>CAJNDS010002829.1:82500-141020 GCA_905221605.1 Symbiodinium natans
GCCGCCCCACAGGGCGGGGAAACATCCGGACGGTTCGCATCAACGTGCGAATAGTTGGGATCCAGGCTCACCTGTTTTTCCGACGTTTGAGGTTGTTCTTGGGAGATCTGTATTTGTTGCTGTTTTGGGCTATGTTGTTTCATGTTGCTCTCGGTTTAGTCTTTGAGTCTTTGGGGGGCCCCTCCCCCCCCATGTGACTAAACTCACTGTGCGCTCTCCAGTGCAGGAGACTGCATTGTATATGAATGCAAACTAGCAATAATTAGCAATCTGCAGGCTGCCGAAGTGCAGCGAAGGCCTTGCGAGTACCCCACCAGGAAGATCCGGCTGGGCGGAATCCCTCGGCGTACCTTTCAATACTTGCTCCAAGTAGAAAGTGACAGCTCCATGTCAGGTAAAACATGTGCTCATGTGGTACACAGCAAGTATGAAAATCGTGTCTGCCCATTTCGGACGCATTTCATCCAGGCATGTGCGCGTTCTGCACCTGCCCAAGCAGAGCTGGAAAACAACAAATTTTCATCAGGATCCACGTTGCACCAGTTTGGAGCGTGGAAGTTTCTCCAGCACATGTCAGCCTTGCGAGGCTTTTGCGGAGCTCGGCGTGCTCGTTTTGCAGGAGCTTCAGCTTTGGCCGTAATCCTTCAATTGAATCTTTCACTCACGTTTACTTGCAAGCGCTACACGTGCACAGTTTTTGTGTTTCGCTCTCTTCTCTTTCTCTCAACATGCTTTTCTTTGATGTGTTATTTCCTGAAGTCCGAAGTAGCGCATTGGAAAACTACGCGCTGTCGCCCGCAAAGACGCTCCGACACTGCAGGGGCATATGGAAGATGATATGACGATGCGGTGGATACCCCGAAGTCCACCGCTGAGGATGCTACATTTCCTGGGTGGGTTGCGGCCGTCCGCAGTAGAGCATAGTAGAGCATTGAAAAACTTTGTTGTGTCGCCGCCGGGTGGGGCATCCCAGATCCCGGGGATTCATACCCCAGCGCTCCGGACACTCAATAAGGAACAAAAAGAGGTTGGCCAATATGCCAGGTGGCAGCTGCCAAAGCTCCACATTGATGGGGGAAAAGCGTGGCCATGATTTGCACGTCATCTGGGAACAGCAAGACGCGGCAGGCCCTGCAAGGGATGCGCACAAACGTGTTTTTGGAGCTGGACCTCGCCCTGGCAGCAGTCAAGAAGCCCAACCCAGTTGGTGGGGAACGCCCTTGCCGCGCCATTTCAAAGACAGCGTATGACATCGTGACCGACGTCCCTGCCCTGCGACACGCTCCCTCGACTCTTTTGCTGGGCCGAGCGGTGGGAATGTGGGGGCCCGAACTGGGGCGATGGTGTGTCGGGCCTCATTGTGGGACGAAGTCTCTGCTTGTGTCTGCTACCCAGGCATCCTGGTTTATGGCTGCCCGCTGCAGACGACATGCCGTAGCACAAGCCGAAATCACTGTCTCCAAGCCTGATGACGCCACTGGCGTGCCAGTTTGGCTGAAGGAGGGGCAGTGAAAGCAGCACGGAGCAATCACATGTTGCCAATCCCGCCGACCGGTCGGCGGGACCCACAGCACAGAAGATTTAGTATCTTATTCAGTATGGACCACTCATGGTATGCTGAAACGCCTGCAACGGCCACATCAGCTTCGGATGCTGGCGCTACACAAGCCTACAAGAATGTTGTTGCGAGCTCTCAGGTTGATTGTGTTACGTGGGTTTTCTCTCGTCATCTCGCAGGTCTTCGAAGTCCTTGCTGCCACATCGCCTTGTGTTGGCCGTCGCGTGGCATGAAATGCCTGCACATGCCACACCCATCTACATTCGGAGGAATGCACTGGGGTCAATGTGCAGTGAAGGGCGTCACGTCAGTGCCACAAAATGAGAACATTGTGGGAAGCCTCTCGAAGGTCATCATCCACTCTAAGCGCCTCTACCTGGCGAGCTTCTTTTTGTACGTCCAAACACACTCAATAGCCCAAACAGTTCCAGGCAGCACCTCCGGTTCAAAGCATGAGAACAGAACATCGCCAAGCGGATGCTTCCTGATCTGGTACAAGAACGCATGCGTATGTGTGATCAATGTGCCCTCAGCCATTGCCAATGGAACATAAGGTTTTCAGGTGCAACTGGCCATTGGCGTCCAAGGAGCACTTCAACTGGCGCTGCAGCGGTAGCCTGCTATTGAAAACAAGATATGATGTTAGTGGATGATTGCAGTCAAGTCCTGTTATCATGGAAATCGTGCTGACCTGACCGTCCAAAAAACAGTGGCATTGACGTAGGCTATCTACTATTCGTAGAACCAGCACGACATGGTTCACAGCATGCTACAGGACTTCCTCTCAGCCTCTCAGCACAATCCCTGTTCAAGATCTCAAGGCACTGCCGTGAGCATTAGCTTAAGAGAAGTCTCTCTGCGAATGCAGTAAGCCAGTAAGCTCATGGCCGGGAAGCGAGTTGCACAAGCCAGCTGAGGTACTGGCAGAACTAAGAGCTGAAGCACTGCTGCGGCGAGTCGGTCGACGGGGCAATTTCTCTTCCTTCTGCGGTCGCACCTCTGACAAACACCAGGTTACATAGATGTGACGGCTTCCGAAGTCTTGCGATACCGACGCAACCTACGTCGGAATTCATCTTTGACATCGAGAAAACTGCACATGCGCATGCAACTCGCATGCACATTACTTTCCGGGGCTCCAGCGCTTCGAATTGCTCTGGAGCCTCCGTTTCCACAGACTAACATGATGCTAACATGCAAGTGCCGGCATGCGCCTGCAACAGGGCACTGTCAGAAGCAAGTAAGGTGAGTGCTGAGGAGCAATTGGATGTCCTGCAGCACTTCGGGGTAGCACCTTTCGAATGTCCATTCCATCAGAACACAAGCACATAGCTAAACGCACTCCAATCGCAGTGTGTTGACCCAACTGTGATACATTTACGGCTGCATCATGCCAAGGTCTCGACTGCACCATTTCCTCATCCAGGACCACGCCAGAGCCATCACCTCCCAGGTCTACGGGACCCCACAATACCATACCGTCGCAGTGCACTTGTGCAAGCGCCTTACACAGCCCATTCAGGTCTTTGTGAGCGGCAGCGCAACCCTCTTTGCAGCGCTGCAGCTCCCTGCCCTGCAATGCTGTCACTTTTCAAAGTACAAGTAACACATCACGCCGCCATGCATCCCCAAAAGCACCAAACACCTTTCGGGAGCACGCGTGCTGCCAAACGTATGCGAGGGCAACTGAGGCGAGACACAAAAGTGCAACGTGTTGTTTCAATGCAAGAAAATTCCGGAATACTGCCTTCTGAAGATTGAGGGTAAGGAAAAACATGGAAAAACAGCTCAGACACGGCCTGGCGTGTGATCATGAATCACGGGAGTGTCCGGCTGACTTATTTTTGGAGGTGTTCGCAGGGCATGCCATAGAAGCCGGTGGAAGCCCTGTGAAGGCATGTGAATCTGGAACTTACAGAGACCAAAACACAGTTTTGGACCCTCATGGGGGAGGGGGTTTGCAAGATGTCTTCTGCTCGCAAAGCCGCTTGGTTTTTGGAAATGAGGCTTTGTGCCCTCAATAGCAGAACAGTACTACAGACCAGTATCTACCAGTCGCTCCTGCCAGGGCTGAAGCCTTGGTCTCCGGATCGCCTTGCCTTTTTTTCCCGAAAGCACGGCTACGGGCTTTTCCACGGAGGTGGCTTTCGAGAAGGTTGTCGTTATCATTGATGCATGGATGCGTCGTGCTGGAATGATATGGCGTGCGGTATGTTTATGTTAATACTTGTCAAAGGTTTTACAATCAACACAAATAGAAAAAAACCAATAAAACAACAGAAAACCATGAAAAAAAAGTACTCCAACAAAAACCAAAAGAAAACCAATAGAATACCAATAAAAGGAAAACCAATAAAACCAATGAAAACCAATAGAAAACCAATAAACACAAATAGAAAACCAATAAAAAACAATAGAAACCAATAGAAACCAATAAAAAACCAATAGAACCCAATAAAAACCAATAGAAAATCAATAAAAAGCACTAGAAAACCAATAAAAACCACGAGAAAACTAAAAAGACAATAGAAACCAAAAACAAAAGAAAACCAATAAAGGCCAATAGAAAACCACTAGAAAACCAACTAAAACCACTAGAAAACCAACAAAAACCAATCGACAACCAATAAAAATCAATAGAACACCAATAAAAACAACTAGAAAACCAATAAAAAGCAATAGAAAATAATAGAAAAACCAATAGAAAACAAAAAGAAAACTAATAAAAGCCAAGAGAATTCTATGGGTTTCCTATGGGTTTTCTACTGGTTTTCTATTGGTTGTTATTGGTTGTCATTGGTTTTCTATTGGGTTTTCTTTTGGCTTCTATTAGTTTTCGTGTTGTTTCCTATTGGTTTTCTATTGTTTTTCTATTGCTTTTTATTGGTTTTCTAGTTGTTTTTATTGGTGTTCTATTGTTGTTTATTGGTTTTCGATTGGTTTTTATTGGTTTTCTAGCGGTTTTTATTGGTTTTCTAGTGGTTTTCTCTTGGCTTTTATTGGTTTTCTATTGTTTTTGGTTTCTATTGTTTTTTAGTTTTCTAGTGGTTTTAATTGATTCTAGTAGTCTTCTATTGGCTTTTATTGGTTTTCTATTGTTTTTTTGGTTTTCCATTGTTTTTTTAGTTTTCGATTGGTTTTTTGGTTTTTCTTGGTTTAGGGTTGGTCATCGTCCTCGAAGTTCTGGGCGCAAACGACGAATAACTCTCTCAATGTCGGCGAGGTGTCGTGACGTTGGTGCGTGCGGCGGGCAGGAAATTCTGCGCGCAAACGACGAATCTCGTTCATCAGCCGAGAAGCAAAACATGGATCTTGCCATCTTTGCCTTCTTGCATATTCATTTGTCCCACACGAGGGATGCCGAAAACAATTGGCGCGCTCCCACAGAGCCCCGGACCCTACAATGAACATTACCGCGAATCAACTTTGACTTAGCAAAATATCAATATACTATATACATATGTCATCTGTTATCATGTCAATGTAAATCTTCGTGCATGTCTGCTTTCAGATCGTTAGGTGCTGTGCAACTAGCTTAACAAAGTTGATATCAATTGGTGCTGCTCGCCTGCTCGGAGCAGGTGCAAAAGGTCTGAGCGGCTCTTCACGCTGAGCGGAGACCTGCAAGTTCAATCGCGCGATTTTATTCAGAGGGACTCAGGAGATCTGAGGGTGCAATGCCGCCATGTTCATCTCAACATACACGGGAGAAGCGACTGGAAGCCTGCCTTTTGTGACCAGTGTCCTTGCGCAAGCACAATCGCTTCAATCAATCCGTGCTGCAAGCCGGCTGCCGGGCACTCTTGAGATTCGCGAGGCGGGATTCTCTGGCTGGGCACTCAACGGATGCGCGCTCTGCACAGGAATGCTCAACAGGGATGGTACTCCAGCGACTCTCTTTGTGGGGCTTTCTGAGGCAAAGGGTACTGTGCGTGATTCTCTGAAGGATTCTCTGTGGGTGGGCCGCCCGAGACCTGTTCTTCCGCGCTCAGACGGTCTCAAAAGATACGATGAAGCATATTTGTCTGCAAAGCAAACTGACCCCAGAGCTTCACCCACAAAACTGTCAAGAGACTGGTTCAAGGCAGCGACAAAAATCTGGCCTGCGCTGGCTCACGGCACAACGGGTGCGCTCACATGTTTCTCGCTCCTCGTCGACATCGGCGTCCTGGCTCTGCTCCTTCAAGGTCAAAACGCGCAAAAACACCAAAAGCAGTTAGCTACATACAGCATGTTGTACTATCAGTCACAATCATCTCATTGAACCTTACTGCAACAATTCGCGAACCAGGTCATTGACACTAAGCAGCGTAGGCACCAGCTGCTGCAAACCCAAGCAGCAAGAGCCGACTCTGGTTCAGGACTACTGCAGGGTACGTTTCGTCAGTGACTACTCCGTCTTATTCCGACGATTTTTCTACTATTTTATGGTGAGGCTCTGATAGGGTTTGTGGGTCTGTGCAACTCCTGCCGAAGGAGCTGGCGAGCCCAGATAGGCTGATCATCCGAGCTCCTCAAACTGGCCTCGGCGAGCGCCAGCGCAAAGAAACATCTTCAGCAGAGTTCGCAGGCTTGCTTGTCTGTTCCGAAATCATCGAAAAGGATGTGTACGCTTTCCATCTGGACGTGAATCATAGGAGGCAGGTGTCAATCACAACAAAATCTGCCCAGTGACCAACAAAGCCCCTTCGCGCTTGGAGGACATATCGATGCTGGGACTGGAGTGCAGTGGCACACGGGAGTGAAGCTGTCATTACAGCTTGCTGGGGCCGTGTTTGTCAAGCTTTGTGCAGCCAAGAATGTTGAGATGCGAGAGCATTCTGTCAACTTGCATTATCTTGTACATGGTTGCAGCAGAATGAAAGCAGAAAGCTGCGGAGTGGCAGGTCATGAATAGTCAGGATGCCAAAGTGGCACGAGCACTGCTTGTTTGGGTTGCGGAGGGCACATACGGCTCCACCAAGTCCAAGACCGAACCTTGTCAGATAAGTCACTGTGACTGTATGGCCTTGTTCAACCACAAAGTTCTCACACACTGCCTGCACTTTCGAGCAAGCCGGGTGGTGAGGCTTGCCTCCAATTGCTCATCAGTCAAGGGCCACAGACATCGCTAAATCTAGCTTGTAGGCCTTGCAATTAAGGGGTACCCAGGTCTTGGCTCTCTGAAGACTGTTGGCATATCTTGAAGTCTCGTCGTGTTGCGGCATACGTGGGGTCTCAGATCATTGAACTCGCAGGCGAATCTAACATGTTAACCTCGATTTCCCCACTGGGCGATGCGGAGATATGCGGAGATCATCTGAATGCTCTGTTGGATTCTTTACGTGGGATTCTCTGGGTCGAACTCCAGGGATGCTCTTTTGGATTCTCCGTAGGTCGGCGGATGTCGGCGGCGCAGGGGATGTGGGGGATTCTCTGGCGGGGCCCGAGGGCAATCCGGGGATGCTCTGCGGAGTCCCTCCGGACTCTCTAAAATAGGTGGGCGCGCCATGGCACGCCTGGGACACTCTGCGTTTAGTGATGAACGCCGGCGTGATCTATCAAGACGCCTTGTCGCTGTTACAATGTCATTGTTGCGGAAAACCTTGTTGTGGTTCCCAGATGGTCTCCATTCCAGGGATTCTGTGCGGGATTCTCTGGTGGCACTCCAGTTAGCTTCAAAGAAGATGCGCACCTTGGCAGTACCTGGTCCCGCGCACCTGGCAATCTCATCTGGATCGAGTGTCGGCACATCATACCTCGTTGCTGCAAAAGTACGCACAACAATTCTGAACGTAGCGATCTTCATATCTGACAGTAAAGACTTTCCCATTGCTACCTTGGGCTCGAAGATTGTTTTCAAACGTAATACTAATAATACTTCTCTCTGATCCACATTACTCAAGATGATTTTGTTTTTCGACATCCAGAATTTTACATTCTCATTAATGCATTTGGGATCACTTCCAGAATGATTTCAGAGATTTTTAAACTAATCCTCCTTACTCAGTATTGGAAGCGTTCCGTGCCGAACCTAGTCCAAGGTGTCTGGCTGGTCTGAGTTTCCCGGCATCAGACACGATTCTGTTATCTCGTTGCTTGTCGGGGCAGCCCTGTTCCAGACACTGCCCCCTGAAGACTTCAAGCAGTGGCCACAAATTCGGTAAGTCATTGCTATCACAGCTGCGCTTCAGCGGCCGTGCACCTGTCTGATTTACGGAGCACGCATGACATTCTCTGAGCACGGATTCTACCAAGAGAACCGGGTGTGTGGCCAAGATGGCCGCAACCCTTGGCTGCCAACACCTGTGCTGTGGGGTGGCACGTCAAATACGTGGGTATGCAAAGTCCATGCTATCATATGCCATCCATCTTTCTTAAATGATATACTGTTTTCGCAACTGCAAATAATGACAGGACTGCAGCACACGACGGCACAGCGGCCACTCGTGAGTTTCCATCAGCCTCGGAGCGGCGCCGTCGGAAACAGAAACCGCAGCATGGGCAAACCTCATGACGTCACACCAGCAGCTTGCCCTACACGCATACGCACACACACACACACAAGATTCCGAAAATTACCGAAGAGAGCTGGGTGAACGCGTCGGCTTGTGAAAGCCGGGCACGCGGCCCAGCTGTTGCAGTGCTGGAGCTGTTGTTGACCAACCTCATGCAAAGATATGCTAAGTTGCCACCTCTGAACAGAAGTCCTGCCCCAGAGTGCCCTTCTGAGCCCGTCTGCCTTGTCCAGTGTCACCTAGGCCATGCAGCCAAACCTGGTGCAGAGTGATCCAAGAACTCAGATTCGTCAGATGTCTGCCAATATTTGTCAAGTGGCAACCAGCGCTTCGCCCTCTGCTTGTGCCGGAGGCGTGATGAGAACCTGTGAATGCCGCAATGAGGCACACGCCTCGACCCCGGTGCTCGTCTACAGAATTACACGAACAACTGTACTGCAAGAGTAGAGCTTCGCCAGATGCTGACGCTCCAGTAGGCTGGTATACGCACCGTAGGAAATCTGATAGCACATGGCATCATCCGGAAAGAATCTGAACACGGTTGCACTATGTTGCACTTCTGCATGCTTTGTAAAGTTCTGAACGACTCTGAAGGCCTCTTCGACTGCACTGGCATGTCGTTGGCGCTTGCATCGAAGGGCTTTCTGGACTGACGAGGCTGGGAGTGCAAATCCCAAAAGCAATGACAAGTCTGATTCTAAACATGCCCATGACTGTGCGCAACCTGTCAAGCCACAAAGTGCGACTTGAGAGAAGCCGCCACACTGACGAACGGCCTGTCACAGCTGTGGAACCATAGGGAACAATGAGGAACAATGAGGATCAATGAACCGAAGAAGCGGCTAACAATATTAAATATTTACAATCTAACAGAATCTAACAAGTTGTGGTGTTAGCCGAAGACAAGATTTGCTTTGTGTCGCGACTAGAGTAGAGTGAGTAGAGGACATCAGCCACTCAGGAGACCCCGGGCTGACGCTGACGGGAGGGCGCCTTTAGGGACTCTAGTGACGGCGACCTGCGCAAAGCCCGATCCAAGTTTGGGACGTTGGGACAACAAGATGTCCTGTAAGGCATTGTAAGGCTGAAATCAAAGGTCTCCATAGCAGGGGCGTCACCTTATTGTCGTTTTCGCCAGACGGTTGCCGGCTCGCCAGTGTTGGCCTTGACTCTGATGCCCAAGGTTCTCGAAGAATCCGTTTGGTGTTGCTACTCAAAATCTTCCGACGGCATCATGGATTCAGGGTTGCTCGCACCGTTTCTCCAAACGACTGCCTCCGCGGTCTTGGAGGATGCGCTCGAGTAGCAGATAGTAGCAGTATTGGGATGTACTGGGTATAGTATAGAAGACGAGCGTGCAATCTGGCGAGGATCTTCGGACGTCCCATGTTGTCAACACAGCATGTTGATGAGATTAAGGATCATCAAGGCCTTTGGCTCAATTGCGTCAAGGCCTGACTCTTTGCATCTGGGTCACTTTGGAAGCTCAAAAGAACCCACCTGTAAAGCGACGGGGAACACTGAAAAGCCACGCCCCTATTGCGCGACCTAGGCCCGACCTCTCTAGTTTTGACAGTCGCTCACATCCGTGCCGCAAAGTTGAAAGGAAGAACCTCTGATCATTCCGATTGGCCAATGCCGGGGCCCGGTACAAAATTAGGCCTTCAGGCGGTTCCCCCAGACGGCATCGCCTTCTTCGAGTGCTGTGGCTTGTTCGCAAACCCAGTGAAACGCATGAACGCAGCCACGCGAAGCCAATGCGAAGGCAGTACGAAGGCAGTAAGAAGCCAGTGCGAGCTCTTCGGATTTCAAGAAATTTAGCTACCTATTAAGGATCGATCACGAAGCAGACAAAAGCATTGACAACCCCGCTTAGACATGTTTGCTTTGGGTACAGCGTCTGAACCAGTTGGCCAAAAAGCTCATGGTACCTAAGCTGCAGCATATTGCAGCGCTGGCATTGCCTGTTTTTGCACAACTCTGTGCACATGAAAGCATGTGCCTTGGCCCGCCGATGGTACCTGTTGCTTCTGATTCATCTGATTCCAGCATCTGTCCATGATATGGCTACTGGTCAGGAAAATCTTTGCAGACTTGGCCCGCCTCGGCGACCAGCTATGGATGGAAGCAGGATGCAAGACCTAGCAGGCGGTCTTGACACCCAGCGACGTCTTGGCAGCGTCCAGACAGCTCTACTCTGCATTCGTATGTTACCATATGTTACTGCACTGTCCGCATCCCGCAATGGGCTAGTGAGCGTGATGCCGCGACAAGCTCTCCACACCCTACTTCAACATCCACCCGATCGAGCCTTGGAATGCAGCCATGGCAGCCCCTGCGACGGCACCTGGTGCAGACGCCACAGGTGAAGCTTGAACAACTATAACAACTATAACACCTGTGGCAATGCAACAAGCTCTCACCCTGGGCACTGCCATGAGCAGTCTTATGGAAAGCTGATGCTTGTCATGCCGCGACTCCCCAACTTCCTGGGACGCACTCCATGCCTACTGCCTAATGTAGCAATGTGCTTTATGTCATTTTTATCTCCGGTACCACTAAGCAGGATCGAACCCACAACAGACGCGCGGCATGAAATCTGAGGAAACCGCTGCGATTTCCATCGAAGTGCCTTCTCTCCGAAACTCGGGTTCCGTGAAATGTCGGCTTGCTTGTGTGGTCGCCACAAACCGTGCATGTAGGCAAAGAGCGTGATCTGGAGTTAACATGGTCTAACATGGAGTGCTTTCCACTTTGTCTCCGTGTGTGTGTGTGTGTCAGATGTCGTGAGCCTCCTGTCACTGACGTAAAGTGAGACCCATTGCAGATGATGTCTGACTTAGTCTGACTTCAGTGCGTGCCCAGCCCCAACATCTAGTTTGACGAGTCTTTTGCTGCGGCCAGCTTCTTGATACTGGGCGGATGTTGGTATCCATTGACCAACAGTAACAGGTCCCCCTGCATCTACCACCTGGCGGTCTATGTACATATTGGCCACAGTTGTGCTCAGACAAAACCAATCAACTACAAGCAACCGCGAGTCTTCCGTATGCTAAGCTAAGCTTTACAGATAACCCTCCGAGCGGCTGGGCTTCATCACGCTCATTGAGCTCGCAAGGAGCAGCCCATCTGCAGAACCGCCCTGAGTTTCAACTCTGTTTCATGGCTAGTACTTAGTACTTAGTACTACCATCGCAGGCAGTTCGCTGAGTGGTGGCACTCTCCTGTGTGCTGCCAGAGGAGCTTGGCGGAAATCGGAGGTCGCAAGGGTCTGCGTCCTCTTCCGCCTTGCACGGCTGTTCAGCATCCGCTGCTGGTCGGAGAGCGCCTCAAGGAACTTTGACGATCCCACACGGCCTTCTTGTTCCTTGTCCCTTTCCGGATTCCCCTCCCCCGCCTCGACCACCGCACTTACAACACTACTTGATACGCGTCCCCTGCATATGTCGCACTGATTGCCTTCGGGATAATCTGTGTCTAGTTGCAAATAGGCGGTTATATGTATATTGATTGCAACAACATAAAAAACTGGCCCGTGGCTTCTAAACTAATAATTTTCCATTGTTGCATGAACAAAACTTACAGACGTACACTCTTAGCAAGTATGTAGATCCCCCCAAGTTCACCGTGTAGGTGTTCTAGCTCATTTGATTAACGTAGTCGGGGGCGATTTATGCTATAAGTTTTTGTACTAGTGAAAACATGGCGACGGCGTATTGAAAGACAATGAAGGACAGCTATTGGGGGAACCACTGGGCCCTGAGCTTCAATGATCGAGACGGAGATTTCGTTGCTTTTGCAGTTCAATGAATATGACTAACCCGTTACAACATAAGAAGCTAGTCCGATTCCAATAGTTGTTCAAGGAATATGGCTAACCTGACATTACAAAGTGGAAACTAGCCGCTACTGTCATCGTTCTTTGCATTGGCACATCGGTTGTCCCGGAGCTGTCCTTCATTCTCTTCCAATGCGGCCATTCAAAAAAAGCATGAACGTAAAGTGATGTTTGACCTCCAACCACGTTAATCAAATTATCTGAACTTGTTGCTTTTGAATTTGGTGTGGTGGGGTTTGTAGTGGCACTTGTGTACGAACTAAACGTGACCTCAAAAGATACTAACCAACAAAATCAAGCGTTTACATTTCAAACTTGAGGGAACTGATATGTGATCAATATGGGTATGATCCTGTTAGGTCTATTCTATTCCCTTTACACATGAAATCGGTTTTACATAAAATACAAGTAAGATCGTTCTGCAAAGTTACAAGCCGTTGCTGCAACAGTTCAACGAATATAACTTGCCCTAGTTTGCAACTTGCCCTAGTTGGCGCAGCACAAACGCACAAATCGACCAACAACGAATTGCAATGAAATTAAATACGACATTCGACAAAGTACATGTAAGAAAACACGAAAAAGGAGCAAAACTCGAAGCTTGGCTATGCGAACACAATGAATTAAAACACTGTTAATACCAGGTCGCCTGCTTATAGCAATACACAGCAGCACTACCAGAACCCGGCAAGTAGTCGGAAGAATGAGTTGTACACATGATATGAATTAGCAGCACGTTTGCAGATTCGCTAAACACAGGAAAGTATAAGGGTTTGCACGCTATAGACTGCCTATACCCCGACTACTACTCAATATACGTACACGTCATGCCGTATATACTCTGGGTAGGGTACAGTATATTGCCTGAATGCCCCGATGCCCTATGCACACTATGGACCCTACATAAACTATATACAAACCCCATACACCCCTTATACATTACGTACCCTTCATGCCCTACATGAGCGGTGCCCGAAAAGCTGGTCCTTCTGTTTTGCTTCGAAAAAAATGCTTCCTGCTTTCGGTAGCTTGTGTTTTCCAAGCTTTGGCTTGCGACATGACTTTATTCCCCACCCTCGGTGCGGGGTTGTAAGCTATTTTTGCCTAAACTCCTCGCCCATCACCCATATCCACCCCAGAGTATGCCAACAGCGACCGTGGAGTGCCCAAACCCAGAGTGTCCCTGGAGTGCCCAACCTCAGGGTATCCCTGGAGAATCCCTGGAGTGCCCAACCCCAAAGTATCGCCACCCCACCCCAGTGTATGCCCAGCGTCCCTGGACCTCAGAAAATTCCCAGAGTGTCCCTGGAGTGCCCAACCTGTCCCCAGAGAATCCCCAGAGCGTCCCTTGGAGCGCCCAACCCCAAAGTGAACAACAGATTTCGACGCTTAGGGCAACAAGAATTGCTTACGCTACCCCACGGAACACAACACTTTTGCTTACGCCAAACCTTTTTTCAGAAAGCCCCTATCTTGTCTAAAGACGCGCCCGGTCAGGCAACATGTATCCCTGTACTCGATGCAGCCGATGTAAGGGGTCTCGCCTGACGCGCTTCCCTGTACGCGGCTTCCGTGTTCTCTCCAAATACACCTTTATCCATCATGTGGTAACCATGCAAATTTTGAACATGAGAAAACATCAAGATCCCCGCGCCTCAGATATACCCCAGATGTGTTATTGATAGAATCAATGCTGACCCCCCAAAAGTATATTATATTAAAAATTCAATGCTGACCCCCCCCCCTTTCAGGTGAACCGGTCAAGACAAACTCCCACCCCCCACCAAAACAAGAGAAAGCGTCGATTAAATACAGTCCTGAAAGGTTCGACCAACCCGCTGAAGCAGTAGTTAACTCATGTGTGTTTTATATGTTTGTTTGTGTGTGGGTTACGCATGGTTACGTGCTCTGTCTGTCATTCACGTCTGCCTCTTGAATGCGCTGCTCGGCAAATCGGTCGGAACGCTGTGCGCTGACCAGCTCATCGGCTTGCTCCTCACACCGTGGCTGAGATGATGAAGCACTGCAAATTAACGTCAAACCGCAACCCCGCCACCACCTTCTTCAGCATTTCCGACTTCTTCTGTTCCTTTTTTGCAAGTTGCTCCTTCCGTGCACAAGAGGCAGCACAAGAGGCAGGAATCAGGACTGTAAATGCTGCATTGCGCGTGAAAACTCGCGGCCTGACCTGAGACTGGCGAAGAAACACCAGGAGCTGCTGCATCACACCCTGCCGACATCAAGCGGAAACTTCTACTAGAGCGGCTGTTTCGAGGCTGTTTCGAGGGCTGCCGAGCTGCTTCCTTTTGCGCAAATGCTTCCGGAAGTGGATGGTGTCGGAGATAGCAATACTCTCGTCCAACCTGCTTTTGGGCTGCCATGTTACTTCTACTTCTTCTCTTGACCGGCAGGGATGCACAGAATTCTTAGTTTCGACAGTTCGGACACCCAGAGAGTCTGACGCAGTGTATTCCAGAAACCGGGTATCGGCGTCAGGCTTAAGGCGTACAGGCAAACCTTCGCCATTCGGTTTCGGTCCCCTCAACAATGCGTTCATGAAACGTTGCTTTGGGAATGTTTAGTGACATGCAGAACGTTTCTGCTGACCAGTGTGTGACACCGAGCAGCAGCTTAATTTGCACAACATGCTTCATGAAGGTGCCCTACCATTGTTTGGGGGGTTGATCTAAATTTTATTGTGTCATTTATGGTCTTTGATGGTTCTCCTGGTTTTCAACATCGAAAGTACGGGTACCCTTCTTGCGCGGTGTTCCGAGAGCAGGGGGTTGGAGCATTCTGGAGTATATTAGGGGTACCCTTCTTGGGAAAACAGCGGGAGTATTGGTTAAGAATTCCTGACATAAGAATTTGAGGGGCCGAATTTCCTACGCATTGCTTTTCCAACCGTGTCTTGACTTAAGAATTTCAGCCCCACCCCCTACCCTTAACCGCGCGAGAAATGGAAGGCGCAGTCTTAACTCAGCGATTGCTTTTAAGGCAAGCAGGAAGCCTGAGTAAATCCCAAAATCAGATTCTTAATACACAAGCTGGGGACCATCAAAATCCTCCAAAAGTGTAGAATCAGAATCTGATCTTGGCTTGGATAGGATTTGCACAAGCAAGCCCCAAAGTGTGGAGACCTCAGAACACCTTCAAATCCGCCAAGGCCTCGGGCCGAAGGTGTAGAACAGGCACCTCCCTCCAAATCCTGCCCCCCCCCCCCCACCCCCCCTACGCTGCCCCTCCCCCCCCTGCCCCCCCGCTTTTGCTTGAGGAATCTTGAACCCTAAACCCAAACCCCAACCCCAAACCGTGAACCTTGAGCCCTAAGCCCTCAACCCTAAACTAACCCTCAACCCTGAACCTCAAACCATAAACCATAAACCCGGAACCCTAAACCCTAAACCCAACCCTTATTGCTTGGGGTCGAGCGACTTGGGCGCTGATTCTTAGCATCTGAGCCTCAAGATTCTTAGCTTGCAACTCAGGAATCTCGGTGTTCTACAGAATCCTACGGTACTGTTACATGTGACAGAATGTTTTGGGCTAGTGGCTACAGCGTCCTCCCTAAGGCCTTAGGTTGCTAGTTCGAACCCCAGTCTGGAAGGTCCTGAAGCCAAAACAGCATCAAACGCACAACTTACAACCAGTCTCTAGCTAAGAATCTGAGCCACCCTGACAGACCCAGCGCACATTCTTAACCAGTGCATAATTGAGATCAACACCCATTTCGTCAAGTCACTAGCATCAATGGAATTAAAGATGACTGACTAAACTAGTTGAGAACTGTAAACATGCCGGGGTGTCCGACCATGGTGGGGGGTTCAGGACCTGCACAGGAAAAGATCAACCGACACATGGTGCATGGGCCAAGGAAACGAGGCCACAAGTGGGCAATGCTCAGTCCACAAGGCGTTGAAACCCCCAGTCGTGCGACGTTGCACGGCAAGGTAGCAATTGCGTCATGCCAGCTGAATTGGCGGAGAGTGCATGGGCCATGCTCCCACGGCTTTTGAGCAAAACCCTGCAGCCTTGCCCAGGTCAACAAGGCTGTCTTCCCAATCCTGCCAAGTGGAGCTCCAGGATTTGACATCAGAATGTCCCATCTTTGTTGCCAGCGCCAAGAAACTTGCAAGAATGCAAGCGGCCACAGCCGCGACACTAGGCCACTGGGCCTCCTCGCCAGCCAACCTGCAAACATTCAACAAAGATGGCACATTGCTCGAATGCCAACGATAGTCAGTAAGTGCACTGCCCACTCCCAGCACAGGCTGTTCAACGCAGAATGCAGCCCCCACGGAACCATTCGACACAGCGCTTGCCGAGCGTCTACCAAGCACTCATTGAGCGTTCCGAACGCATCGCGGCAGCAAGCCAACTTAACTAACCTTAACTTGAACACAAGACGCATGCTTGGAATTCTCAACGTCGATCCCAGCAAACACCAATAAACAACTTTTTTCGGAGCAATCAAGAGGATCGAAAAAGCTGTTTCTTGTTGTCCTCGTAAAGAATACTTCTTGGGCCAAAGCCATACTCTTCCTTAGAAAAAAGGCTGGCTTTACTACAAAAATGGTGTTCTTAGGGTAGTTACATTTTCCCGTAACCTGGGCCCTGAAAAGGGACCCCTTGCAAATACCATACTTCAGAACCCCTTAAGGATGTGAGGGACCATATTGAGGGCTCTCCTCAGAACCAAACTTGCCACAACGAGGCCCGACACAGTTTTGCAAGGGGGGGGGGGGGAATAAGCAGGGCTCGAGCGGCCCAGGCCCGTAGAGACAGACCCCGATTGGCAAGAAATGTATCTGGCCTTCGCCACCTCCACCTCCCGGCGATCCCTCCAAGCCCACTAGCCGATTACTCAGCCACTGGACTGTCATTTCTACGACACCTACTCTATGCCTGCTTTAGACTACTGTTGAACTATTAATGAGAATCACTTCGCGATTCAAAAACATGCGGGGGGCAACAAACTGGTCTCAAGAACCGTAACCCCGACATTGCAGGAGCTAGGAGCGCAAACCTGAAGAGACCGGAGACCGGAGTTCAAGAAAAACGCAAGGCAAGCATACACTTCAACAAGATTACATGACTAACATGGCAGCACCGTTGCATGACAATGCCAGCTTCAAGCCGAAACATCTCAAGAGGCGAGAGCCTTGTGAATCCCATCAGCGCAGCTGTGGAAGTCGGTGACAGTGGAGTTGCGTCGGGCATCGAGGGTGCCGCAGCATCTCGGGCGGGACAGACGTCAGCTTCGCTTCCCTGTGTGCCGGTATGCCAAAGAAGCCACTCTGAGGCCCGGTGCATGGAAGGGGTGACATGAACTCAAAGCGTTGAGAGTGCACAGGGTTGCCTTAAACCTCTCCGGTCGAACCCCAACCTCAGAAAAGAAGTTGAACATGGTTGACCACGTTGAAGCCTTCCTTTGCCAGCTCCACATATCCAAAATGGAGAGGAACAGGCTCTCTCGATCTATCTGGTTTTCCACCAGCTTCAGCATGCGAGCTGCCTTGTTTTCATTTTCTCCTCAGCCCCTGATTATGGAGCAGCACGATGTCCCTTGCGCAAGTTGGGGCTGCTCGGGAACTGAATCTAACACCAGAAGATGCCAATCGCTGCGGGTCCGAGTTCCGTGGGCCACACAGTTTCTGTTCGGAGCCGGCGGGGGGAGGGGGGGAGAGATGCGGGGATGTGGTATGACCACGCAGCCTGTCCTGCATCTTCTAGTAAGGCGCTTGGAGTCACCCTTTAGATGTGAGATGGGCACCTACTCTTCACAGCAGCCTACTCCACCCATTGCTACGAAGTGTTCCTATTGTGGGGAACGTGTCACTGTCAATGGACCGGGGCTTGCGCCGTGTAGTAAAGCGGGGTGGCGCTTTTCGTGTGGACACTGCTAGGCCGCTAGGCCGCTCACAAACCAGGGAACGGGACATCCCATAATCTTTGGGGAAATGGGGACCGCATGTTCCGTCTTGAACCAACTACAAGCCGATCGAAGATCGAAGCAGCCTTCAGCTGGCCAGCTGCGGCACCATGAATTCACCGCCAGGGCCAAGACCTCCATTCCAGACATCTCTAGAAATGCATAGCCTATGGATCACATCTGCTTTCGAGCTGCGGACAGGACTGTTGCACACCTCGGCCCGAACACAATTTCACTGTTTCATGCCATTTCTCATTTCTCGATGCCTCTTGGCAACCTCAACAGCGGCATCGACCAGACACGAGATTTGGAAACAACAAGCCACCCAGGGTGCCATCTTTTATTTTACAACTCGCTTGTTCAACAACATGCTATTTGACTCCTCCCATCTCTCCGCAAACTGGCGAGGCCCCAGCGCCGATTGCCGCGACCTGACGCCAAGTTCGTGCCAAGTGCAGCAGTATGGCAGTATGGTTAGGTCGGGTCATCCGGTCAGTGCTATGCCTGCTACTCCTTGCTCTGCCGTGGAAAGAGCCTTCGGATGAAACTGATGCCGAGCTTCTGGCCACGCCAAGGGCGACTGCTTCGGCACGTTGTGACCTGATATTGAAAACAACCTTGCTGAAAATGAGCGGTGGCAGGCATTCTTGCCATTGCTTTCGGCATCTAGTGCAACAGGGCCTGGACCCTTCTAGCACTGGCATCACAAGGTTTCCAACCATCAGCGCTGCAAGCAAATACCTGAACGAGCACCAGCATGCAAAGTAGCGGAACTCCTTTCTTGCAAAGCACTTAATTCAAGACCTTTCATGCACTATCTGCCACCACAGACATGCAGAGGCAGTGGCCTTATGCACTGCGCAATTGCTGGAAGAAGAACATCTGCCTGTGCTAGAAAAGGCTTTCGACGGACGGTGGGGGATGGCACAAAAAATGCACAAACCGAGACGAGCGATGAGAATACTTCCGGGGACCCGTGAACTCTCAAGATGGAAAGCTGTGTGAAGCTGTGTGGATAGCCCTGGGCCGCACTGGTACGCCAGATGGAACGGCATAGTTTAGAAGCATCTGGAAGGTGTGGATTTGGCAGCCCTGGGATAATTGCCTTGACAATGGCTTAATATGGCTTGCACAGCTCGACGTCATGCGGTTTAGGATGGTCTAGGTAAAGTCTAGGTATGTTTTGGGGTTTCGGGGTTTCAACTCTTGAGCTGCTGGGGCCGCTGTGATGAACTGCGATGATCTGCGATGATCTGTGATGATCGGTACGTGAAGGCCTCCTCCCCAGGTGATCGTCCCGACGGTCGCAATGACAACACGATGCTGACCTGCCAGCACTCTGCAGAACTGCGCACGTAGCACACCCACAGTCATTTAAACATGTGACACAGCGCACCTCACACAGACTGATACAAAATAGTACAGACAGGCTGGTGCCACCGCTGAACCTTGGCTGGGCGCATGTCACTGGCCAGCATAGGGAACGAAAGCACATGAAAGCAATACGGGCCGGAGCAGGCAGAAGAAGCCAAATTCAAAGAGTGGCCCAAACAGTCTGGCAACACCATGGGGGCAAAATGATTCGGAATTTTTGCAATCCCTTCCCCTTGCTTTAAACACCCCCCTAATTGTAAAAACACTTTCCGGAAAATCCTGCCGAAACCGACCCCGCCCAGCCTTTTAAATCCTATTCCGAATTGGGGGGAGGGGGGGTTCAGCGCCTCAAAAACCTTCAAGCCAATCTACACCCTATCCCAACAGATGCAGATGGCATGGATACAAACATCCCCCTAGTATTAAAAGAACACATTTCGAGTTTCTAATGGGGGGGGTGGGGGGCCGTTTAATAGTTGGCGCGGCACTCGCGGCGCTCGTTTCTGGTCCAAATCGCACTCTCGCCACCTCTCGCCTAGGCACAGGCTTGCGCGGAACGTGGTCTAACGCGCTCGCGCCTTGTCGCCTACTGTTCGCATGAGGTTCTGGGGATCTGAGGAGGGAGTGGGCCTCGCGGAGAGAGACGAAAGCTCGTTCGCGAGTTCCGCTTTTCTGATCTACAGAAACGTCAACCGAACTGTGAAACCACTTCTGGTTACGAATCTGATATGATCGGATATGGACCGGGAACACAGGAACCGCGCTCTCGATATTGTTACTTCCTGCAGCCCGCCCTTCCCCCTCGTCCCACCCTCCAAAGTCCACAACTTCCCTTGCCTCCCTCCTGCCCATCACCCACTGCCTGCCCCATCCCTGCCCTCTCCCACTTTCCTCCCCACCCTTCCGCCCCGCCGGCCCTTCCCCACCGTCATCTGTGCAAGCGTCGAACACAGAATGCTAAGCCCGCTACGTCGAATCTGCACATAGCCTCCGACGCGAAGGACGTGCAAACCAGAAGCCTCTCACCTGATGTGCACTTTGCCAAGCGTACACAAGTGATGAGCTGCAGACTATAGACCCGAAGCTGGCAGTGAAGATCAGTGAAGCCACGGAGGTTTACGCTGGTGTCCAACAGGGAGCTGTTGCAGGCTGAATTACTCGATTGGCAATCGTCGATTGGCTCTCAGCTGGTCGATGACGTGATTCACGTCGTGGCTTTACATGGCTTTGGTGAAGATCGATTCGGTTCCTATCGACTCCTGTCCCATCCGCCCCATCAGGGCACAACTTGCTGCCGCCCTGCAGACGCCAGACTCGATTGCTGGATCACGGCACTGTATGTCGGATGATGGGCAAGCTCTGTACAGAATCTGCAGTCGGTCAGCCGACTCGGAAACTAAATGAGGGTCAGAAATTGGGAAACTGGATTCAGGAAAGAGGAAACTGGAAACCGCGGAATCGGCAACGGATTCAAGAAATTTAACAAACTCTTGGGACTGGGATCCATCGATTCGGAAATTGGGAAATTGGAATGGATTCGGCAACCACCGCGTCGGGAAACTGGAGACAGACTCGGCTTTCGCGTGCTTGATTCTTCCAGATCGTCATGCCATTCCCCCTGCCCCTCCAGCGGTGTTTCCCGAATGGGCCGGAATGGGGATGCCAGAATGGTAAATTTCCAATTTCCTGAATCGGCCAGTCCGGGCCGTTTCTTGAATCGCAAGAAGATCATGAAGCGGTTCCCTTAATCGGCCAGAACAATTTGCCAGAATCGAGTGATTTCAGCTTTCTGAATTCATCACACGAAGCCAGTTTCAGAATCGCATCTTCGCGGTTCGGCCAGTTCTGGGTGACGGCACCGCAAACGACTTCGAGTCAGACTTTATATCTCCGACGTCAGCGTTCGCCTTGCACAAGAAGTGCAGGTGAGCGGCTGACAATATACATCGCTTGTTGAGCGGTGGGATATGGTGGGCCCTATCGTTTTCGATGATTGCCATGATTACAAGGGTATCGCTTCAGGGTGGGCCCCCTATGGCTTTCCGAGACAAAGCACAAAACCCAAATGCATTCAACATCAAGCGGCTGCACGTACACAGAACTTGTCGGACAATGCTATCAGCAAACTTAGGTAGATGTGGTCCACCACAGTGTAGTGCTACGTACGCGCGTCAGTAAGAGATTTGGGCAGAGCAATCAAGGCATCAATGCACTCAGAGCCTTCAGTTTGGATAACATTCAGGTAGCTGGCTTGACCAAGCTCACTTAAGTCAATTAAGAAGCAAAGACCGGCCTCAAGAAGAAGGATGTCAGCCAGCATGTCTGGAATCAATCGGTCCTTGCAAAAGCCAGTGAAGTTTCAAGCTTTCTGTTTCGTGCTGACAATCAACTAACTAACAATCACCACTGGCAAAGAATTCTCGCTTCCCCCGCTATCCATGATACTTGAACTTCGCAAAAGACGCACAAAATAGCAAGCTCACATGTGCTTGCCCGCACTTCTGTAAACGCACAGCAGGCGGCGCTCAGTCTCTTCGCACTTTAGCAAGGCGAAGGACTGTGACAATGTCGGTGCGACCCGTGCACCATGACCTCGCACCGCCTGGCCCAAAACCCCTCACAGCCCCTCACAATGAAAATGCACAACTGCATTCAGTAGTCGCTGAAGCAACGCGTCGTAGTCTTGCCAAGTCCAGCATGTCCAGCCATGGGCATCGACGACAGTAACTCCATGATTTTGAAAGGAGTTTTGGTGAGGGTTTCATGATTGCAGGGTCGATCACCGGGATATGAAAGTTGGATAAGAAGACATGTGAACTGGGGTCGCGCTCGTTTTCTTCGAGGAAGCTTCCCCCTAATTTCCAGACGCCTTAAGGCCTTAACTTTCCAATCACTGGTCACGGCTCAAAAGTACTGTTAATACCTCTTCCTTCTTGGAATCTCATGGTGCCTGTAGAAGAAGGCCGTCCATGAATGGGATCCGGATAAACACTGGATGCCTGGTCTGTAAAGAAATAGGATGCCATGACACATGATTTGATGCGCAAGCCAGGCAATAGTGACAGGTGAACGGGCCAGTTTGTAAGTGATAGCGCAAAGAGACCAGCCAAGGAACGACCTTCACAAGCCATTTCAAGCTCCCCCGATAATTGGGGCTGTCTCTCTCTCTCTCTCTCTCTCTCTCTCTTTTGCTTCATCCATTCGTTCACTCGACTTCTCATGAATTTCCCAACTTTCCCTGTGATCACACATCATTGTAGTACGTTTCTTTCGAATGATCTCTTCACTGTTGAGCTCCTGGTTCTTCGTGAGGATGCAACATTAAATAAGGAGCATATAAAGTCACAAAAACACGATATTTGAAGGAGCTCTCTTTTTGAGTTTTTGGCTTGTAGATTTAGTTTGATTAAGCACAAAGGCGAGACGCCAGCAGTGGGATGCAGTGGGTACAGTTTCATGCAGATCTCGATATCAAGATGTATCAACTGATCCCATCAGCTTCAAGACGCCACAAACATTATGCTGGGTCTCTTGTTGTCACATGCACAGCTGTGTCCTCTCGAAAATAGCGTAGCCCATCGATGCCGAGTCTGTCTTTGCAGGCCTGCCGTCACAAATCAAGGCGCATTTCTGAAATTTGAATAGGGCTTCGGGCGGCTTCAACCATCTTCAACCTCAACTAAAGACGCAAAGTCTCAGAGTGCTTGAACATGGAAGCTGCACTCGGCTGAGCGTATGCTCACGATGCGCTGCTACTGTGGAGGCAAGACAATACCGAGCGAATGTCCGGTGCCTTCCATCCTTGGGTGTCTGGCATGATTGTTGCCCATGATACAAAGCCCTGCCAAAGAACGCGATCTCTGCAGCACTGCTGGTGTTTACTACATTTTACTACCGGGTCTTCTGCTCTTTGTCATGACATGCCTTCTGCCTTCAGTGCCATCAGCAAAGCTCCCGCAAACGTGGTCTGACACCAAAGCCGCATGTCCCCCAGTCGCCAAATCTGAGAACCAAGGCGACAACATGTTCAAGGATGGCTACATATGCTCAGAGAGTGTTGCGATGCTGAGCTCACAGCAAGCCCCAAGCAAATCACCTGTCACAACGACGTTAAACAGTTGAAGCTGTGCTTGAGCAGCACCCGAAAGTGAAAGCAGCAGTGCACTGTACAAGTTCAGCGAAAAAACTGGGCGACCACACCGGCAGGAGATCAGTGATGGATTCCAGGACAAGTGACATGAAGCCAGCATCCGAGCTAAGCCACCTGAATTTCTGGGATTCTCAGGCACAATCCAAACAATGCAACGAGTGTCTTCCACTGTAGCACCATCTGAACACTCTATGGGTAACAAGACATTGCCAGGGCTGCACTGACGGTTTAGGTTCCATTGCGTTCCGGCCTCCCGCCATGCACTGTGTCACCTGCAAGACATGCCAGACATTGCTGCAGAGCGACACACTGCGAGCAAGCATCGCCGCGCCTTCCAATGCATTTGCTACAACTGCTACAGCTTCATCAGAAGGCTTGTGCAACTCATCCTCAGGTCGGCAAATGGGTTTGCAAGGCCATGAAAGAGGGTTTCTTGCGAACGTCAAGCTCCGCGCCATCCATCGAACGTATCTCTGCCTGGTATGTAGCATGCGCACTTAAGATGTCTCGGCATCTCACAAAAAATTCGGCATCAAGCAGTCCCGATGGGTGCTCAGCGTTGCTGTCGTCGAGTAAAATGTTGGTCAAGCACGGCAGGTGCACGTTGCGAAGTACAATCCAACCTTAACGACCGTTGCGGTTTCCGCATGTAATCACAAGGGATGATCTTTTGGGCGCTCTCATCTTTCTATCAACTTGTTTAGGCTGTGGAGCTTGCGCGTCTTACCCCCGCAACACGGCATTTCATGAGGCATGTCGAGGATCTGTTGTGTGTCCAATGTCCTAGCCGCCAGCCTTTGCTCAGATCTACGCGTGGAACGATGCGGGAAAGCCAAAGATGCACTTCGCAGCAGCAGACCTATAAGAATCTAAGGAAGCGGCGTTCTCCATAAACAGACCGCCAAGCAAGGCTAAGCTCGGCAAAGCCCAGCGCAAGATCTGAACACCTTTCAAATAACTGGAGCGGCTTACGCTTCATTCTTCCCAACGAATCATTGCCGCATGTGATGTTACGCGTAGTGCTGCAAGCAACATATGCTGAAATACACTGTGCAAACACTTAAGGACCGACTCCAAAAAAACCCAAAAAACAACCATTCATGGTTGGCCTTCTTTGCTAAGACGACCATGAAGAACGGATGGCGACGTTCCTAACGTGCCAAGACTCTTGCCGAAGAAGCCGACACCATAAACCGATGAAGCGCTGAGTGTGCGACCATCAGGCTGACCAGTCTCTCCAAGTCCAGAACCTGTATTCCGCATCAAAAAGTCTCGCGCGTGTCATGCGGAATCTTGAAGGCCGCGGCTGACGTGGCCATCCGGGTTCAACAGGGCGGAAGGCCTGTAAGGGTCTGTCTCGGTGATTCGGAGCTCTGTTCTGTAACAGCCTCATGATGCTCATTCTATATAGCTTAATGCTCCAGCACGTGCGCCAACGCAATAAATTACTCTCGAAGGCGCATGACTACTTTGAAGGTTTATGATTACTTATTTCTAGGAAAATCAATAATATAGAATATTTGATTCTTTATATTTTAAATAAATGTTAAGTCCTTTTCTTAATGTAAAGCCCCCTCGAAAATGCAAAATCGTATTGCACTGTAAACACGAAAAGGCCATTCTAGGCATCCTGAAGTAGAGTAATCTGGCGGCAACACATTGAAAAACTTCCCGCCCAAAAAAGTATGCCAACCCGGATTCCGCACGGAAACCCATCCCTGCGACCTCCCCCACTTCCTCCCTCCCCTCCCTTCCGCCCCTCCCTCTGAAATGGAGTGCTGCCCTCCAACTCCACCTTCGGTTTTCAGTGATAGAGTGACACAGAAATTCACGCTTCAGCTGACATGACCCCGCAGGGTATCAGTGTCATTCATTCATCAAATGACATAATGACCTCAAGAACTCGCAGTGCAAGGCGATGATGATGCGTAGTACCACATGGCACTTGCAGGTACATGCCGAGGGCGAATCTGCCCAATCTGCCCTTCCCCGGTTTGCAACAGGTGCTGCTAGTTTGTAAGGATTTGTCAGAAGAACAATGCAGAATCTAGACTTTATTGAGAGACTTTCCTCACGATACTATTTTTCTGAAGGGCAAGCTTGTATAGGACACACTACATGTTTGTTCTGTAACAATGTCCATTGTTTAGTTTATGAAATGACCCTTTAAAATTCCTAGCCTTCCTCCTCATGTGCTAATCTGAGGGGCAGGTGTAACCAAACATTCGCTTCCTTTAACATGGGTAGATTTTGTCTTGGAATGTTCTGGGGCACTTGCAGGGTCCATTGCTGAACACCTATATACTCCTTAAGCTCAAGGGCTCATACTTCGGAACCTTGTAGAAAAGGTAAGGGACCATATTAAAGGACCATGTAACTACCTTTAGAAATGTACTCTTAAACAGATTGGGCCTTTCCTCCTCACAAATATGGCTAATCTGTTGAACTTCTCCCGAGTATATAGCACCGCGCCCTGAAATGTTGAAGAACTACTTTTGTATAAACTATAATTATTATTTGTATACTGGCAGTGTGCAACAATGAAGGATAGCAGATCTGGCACACATTTGTTGGTGAGTGCAATATGTAGTATATGCAATAACGAAGGACAGCTACTGGCAAAATGGAATTGTGGAAATTTGGAAATTTGGAATGAGCCTAAAGAAGCTCGGCCGCATGTACGTTAGTCTCCGTGTGCTTAATGGGTTGATTCGAGACCGTATTGCAGCCTACTTCTTGAAACAGCGCCATAAACCAATAATGCTTTCTGATAGCTGCTCGGTCTCTGTCCAACAAACATGTAGCTTCCCCGAATCGCAATAATGTACATATTGCTCGAATTTCTAATTTCAAGGTCAGAAGCCGGAGAGCCCAAGTCAGGCGTTCCAAGGACAGCGTAGGTTCCTCCCTGGCTAGTTGTGTCCGTGTTGCTACAAAAGTTGACCCTGAGACAAGACAATAGGGCCCCTACGGCATATCACAGCATAATACGTGTGTATACATTATATATATATATATAGATATTATATATTATATATATATAGTATATAGTACACCTACGACTGAGTCACTCATGCAAACAAATCTCGGCCCCAGCCTCGCTGCGTGCATCCGGCCGCTCCATGACATTTCATAGAACGGGGGGGGGGGGCCGTTACGTGGCACTTTTTTGCTTCTATCACTTACGTAGCACTTACATGCTTTTTGTACCTCCTTTGCACCTCCTTTTTGCTCAATCTTGCGCAGCTGCTTTGCGCAACTGCCTGTCCTGACAAGGCTACTGATTCCACACTGCCCTCATGCTGGTGTGACGTAGTGCTCGACTGAACAACATTGTGGAACGAGCTCTGCAGGGCATGCCGAAGCCAGCTGCTCATGTACGAATATGCGGAGCATGAAATCTCTGATACTGCCTCTGCGTACTAGAAGCACGTGTGAGATGGGACCAAACCCTTTCAACCCTTGCGCCTCTCGCGCGACCTTCGCAGTCCTCTTCGCAAGCTGACGGGGGCGGTCGAGCACTTAACCCTCTTGAAGGAGCTATCGCGTGCCAGCACGCCCGGGCCATGCACCTATCAAAATACAACTCCTGAACTTGCTCCTTCTCATAGAGTTGCAATACATGTTCATAGATGTATCAATCAAACAGCAGTCATACATTTGTCATAAATTGAGACGTCTGACTTATCATATGTTAGTCATATTTGCGAGATATTGGGAGGGTGTCTGCCGCCGCCCACGTGTCCAAATGACACTGATCTTACCTGTCTCGAATAGGCTCAACGCACACATAACGACCTATGACATGTTGGAGGGCTCATGTGGCCCACGGGGCTTCTGTACAAATGCAGCGTTTGCCCCTTCTGCTCATTTTCCTGTGGACAAGAAGTCCATCGGAAAATCGGTATTGCAAAACCTCACTCCTGACTCTAGAAGACGTAGTGCCTGAATAAGACACAGGGCAGCACAAGGCGTGAGAGCTAACGTTGCAACATCCGTTGTGCATCTGTCGACCCAGCAAGCAGAACCTGCCCCACCCCACGATGTTAACTTGTCGATCCACGATTCGGGGACAATTCTATCGCGCACTCTCCTCTTGCTGGCAGCCTTTGGCATCGCATGGCATCGCCATTTGGTGTTTGGGATGTGCACGAGCAAGTGGCATCAAGTGTAAGAGAATTGACACTTTGACAGTTGCACCTTCAGACCTTCAGAAATCTGTCACACCGTGAGAGCTCTCACCAAAATCGTACGCCGCTAACTATACCCCTCTGACGAAAGCAGAGAATCCTGAGCAGAAGAAGAGCGGCCTCTTCTGCATGGTCGGTCTGCCCGAAGCATTGCCACACACCCACGGAACAGCAACGACCTAAGAGAAAGAGAAATGCTTCCCTATTATTGTCCTCCGTCCTCCGTCACCCATCATGTTGAGATGCTACCGTATCGTCCCCTGATGATCCTGATCTGACTGGCGGCATAGATGCTGCAAGGCATCCTTGTGAATGCCCGTCAGCTGCTCCGTCCACTCGATATAGAAGCCGTCAAGGCACAAGTCCTGCAAACATCCTATCCAAGCTGCAAGCCTTAGTACTCATTAATTAGCACTCTCAATAGCCCTTAATGGTTGCATATGGTTGCCAAACCGCCACCCACATGACGAACTTCTGGGAAATGTCTGCCGAAGCCGGAGGCCTGAGGCGTTTGGATCCTGGTCTCTTAAAAGAACGTAAGACCCCTCCCATGCTCTTGCCTGCCCCACCCCCCCGTTCTCAGGCAACAGCTTCTCCTGACCCTTCTTTCTCTCTTCCCTCCCATGCTGCTCGTCCGGTTGTCAGGTAACAACCAGTCGCACGACTCCCCACCGGCAGCCCACCCCTGCTCCTTTCTCCCCCTGCTATGCCCGCCCCCCACCCCATCTTTAGGCCCTTTCGCCCACTTTGCCATCATCGCTGATTTCGTAGCCTAGCAGGGCGCCATACTCTCGCCGAGGCGGCCTCGCGCCTCGCGGACTGGGGGCACTGTGCGCGTTGATCGTGTTGCTACTATTGTTTTAAGCTGGTTTATGGAATGCCTACAGACGACCAAAATTACCATGATTCGCAAGCACCGCCCCTCACTCCTTTCGTTTCAAAAGCTGCATGGCCGTGTCCAGCCACGCAGAACTTCCAATATCAAGCACTTGATATCTTTGGTCTCTTCGATCGTCTTTTCGACGCTCTTCGAGGCGCTCTTCGAGGCGCTCTTCGAGGGGCTCTTCGAGGGGCTCTTCGAGGGGCTCTTCGAGGCGCTCTTCTTCAAGATCCGGCGGCGGCGCCTGCTCTGCCTGCGGCGCGACCGTCAGGAGGAAGAGCGCGGGGCGCTCCAAGCCGGGTCTAAGTCGCCGCTGCTCTTCGAAAGCAGTGGCGAAGCCCTTCAACTCCTCGAGCTCAAAAGACATGACCAGCGCGCATGCCTTGATGAGCTCCGGTCTTGAACCCAGGAAAGTGGCCACTGCCCTTCCGACACTGGGACCATCGGAGCCTTTCAGCTCGATCACTAGCTGGCACGATGCTGCAAGAGCAGTTTGCAGGACCTCGTCTAAGGAGGCCAGACGCGCATCTTGTTGGAGCAATGGCCAGCGCAAGAGATCTTCGGCGGTAGACTCTGCGATGTTTGGCGTGCCCGTCTTGGCTGTCACACGATCCAGCGTTGCATCGTGAAGCAGAATGATTTCGCCATCGGAACTTAGTCGCACATCACATTCGCAAAACTTAATTCCAGCCTCCCATGCCGACTTTAGCGCGGGCAATGTGCCTTGGATGGGGAAATGCGCACCGTGCATTACGAACAAGGCTTCCTAAGAGGGAAACGCGAAACAACACAACAAAGACACTCATAACTCATAACTTCTGTAGGGCCAAGTGCATTCCACAGGTCGATGCTCAAGCAGCTGTGGGGAATGAAAGCCTCTGTGCGCAACAAGACCTTCCTGCAGCTGAGCTGGGAGCTGTGGCAGGAGCTCGTTCAACCACGAAAGCTCCGAATCATGATGGGCCATCTTCACGGTGCGTGGCAGGGCCGCTTGGGCTGCTCAACCTCGACCCGAAACAGCTGCTCTAGACACGCTCCAGACTCGGAGGAGCACACCCAGTAGGCGGAGCAACGCTAACAAACAGGCACGGGCACTGCGTACTGCCTGAAACCAGTATCTGCAAGGACCACTCGTGAGCAGACCAAGCAAGTCGGGTAAGTACGTTTCTGTGTGCATGCATGCGGGCCTTTATCCACGCTGGATACGCCAACCGAGCAAGCACCACAGAAGGCGCAAGCAGAGTGTCTGCTTGAGAATCTTGACACAGCAAGCGGCTCTGACCCATCACGATCAACGTCAGTTGAATGGATGTGCAGGTTGCGTTGAAAACTGTATCTCATTTATGATCTGCAAGTGTTGGATGCAACACATAACCAAGTCACATGTGTTTAGACCACTGCATGACGCACACCTGCACTTGAATCTATGCGTCCGGCTCCTCAGCCGGAACGTTCGAGCGTTGAGGAGCCATATCAAGCACATTGTGGAATCTTCTGAACGTCGTGCCACTTGCTCTGCAACGCCCTCGAAGACTTCAACATGTATCCTTCGACGCAAGCTTTTGTTCAAAAGCCCGGGAGTCGTTGCCACACTCCTGCGGTTTTTTCCAAACTGCAGGATGCTGAGCTTCAAGAAGTGAAACACCGGAACCCCATCAGCATCAGCCCTCCATCCCGAACATCGCGGTGAACTCCTGCTGCTTGTGACTAGTTGGGTTCATGTCAGCTGCCTTGGAGTTGAACAGCCCTATCTGCATTTCTAAAAAAAGTGGGGGGGGGGGGCACCGGGGGGCACCGGGGGGCACTGGGGCACCGGGGGCATCGGGGGCACCGGGGGCACCGGGGGCACCTCATGGGACTTGAGGTCGCCGGGGCTGACGCTGGGGCGCACTTTTTCCAGAGCAACCTGGCCAGCACAACTTCACGTTCTGTGCATGTCTGTGCCATGCCTCAACAAGAATCTGTGAGTCGACACAGTCTACACATTGGGTCTCCAGAGTCTACACTCATAAAGGAACAAATCCAAGGGGATGATCAACGTCGGCTCCCACAGAGCCCTTAAAAGCGCAAGCGCTTTCGTGTTAGCTTCTGTACAACTCTTATCGCTTTACTCAGGGCTAAAACCTATCTTTGCTGTTCGAGTCTTATATAGTCTTATCGCTTACCTTCAATGATGCTTTCGCTCTTCAATCACGGCATGGCAAGCTTTTCGTCCTCCTCTTCAAGTGATGCGTTTGAGTCTTTTGACTGCTGCAAGAGCTATCTGTGGCTTCTCGAGATTGAGCATCGTGGGACCATGCCATGCAGGCCAGTGCTTGCAACAGTGCAGAGTTGGCGAAGATTTGGATGATGGAGACTGTGCAAGGTTGACTGCGCCTTTGATCAGACGGCCCCTGAAATGGGTCAACTCTGGTTTCTGCTTGCTGGGCCTGATGTCTGATGCTATGTTGCTCTCTTCTCTGAGTCTGATTGATCCCTGAATTCGCTGTTTCTGCAAATCTTTTGGGCTGGTCCGCTGCGCCGTAAATCACAATCATGCGCTATGCCAGGAAACGTCACCTAGTACCCCCATGCAGAAAACAATACAAACCTCCAAAGGCGCGGCCTCAAAATCGGATGCCTCGACGTCGGGCCTGGCCGCTGTTGCAGATTCCAAACCCTATATAACACAATAAACACCAACAGACAGAATCAATCGGGTCCGGCGAACGACAGCAGCTCGGCAGCTGGAACCTGCCAACACGCAGATTGCTCGACTTGATTATGGGCAGCCCCATGCAAACGCCTCGCCTCCATGAGGGTCATAGGCACGGCCCCAGGTTCTCCAGGACTGCAGGGTGTCCAGAAACTTCGTTTGCCTTCAGGGCCTCCGCGCATCTCTGAACTGGAAAACCGTGTGATTGGTGGCAACTGGGTGGCAGGGTTGGCAAAGTCGCTTTGGCATCACGCATGGTGCCATCCATGTTTTGCCATGAAGATTCGAGTTAACGGTGCTGTGCTGAAGGTACGACGGGTCCCAAAACCCTCGGCCGAAAAAGAGCAGACACTGTCGTAACTACTTTTGCCAGCTCAGGACATAGGAGGCGAATGCCGCTGATCGGGAGGCCTGGTCCTCTGTACCGGCACATGTTGCGACAAACAACTGGAAACGAGCACAACAAGTCCAGCAGCCGAAGTACTCTGCACTCACACACGAGAAGCACATTAGACACAGATGCAAGGGCACAGCGCACAACACACTTCAGAAACCCTATGCACAAACATGCATGTCTTTCACGCTTGTTTCATTTGTGTTTCTTGATGTTCCTCACTTAAATCTATTATGGCAAAAATCGGTGATTTAGAGCATTTTCCGCCGTGCGATCTTCAAATGTGAAATTGGCTGCGGTGTTGAATGCCCACCATGCTTTACGACGAGGCCACTTGAATGAATGCCCTGCGGTCGGACACAACCGGTTCGCGCAAAACATCTTGCTTTGATGCCGACATCTGCGGATTCGTGAAGACCAGCTTAGAGCAGCTTTCCAAGGCACCATGCATTCACTTGCTCCGGCGTCAGGAGATGCAGGATTTTCAGTTTCCACAGAAGCGCAAGGACCGCAAGGAAGCGCAACACAGCGCACCTCTACCAAGCAACATGTGAAACAAATCCGATTTTCAGCATGGTCCGAATAGTCCAAATCAAACATTACAGGTTCTCGGAAACAACTCTTCTGCCCAATGCTGTATTGTCTTGTGGTGGCCTTGCATTGCTCTTTTGTAGGGGTATTGCCGGTATTGCCTTTGCCTGTTGACGGCACTTTCTGGCAGGTGCGAGGCAGGGGTCTCAGTCTTGAGCTTCGATCTTGTCAAGGTCTAACGGGACTCTAACCCTCGGGCGCAAAACTCTTGGCTATGTGTGGCCAGCAGTGCAACCAGGAGAAGCAACGCCACGGCCATCACTGCGTACTCAATGCACTCCAAACCATGTGAATCGGCAGTAAGAATCCTGGGAGACTGTCCAGCCTGTCTTCTCAACACGCTTGAAGGCTCTGGCACGCTGGCATTTCCGGACCGGCCTTGCGAGAAATCGCAATTCAGATGCCAAGCAGAAAGCAGAATACTGAAATGTCGACACCTGCTCCGAGTGTTCATTTCACCATTCTCGAGACCAAAAGCGCAACTTGGTTGTCACACATTAAGCAGCCGCAGCCGACTTGGCTGGTATCTGATCCCCTGGCTCAAAGTTTAAAACTTCTAGCCTCCTCATAATGAACAGAAAAAAGCAACCCAAGCAATTCGGTCCGTACCCTGCTCCCCGGCATGCGTTTCCATGTGTGTCAAGCCACTCGAACAGGGCATCCCTTGTCAGGATGGAGATGTCGGCGCCTTCCGGTCCCAAATTTATACACTACCACATCTCAATGAATCCCAATGATCCAACGCTCGTGACGTGAAATGCTGGCATTCGTAAGCTATACAAATGAGCTGAGCAAGTCAGCGGCCAGAAAGCTATCAGACGAGTTGCCGCTGTAACCCTCAGTCTGCGCAGCGATTCCTCTGATAGCCTGCCAGCCATTTGCTGTTTGTCACTTTGAATTGCCCTGCCATGCATGCCATGTTTGAAGTTCTTCCGCGCTGTCACTCCCGCAGCCGTTCTCAAAAAGGCCTCGGGGGTGCAGCTGTGTGGCGTGTCGCCTCGGCATTGCATGCCATATGTTAATTCGCGGGATAGTCTCAACGGTCAGGATACCCGTCTGCCTCCATGTCATAACGGCACAACAGAAAGTAGAACAACTGGCTAGGGAGGAGAAACTCTGAGGATGGCCTTTGTGTTAGTTAGACTGTAGTTTTTCGATAGTTCGCTTCAGCTGTAGACCGTAACTTTCCAACTTCAAGACCAAACCTGAAAGCCTTCAGCTCGGGCCGGTTACTGCCTTTATGAAGCAGTATTAAAATCCTGAAGCGGGTATCATTCCGGGGGTTTTCTTCGATGGAATGATTCCGCTTCGCGGACTTGGCTGGTGCACCGTTTACCCTTTTTGTGGAAACGCGATCGCCAAGCTGTTTCTGATCAACGTCTTGAAGGGAGCCAGGCAAAATCGGGTTGACTGTATACAAAGGTTTGTTGAGGCCTGAGTTCTTGTTTTGCAATTACGGCGTTCCATCTTGTTCGTGGCAAAACCTTAGGTTCCCCACAACAAGCTTGAAAAAGCCTTAAAACCGAAACCTCCTGCCTTCGCGCGCCAGACCGCGCCCAAGTTCTCAGTTTGTTCCGCCGACACTTCCGGGCAATTTCACGGCTTCTCGCCAGCAGGGTACACCATTTGCTTTCCCCAACCTCAGCAGCCCCTGAACTGCCCAACACTACCTGTCAGGGTTTGCCCATGACTTTTCTTTCGGGCACTAGTAACTAGTCACAGAAGCAGACCTACTGAAGAGGATAGAAAAGAAGAAAGCTAATAGAGGCTCGTCCAGACATGGTTACGCAATAAACCTTTTGGAGCGGGCTCTCTGTTTATATACAGAAAGGAAGAAGAAGCAATAGCGAGGTATCACACACACCAAGAGCTGTCGTGCGTCGTGCTGGCCTTTCGCGGAGTGTTGTCCTAGCACCGAGAATGAACATTCAAGCCCTGATCAACATCTTAAATCAGCAACCTCAAGAACTAGTGCAAGCAAGCACATTACAAGACCTTCTAGCGATGTTTCAAATTTACATGAAGATCTTATCGTCTTATAGTGTGCGCCAGACAAGCTGTGAAAAGTGGCTACTTACTTGAAAGCTGATCTTTAACTTCGTTGCATGGTTGAAAAGCGGGCATTCTGAGAGTTATACTGAGTTGTGAAGAGGGCATTTTGGTTGTAAAGCGGGCGTCCTGGTTGTGAGGGAGGTTTTACTTGACATGTCCGAGTACTTGACAGGCATCAGCAATTTAAGCAGCCCGCCCAAATGGAGTGTCAGCAGCCGCACCCGCGCCTCCATGTCCTCGGACTCCCAACCCTCTCTGCAATCTGTTACTCAATGTATCTCGGTGACTCTCAGTGTCACTAGCGCGGTGTTTGAGTCGGAGGCTGGCAGTGGAATGTATACCCGCTTTTCAAAGCGACGGCGGATTGCAGTGTCCAGGTCCTGCAAATGCACCATGGTCTCAAGTCAGATGAAGGTTTGGGCACATGTGGGCACGCTGTAGGGGAGCGCATGTTTCGGTCCCATGGAGTGTTCGTTGCTCCAAGGACCAGAATTTGCGAGCTGTCCTTTCCAACCTAAGCAGCTCCGCAGGGCACGGGCATTGGCATTATATAATCAAGAGGACCTTGGTCACACATTGAGAAGAAGGGGAACCGCCTGAACAACTGTGAAACTTGCGTCTCAGCAAGGGGCCCCATCCATCCTTGGTTTCACGCTTATGATTTTCCATGCGAGCTTGGAGGGAGGACCTGAACCTCCTTCGGAAAAACAAACAGTCGCTGTTGCTGCTCAGGGCTCTGTGCCAGGAACTCAGTCTTGATGCGTCGGGCCGCATCCGACTCTCCAGATTCACCACGAGCGCCACACAACGAGTCCACCTGCAGCCAGAAAGGCGGCTGCCCCGCTGGTGCTCAGAGCTGGACGAGACAGGTCTCTCCAAGTCATGCTTACTATTACGTGACATGCATGCACGTTTACCGGAAACAGAAATGGCTTGTCATATGTCCATCTCCTCCAGAGTCCAAAGAATCTATTCCAAAGTATCTCTTGTTGAGTTGCAAGGGGGCAGGGGGGGTACTAGCCTGATTACTGATTCCTGATAAGGATGACAAGGGGATGACAAGGGTCCCAGCATGTGCTATGAGGGATCATGGTCATGCTGCTTATGAGTACCGCTTTTCTGAATGCAGCTTCCTGAACTGAAAGTGAAGTTGCAGGGTTGTACGTCGCAATGGTTGCAAGATTCCTGCTTCGTTCATGCACTGACCTTCCGACCTTAGTTCCATCAGATTTCCTGGACCGGTTCGGGAACCCCCTGAGCAGGAACTTCTCAGGATTCACTGATGTCGTCATGACGTCCGTCACATGTTCCTGCTTCCTGAATGGCGCAGCACCGTTTTGCTTCAAACGATTGTTCACGTGTTCGGGTATTCGAGAGTAAACATACAGGATATGGGACCACTCCTGGAAGGCACGCGGAGATACGGAGTCTTGTTGTGAGGTAAGATTGTGTGTTGCAGCCGTTGCAGCCAGAGCATCTCGACATGAACGTGGCAGGAAGTCAAAAACAGGAACATGAAGAGATGCGTCATACATGAGGAGACATTGAGGCGGAGATCTGACAAAAAACTGCAACTTGCAACTGCAAAAGCTGCATTGATCATGACTGCACCCACCTCATCCACAAATATAATGGCCGGCTTGCTCTCCCGGGCCATTTCAAACAGACTTCGGACCTTCGACAGCTTTGAGTGTCTTTGGGGACTTGTCGGGTCATGTACGGGTGGGAATTTAGGGTTTAGGTTTAGGGTGTAGGGTTTAGGGTTTAGGGTTTAGGGTTTAGGGTTTTGGGTTTTGGGTTTCGGGTTTAGGGTTTCAGGTTTGGCGCCCCTACACACCCAGGGGGTGTTTTTTTTTTTTTTTTTGGGGGGGGGGGGGGGGGGGGGGCGGCATGTCATGCGAAGGCATGTATTTTCAATGCAGTCCAACAATTTTCATTGGTGTTGGCTTCTTTCCCCCCACCCGCTGTGAGCTTTCACAGGCCACCACCCAAACCACTACCTTTTCAGGGTTTAGGGCCGTCGCCCTCAATTCCCACCAGCTTCAAACTTTCCAGGAGGGCTAGAGGGCAAGGGATAAGGGGGGCCAGGTCCCTTGTTATTGTGAGGGATCTAGGCACCCTAGCATAGGGTGGGTACGGCCTAAGAATTTAGGGCTTCGGGTTTAGGGTTTAGGGTTTGCTGTGATAGGCCGTAAGTGCTGTGAAGGTTAGGTTTCGGAACAAGCTCGAAAGCTTCGTGAGGTGCGAAGAGCAGCTTTGGCCCGATTGTGGAGGGCCATCTAACACTTTTCTCCCGAGGCGGCAAAGCCAATTAAACCTATTCCTTTTAGGGTTTAGGATTAATTAAACTCAAGGCAACAGTCCACTTCTAAAAACTTATTCAGTTTCATGACGTTCGGGGTTGGGTCCGAGAATCAAAGGAATGGTCGGGGCCAGGGGCGAAAAGGACCAAAATTGAGAACAGAGCACCCGCCTGAGCCGGCTGGGCGGCGAAGGCTCCAGGGTGGGCTTGCGCCATCCAGGTCGAAGGGCTCAGCGCCGCCCCCCAACGTAGGGGGGCGGCCTAGGCCCTGAGTTTAGGGTTTTGGGTTTAGGGTTTAGGGTTAAGGGTTTAGGGCGTCTCGCCGCGCAGCGGCAGTAAGTACCATGGCGCCCCTACACACGCAGGGGGTGTGGGGTGGCATGTCACGCGAAGGCATTTTTTCTCTGCAGTCCAACAGTTTTCATTGGTGCTGGTTTCTTTCCCAGCACCCGCTGTGGGCCACCACCAAAACCACTGCCTTTTAGGGTTTAGGGCTGTCGCCCTCATTCCCACCATTGCTTCAAATTTTTTCAGGAGGACTAGGCGGGGGAGTGGAAGGGAGGAAGGGATGGCGGGCAGGGGCCAGGGCGGGGGCCGGGGGGGGGCCGGGGGGGGGGGACCCTAAATGAAAGATTCCGGCCCAGGCTTTACGGCATTCTCATCAAGAGGAGGATCGTGGGGGTTCCCCTTGTAAATATAAGGCACGGCTCAGCCCTAGGGGCTGTATTCGACCATTCTCCAATGGCACCACCCATTGTCCATCCAGGAAGGTGTGTTTGGCTGCCTGGTAGGGTTCTTGGTCCAGGCACCCTAGTATAGCACGGGTACGGCCTAAGCAAGCCGGGTGGGGGTTTAGGGTTTAGGGTTTAGGGTTTAGGGTTTAGGGTTTAGGGTTTAGGGTTTAGGGTTTAGGGTTTAGGGTTTAGGGTTTAGGGTTTAGGGTTTAGGGTTTAGGGTTTAGGGTTTAGGGTTTAGGGTTTAGGGTTTAGGGTTTAGGGTTTAGGGTTTAGGGTTTAGGGTTGGGTTTTGGGTTTATTATATACGATCTAAACCAATAAAGACCAATAGAAAACCAATAGAAACCAATAGAAAACCAATAAAGACCAATAGAAAACCAATAAAGACCACTAGGAAACCAATAAAAACCAATAGAAGACCAATAAAAACCAATAGCAAACCAACAAAAACCAATAGAAAACCAATAAAGACCAAGAAAACAAATAAAGACCAATGGAAAACCAATAAGAACAATAGAAAGCCAATAACAACCAATAGAAAACCAATAAACACCAATGAATACCAAGAGAAAACCAACAAAAAAACAGTAAAAACCAATAGAAAACCAATAAAGACCAATTGAAAACAAACAAAAACCAATAGAAAACCAATAAAGCACAATAGAAAACCAATAAAAACCAATGGAACACAAATAAAGAACAATAGAAAACCAATAAAAACCCATAAAGACCAATAAAAAAAAACAATAAAGACCAATAGAAACGAATAAAAACCAATAGAAAACCAATAAAGACCAATAGAAAACAAATAAAAACAAAACCAATAAAACCAATAAAGACCAATAGAAAACCAATAAAAAACAATAGGAAACCAATAAAGAGCACTAGAAAACCAATAAAAACCAAGAGAAAACCAACAAAAACCAATAGAAAACCAATAACACACCCAATAGAAAACAAATAAAAAACCAATAACAAACAACTAAAAAACCTCCTGAATCGCTTGGCTTCCTGAATCGCGATTTCCTGGATCGTGTGCAGCCGGTTTCCTGAATCGTGTAGCTTTCTGAGTCGCGGTTTCCTGAATCGCGCGAAGCCAGTTTCCTGAATCGCCTAGTTTCCTGAATCGCCCAGTTCCTGACCGCGGTTTCGTGAATCGCCCAGTTTTCTGAACCGCAGTTTCCTGAATAAGTTTCCTGAACCGCATCCAGTTTCTGAATCGGCCTTCCAATTTGCGAGATCACGCGCATGGCTGATTGTGGCCATGTTGGGCGCGCGCGGTGATCTCCACAGCCAGCTTCTCAATCGCGCGTCGTTCAGGGCCGAGCAATACTCCCCCCCCTCCTTACCCTCCCCCGTCACCTCTCCCGCGATTCAGTGGCATTTAACTGAGATCTTGGCGAGCTTCTCGCTCTCACCCATCCATTTGGAAACCTCAGGCAGTGGAGGCACAATGCGCGCAGGAAACGACCATGCGTGAGCACCAAAGCTTCCGGCTAAATCAGAAGATGAAATGCTAAAGAAGGTGGCATCTGCCTGCACCAGGTCGTCTTTGAACGCTCTGCACACACCGACATGTAATTTCAACGAGTTCCAGCTTCTGTATAGGTTGTCCCAAGCATGTTCACAGTGTGAAAGGCCTCCGTGGCACAGGCCTTTGCCAGAAAAGACTTCCTCAGTCCAAAAACGTCCAAAGCAGCTCTCATGCATGCTACATACACGACGTACGACTGCGCAATACTACATACCCAAGCGATAAGGCGAGCTAGCGAGTCGCCGTGCATGTGACCTGAACGACCGAGTCCTGGACCCCGTTCCAGGAGGTCCATAGAGAAGGATGCCGTGCCTAAGTGCTCACTGCATCACTTCCGCATTGCAAGTAGCCTGCGCCGGACTAGGCACCCCGCCACGGAACTCTTTTGCCAGTAAAGAGCTGCGGAAACCTACAACAAAACACGTGGCAGCCTGCAACAGTTGCCAACATGGCATATTGTGGCATGCACCTAGTGGGTAAAATCACGGTCTCCTGGAGGGCGCCCTTGGCTGCCTGGCATGAATCTGGGGACGTGGGGTACAAGTTCCGGCATGTTCGGGCACCTCCCAGCTCTCCCATCCTATCCAATCCCAAGGCCCTATCCTTGCCTCCAAGCCAGCGACGTCATCCCACCTGCATTCAGTTTGTTCAAACACACGAATGCCTTGCCAAACCCTTGCCAATGGAGCCATGTAGCTGCCATGTGCTTGAAAACCGCCTGATGTTAGGCTTGCTGGTCATGATGGCCCCTTCCAGCCCTTTCCTGCAAGATGGGCCAGCACATGCCAGCACTATCATATCTGCTGCAAGCTGCACATGAAAGCTGCAGAGCTTGACTGAGGCGGTGACTTGAGTTTCTCTTTTTCCTTGTCTTCCGCGTCTTCAGCGGTTCCTGGAAATTTGCGGGAATCGTGAGAGGCGCAATGATAATGATCCACACGTAGCCCCACGCAGACAATGACGAAAGAATTACAGAACATGGCAGCCTGTAGCAGGAGGTGCTTGCGTCGCGGCACCACCTCCGCCATAGCCTCCAGGAGACGTTGGGGCCTGGCGGAATGTCTAGAAAACCAGTCTGCATACACTGGGGCAGTATGTGCCAGTCGCCTGGGTGCCGTTTGCAGCTCGTGATTTGAGCGACTCGGCCTCAGGTCTACAATGAGTCTACAAGTCCACAGCATGGAAGGCTTGTCGGCTCACATGTTTTAATTTAAAAAACATTGCTTCAGTTTTTGTCCCTTGTTGCCCTGGCTCCAAACGATCCTGGCCCCTGACCCTGCTGATCAGGTCTTCCAGCCTTTCTCGCAGCATGTCCTTCAAGCTCAGAACGGACATGCAAAGGGAATAGAAATTCATCGCTCAAAGAGAATTGCAGAGACTTGCAGAGGCTTGCTTCTCTTTTTCGCAGGCCTACTCGTGGCGACTTATGGTACAGAAATCACCTGAATCGCGCACCAGCCTTGACCCGGGCATTTTGCTCCCACCTAAACGATGCAGAATTGTGGGTGCCACAATTTGCCAGAACAGGCCGCTAGTCCTAGTGGACCTGCCACACCTGGGGCGCCCACTTCCATACAAACTGATAAATCTGCAAGCAATTCTGGTACTCGCGAAGGGCATCCTGAAAGTGCTGAGTAACTGCGACGTGGCCTCCCCATCCTTCCATAGCCTTCCCGAATCCCAGCCTGGCCTGCAGCTGGCCCTGTCCTTCCAGCTCGCGTGCCTGCACAAAGAAAGTTCCTCACCGATCTGGTGCCCTACAGTGTCCGTATGTGGACTCCTTGGGACTCAAACGATGTGACGTGACTTGACAAATGTGACAAGCGCTTTCAAGCATACTTTGTTCTTTCCAAGCAGCACGAATCTGCACATTCCAAGCCGCTTTGGCGGCATGACACTGCAAATGTACCTAGCAATGCTGCATTCTCCGCTGGCCATATCTGGCCAAAGCTGAATGGAAAATGTTGAAGGCGCGTGAGCGAATATACCACGAGTTGGCATGGCCATGGTCTTGCATGGGCTCGCAAAAATCCGTGACACACTGAGCTGCGCTCAGGATATATCTGTAGATAAAAAAGCGGGCCCCCCCAGCATTCTAGCGATAAGATGCGGCTGAAGTGAGCGACTTGGAAGTTGCATTAAGCATTCGACACGCACGCTTTAAAAAGTTGCTCGCGGAGTCTAGATGAGTCAAGGACCCGTAGCATAGCCCAAACGTCATGCAGTTTTGCAGACGTTTGGTCCCAAGAGTTGGGGAATGTTTGGGGAAATCGAGGGCTCTGCGGGCTTAGCCCAGCGGAGCAGATGGAAGCGAAATCTCCATACCAATGTCACCCACTTCAGGCTCAAGCATTTCTGGCCTGCACCACGGCCGTGATATTGTGTTTGCTTTGCGAACCCCGGCTGAGAGCGAAGCCTGCTCTCGAACGGCGGCCCATCTTGCAACGCCAAAGCTCCGGGCTTTTTGTCCTGGAGCTTCGTGCTGATCGTGAGCCGCTGTCAGAAAGACAGAACTTTCGGCAGCACGAAATCCTCATCCGCAGAGTCTCGCCTCCTAAAGGAAACAGCTCTCATTGGCATCAGGAAGACGATGCAAGCAACACACTGTCTGTGCCTGTCTTGTTCCAGGATGCTGCCCTGCTTGCGCAGCTGCTGGAGGTGTTCCTGGCTGCACAGTAGACACAGCAATGGACTCAAGAAAAAAGCACGAGAAAGTGCCACTTGCCTCGTACGTCGGCTTGTACTTTCGATGTTGTTTCCTGAGGCACACGTCTCATTTGAAGACCCTGCAGAGATAAAGCCAGTACATGCCAGTACCATACTAAAAAGCCAGTGCTAAGCAGCACCAAAGTTGAAAGTGTCCACAACTAACAAGCAGGTTCCTTGTGACATGTAGTTACAGTCGCGAATCCTTGCAGAGACTCAACTGCCGATTCTGCTGCATTGAAAATTTCATGATGCAGCTGCTAATCTGCTAATCATCAGATGTAGCAGATGTAGCAGATGTGGCGTGTGGCGTGCCATCTTGTAGCAAACAAGCTCCCCGGGGCCGTTGAGTTGGGGCCTTTCATGAGCCTTTGCCTCCACTTCGGTCACTGCCCATGGCTCTGAGGGTTTGAGGGTTTAGGCCAGTCTCGCGCATCACATGGGAGACACGCAGATTTGCTTTGCACATCATTGCACATCTGTTCCGGTGCCTGGCTTCGTCCATGATCGTCTTGTAAAATGCTTGCCCTGGTCGGGAGCCCGCATGAGCCCGCATGAGCCCGCGTCGGAGTGTAAATTGGTGACCGCAAACGACCCATTAAAAATACTGGCTCCTACCTGGAATTCGGACCCCCCCCCCCCCAAAAAAAATACATTAGAAGCTGGGGGTAGCTGGGGATCAGCAGGGAAAAGTAAATGTATTCAGGGGGGTTCTGCTACGTATGCTTTTTAAGAGCTTTGCTATCTATGTAGATGCCACTACCTTCAGACAGTTGCAAATACAGGAGTCTCGAAGGATTACTAACCCCAAAAAGAATGTATTCCCCGGGCCCGGGCCAGGTTGGACCCCCCTGAATACATTATCCTTCCCTTTCCTCCCCTGTCTATCTAGCCAAGCTTTAGAACATGCGAAGCTGCATAGAGCTTCGAAGGCAAGGCCTCTTCAGGTAGGTTCGGAGTTGTTCGAAGCCAGCGAGGCTAAACAAGATTGACATATGGTGACATGCCATATTTTCAAACCGCTTAAACCTAGTATACAAACTAGATGAAAACACAGGAAACAAACGCCTTCAGAATACATTCCCCAACCATTGGGTAATGTATGGGGGGGTGGTACCTCCCCCCCCAGAATACATTAATTGGGAGCCCCCTTCATTAAAACATTGCAGACAGCAATCGCCAGGGGGGTTCCATTTCCTGCCTTTGGAGTCGAAGGTTTGTGCTATGTCTTCTTCCATGGCCTCGGCTCTCATGAGCGGATCCACGCAGTAACAGTAAACACACAACGACAACTGTAACACTTGCCATCTTGGCTCAATGCGACACCTGCCGGAAGTTTCCTGAGACAGGCCGGATACCAAAGACTTGTCGGAGGTGCCCTTGTACAGCCACCAATAGCCACCAATGACCCTCCTCCCCAACTAGACCAGATCCCGCTCTTTTGCATCCAGTTGTTCTTGTACATCCCTTCCCCGAAAACAGGCTGGATGCATCTGCGCACTTCGCAATGGCAAGCAGCAAGTATGGAGCTTGCAACTTCTGAAATACATGTGTAAATACCTCTCTGCACCAGACTTGATACGACTGCATTGCGTCGGCTTGCCTGATCCGCTCCTGCGTGCAAGAAGGCAGGATGGCATTTTAGCTTCGCAAGCAAACTAACACTGAAATGCTCCACGATTATACGATTGGAACTCCACAGCGTTTCGGCTCTCTAACCGACTCTAAGCCCTACATCCGCTCCATACAACTTGCCCTGAACAACACTCCTTGAGTTGCAGCAGCAGGTGCTTCCGCAAGAGAGGCAAGTAATCCGCGCCAAGTTTCTTAGCTCATGCTGCGTTGAAATCAATGCTCATGACAAATGATTTAAGGCGACTTCGCATCGCTCACACACGTTTCACACGTTTCGCGCAGGCACCAGGGGTCCAGCTTTGATGTTGTCTGAGGCGATGTGAAACACCTGCGAGAAGATCCAACACGATGCGAGAAGCTGCTTTTCGGGATTCAGGGCAATTCAGGGAGGCTCAACGGTGCCAAGTTTACACACACATTTGTTTCCAACAAAATCAATGTCAAACCGGCAGTGACTGACCCACAGCACCCCTCCCCCCCCCCCCCCCCCCCCCCCCCCCCATCCGCTTACGCTGCCCCCGGCCCGTCGTCCTGTCTAAGCCCCAGCACGCCCAGAGCCCCGCTACCTGTCATGATGGCAAGCATTGTTGTAAAGCTACCCACTATGCTATGAATATGACGCGAATGGCTCGAGGCTTCGGCTTGCAATCTGACAACCATCTTCTTGCTGCAGGCTCAAACTTGAAGGGCTTTGACTTCATTGACTCCAACCCAGAAAGGCGTCCAGATGATTTCAAGCTTCAAACGGGCTTCAGCGTAGACGCCTAGAATCCAAAAAACTCAAGACCTCAAGAAGTTATGCTTGCGAAAGCGACGGTAGTGCTGAAGTAATCTCTTGTGCTGTCGCCGACCTTACGGCCCTGTTCAGGTAACCGCCTGCCAAACTAGCTCAAGGGGGTCTAGGTTCGAGCTTGAATGAGACAGCAGGCGACCGGCCTTTGGGCAAGCGCAGAGCAGGCAGCACTGAAGATAATCACTGGTTCCACATAGATCTCGAAAGTGGGCAGCCGCTTCGAGAAGCCGCCATTCAAACTGACTTCTAAGTGGTTTGTTCCCCGCATCATTATGTGAGGTTCTTGGTTTTTTGGCCCCCCAAAGCCGCCCACCCCACCCGCCCGCCCCCGGTCCGCCCGCCCGTGAAAGTTCGAACATACGCACGAGCACAATACGCACGAACACACGAACATATGTGACGTGCATGACATGTGGCGCCTCAAGAGCATGAATGAATTGCATGCATGCATGCATGCATGAATGAACAAAAGAATGAATGAAATAAAGAATGAATGAATGCAAAGAAAGAAAGAAATCAATGAAGCGGAATGAAGCGAAATGAAATGAAAAGAAAATGAAAATGAAGATGAAAATGAAGATGAATTGGAATGAAAACCGAGTTTGTCAAGCGGGCTTGGTCTATTTTTGTAGCAATCGTATGAGAACTGTTTCCAATGTTTGTCTCCCCGTTGAGCTAACAAAGTGAGATTTCTCTCGCCGTCTCACCATCCGCTCCAAGGCTTCGCAGCCTTTGCGGGCGCGCAGAAAATGCGCATACGGATCTGCCGTGCCTCGACAGGAGAAGCGGCCACCACCTAGGTCAGGTAGAGCCAGAGCCATTCAGAGCATAATGATCTGGAACTTGCATGTTTGTGTGACCTCTCGGCACAATACACGTTCGCAAAGAACACTTGTGCATCAACACACACGCCCATCGCACGCGCAAGCGCAGCCAGAGTGTCTTGCACATACACTGCCCGGCAACATCCAGCAACAGAATTATCCAAAGGCATCTGGAAGAGCAAGGAAAAGAAACGGTAGCCATGGTTCCAATATGTTCCAATCGCCCCCAAGTGGAGATGGCCGAAGGATCGGCATATCCGTCACGGCTGATGCGACATTGGAAGCAAATTTTGACTTTCTGTGCCTAGCCCCAAACCCGCAACCCAACACTGACGGAACAGCGCGAGGCCAAAACCTGCAAGGCCCTCAACTCCAAACAAACTCTAATACCTTCAGCCCTATGCCAATAATATTTAGAAACCTCTTGGTTTTCATATGCTTTCATCCCATATCACTGAATTATCCTGAATGGGTCCCTGCAGAGTGGACAAGATGAGGCTTGAACGCCTACACCCGTAACCTCTCAACCCTAAACCCGCAAGCCAAAGCCAAGGAATCAGCTCAGATGTCAACAAAACACACAGATAAACTGTGTCAAACCAGGTAGCCGGCACCTCCTGCTTGCCGACTTCTCACTGTTATTTACGTTTTCTGACTGTGCGCACAAAAAACTTAGGCCACATCTCAGGATACCTGTTGTCTGTGGGACTCCGGAAACCTGCTATCGAAAACGACGCGTCGGCGACACATATGCATAATTTGCATTATTTTCTTAAATCGCCGTCGTCGTCACGGTCGTCGCGGTCGTCGCAGTCGTCGCAGTCGTCGCTGTCGTGGTCGTCGCTGCCGCCGTCGTCGTCGTCGTCGTCGTCGTCGTCGTCGTCGTCGTCGTCGTGTCGTCGGGTCGGGGTCGGGGTCGGGGTCGGGGTCGGGGTCGTGGTCGGGGTCGGGGTCGGGGTCGTGGTCGTGGTCGTGGTCCTGGTCGTGGTCGTGGTCGTGGTCGTGGTCGTGGTCGTGGTCGTGGTCGTCGTCGTCGTCGTCGTCGTCGTCGTCGTCGTCGTCGTCGTCGTCGTCGTCGTTGTGGTCGTGGTCGTGGTCGTGGTCCTGGTCGTGGTCGTGGTCGTGGTCCTGGTCGTGGTCGTGGTCGTGGTCGTCGTCGTCGTCGTCGTCGTCGTCGTCGTCGTCGTCGTCGTCGTCGCCGTCGTCGCCGTCGCCGTCACCATCGTCGCCGCCACCGCCGCCGTCGTCGCCGTCGCCGTCGTCGTCGTCGTCATCGTTGTCGTCGTCGCAGCTACTACTACAGCGGGCGTAAGCAGTGCCTATAGGCTGTGGTCGCCATTTCCGCCGAGAGCTCAAGCAAGGCACTATGCACACCGCAGCATCCCTTCCCCCATCTTCCCCCACTGAACGCATGGATTTTGCAGTGATTTTACAGCTTCCAGAAGCAGCGAATTAGTTGCCAAGTCATGCATATAAATCTCGAAGGAAAGCTTCGCCAAAGCACGCCTCTGTACATGATGAGGTTACATCCGTGGTCGTTTCCCCCAAGTAAACGCAAGTGGCAGCGACTTTTACATCTTCGTTGTTGTTGTTGTTGTTGCTGTTGCTGTTGCTGTTGCTGTTGCTGTTGCTGTTGCTGTTGCTGTTGCTGTTGCTGTTGCTGTTGCTGTTGCTGTTGCTGTTGGTGTTGTTGTTGTTGTTGTTGTTGTTGTTGGTGGTGGTGGTGGTGGTGGTGTGGTGTTGGTGTTGGTGTTGTTGTTGGTGTTGTTGTTGGCGTTGTGGTTGTGGTTGTGGTTGTGGCTGTGGCTGTGGTTGTGGTTGTGGTTGCCGTCGTTGCCGTTGCCGTTGCCGTTGCCGTTGCCGTTGCCGTTGCCGTTGCCGTTGTTGTGCTTGTTGTGTTTGTTGTGTTTGTTGTGTTTGTTGTGTTTGTTGTGTTTGTTGTGTTTGTTGTGTTTGTTGTGTTTGTTGTGGTTGTTGTGGTTGTTGTGTTTGTTGTGTTTGTTGTGTTTGTTGTGTTTGTTGTGTTTGTTGTGTTTGTTGTGTTTGTTGTGCTTGTTGTGCTTGTTGTGCTTGTTGTGTTTGTTGTGCTTGTTGTGCTTGTTGTGTTTGTTGTGTTTGTTGTGTTTGTTGTGTTTGTTGTGTTTGTTGTGTTTGCGGTGTTTGTTGTGTTTGTTGTGTCTGTTGTGTCTGTGGTTGCTTGTTGCTTGTTGCTTGTTGATTGTTGCTTGTTGCTTGTGGCTTGTTGACTGTTGTTTTTGTGTGTTGGTTGTTGCCTTGATTGTTGCTTGTTGTTTGCTGCTTCTTGCTTGCTTGCTCGGTCGTTCGCTTGCGTTTGTTGTTGGCTGCTTGTTGTTTGTTGTTTCTTGTTTGTCGCGTGTCGTTTGTCGTCCACTGTCGTGATGATGCTGTTGTTTTGCTAGCTTGCTCACGCGGCGTAAAGGTACGAGGCTGAGCGAACGACCCAAGCGTTCCAATTTCAAAATGGCAGAATACAGCAGCTGTGTGAACTACGCAATAAATCGGCAAGCCTGCCAACGCAATCCAACCAAAACAAGGTCGGTCGACAAGAGACCAACTTACCCATGGTGCTAGAAGCCGTATGGCCAGCACGCGGCTATGGTGATTGCTGAACTTTGATGGACTCGAAGTTGATCCTTGCTTCCTGTGGTTCTGCACATGATTCATGCATTCCATGCAATGGAAAGCTACAAAAATCGACCTCGGCAGAGCCGACAAATTCAAGGAAAAGGCAAAACTTCAACGTGATTCCCAAAACGTATTTTCGTTACGTGGCTACGGAAAGATTTTGAGCTCTGAGTTCCGAGCAGAAAATGGCTCCTCGCAGAAGAGTGGGAAGAAGGGAAGTGTACAGAACACCTCAGTTGAACACAAAAGCTGAAGGGTGTCCTTGCAGCACTGCAAGTCACACGTGGCATTCGATGACTAGGCATCAGACGCCTTCGTCGCACATAACATCACAAACAACCTGACACGAGTCATTCAGTTGCCTGTCACCGTAATAGCTGCCGTTATGCCAATCACTGGAGTTTAACTGTGGTTCTTGTGTTCACGCGGCCTCTTCCCCAAAGTCTTCTCTTGGAGTCAACTGTTTCCGCCCCGTGCCTCAGAAGGCTTACTGCAGCCATGCTTGCTGCATCCAGTCCATGCGAAGCACAGGCATGTATACTTCAAGAACTAGCCAGAATCATTTGGGGGGTTTACAAGAATAAGGGACCCCTAATATGGGAATACTCTGGGTGCAAATACTCTGAGGTTGGCAATCAAGGAAATTCCGGGCTACTCGTGAGGCTGGGCACTTCAGGGGTGCTCTCGTCATACTCTGGCGTTGGGCACTCCAGGAACTCTCTCGGGGTTGCACTTCAGGGACTTGATAGGGTTGCTGAAGGATTGGGCACTCCACAGCTCTCTGGGATATTCTCAATTTTGGCACTGCAGACTCTCTGGGAATATTCTGGTTGGGCACTCCAGGCCTGTCTGGAGATACTGCGCAGTTGGGAGCTCCAGACACACGGAGACGCTCCGGTCTGGGCATACTCTGGGGTTGGAATTTACAGTTGGTCCAGGAACTCTCAAGGGATACCGGGCACTCCCGGGACTCTTGAAGATACTCTGCTTGGGTTGGGCACTCCAGGGACTCTGTGGGGATATTCTGGGGATGGGCACTCCAGCCAGGTTGGGCACTCCAACAGGGACTTTCTGGGGATACTCCGCGATTGGGCACTCCAGGGACGATACTCTGGGGTTGGGCTGGAGCTCTGCGGGCACTCCGGGAAAGCTTTCTGGTGTGGGGTTGGGCACTCCAGGGACTCTCTGGGAAAGGCCAGGGACTCGCTGGGAATATTCTGGGGAACAACATGCGCCGTCGTGGGCGGGGTGTCCTGTCCCACAACGTTCTTGCACTTTCGAATCCCGACGTTGCTGATCGCCTCCCCGCAAAAGAAGACATGGTCGTTCTATCCACATCAGCGGAAGCGATGGCTGCAGACATCGCAAAAACAGCACTTCCTGCAGAAGCACGTTGCATCCTTCGACAAGAAGTTCTGCTCAAGGCTAAGCCGGAGGTGGAGTACAGTCTACTTCGGAATTTGACATGATGCAAGGGATCGCGGAAGTATTTACGAATCCCCTTTTCTTTAGTCAGAGATGGTCGCAAAAAGCAGCGGCATAGAAACTGAAGGGCCGGCGGCTCTGTATTGACCTGCTCTTGGGTCTGGAACCCAACCTCCGGCAAAGCCGAAACATGTTCGTGCATACCTCGCAGTTGACGGATGGTGCCCATCCTCTTGCTCCCCGCGACACCAGTTCGCGGCCTGGCGGGCGTGTGATGCCCTGGTCTCTGGTTCAAACCGTGGTGTTGCACTCCATCATGAACCCTGAGCTGAGCTATTTACGACACCTTCTGCAGGAACCTCAAGTTAATTGCGTGCCGTTTCAGGGGACCGCAGTGTACGGCCCTAGGCACAGGACAGCATCCCTGACCCTAAAATCCTGTGGCCTAAAGCCCAAAAACCTAGGCCGCATAGAGGTGTTTGGTGCACACAAGGTCCGGCTAAACAGCCTGCTTGGTTTTATTTGGCTCCAAAAAGCCTCTGGGACGGAGTTGTCATGTCGACGCCATGTGTGTTCACATAAACGCTGAAAAGTCCTGAAACTATCCTGACGTCAAGCACAGAAACAGTGTCGATTAAGATTCTGCCGGTGCCAGCTGTCTGCCGAACGACTTCCCTTCAGCTTAACTTACCTCCAGGCTCCCAAGTTCTATTCAGACTTATAAATTCCTAATTAGATCTACTGGTCACTTATCTGCTCGTGCCATCCGTTGACGGCCTGGCTGCCAAAGACCTGCAATGCAGCTGTAACGCATTGTACAATAACGCACGGTGCAATCGTATGCAATCGTATAGCGATGAGCTGCAAGTAGCGCTCTAGTAACTCTACATGTGAGGCATCGGCTTCCAGGCTGACTCCACCATCGGTAGGTGCGAAAGAACGTAAACGGGATTCTGACTCGTTCTCCTGCAGCACAATGAGAAGCCACAAACAGTCTACATAAAGTGTCGACGAGTGCACATTTGCTGCTCATGCCAAAGCCAGATTGAGGAAATTCACCCGAACCCACATGTGCACACGCGTCAACACGTCCTGTATCGACGGAATTCCAAGGCGCCGCTTTTGAGCATGTAGAGCGCTGGCTCTGTCATCACGATGCCCTGCACAAGACTGTGCTTTCGATTGCGTGGTTTCTTGAACTCTTAAAGCCGGCCCACGACCCATCAGAACACAGGACAAGCAGGCATAAGCAGGCCTCGTACGTAAACTTGTAGCCTGGATACAACTACAAAAGCTTTCCCGAACATAGTGACTCAATGCACCTGAGCTTTGCCTTGAGGAAACTTCCGAAGGCTGAAGTACTGAGATGGGTGATCCATCCTGCACATCTGCGAACCATTGCTCAGTGACTCATCAACCCACCATGAGCTCTACAACTCTACAACTGGTCAGACTTCTCGTCATTACCACGAGACAGCAGATAGCAGGACAAACTCCAACATACTCAGAATAGCCTTTAGCTGGAAAGCCTACCACGAGGACGAGTACATCGGATGCCATTGGATGTCCTGTACTCTGCCTCGCTGATGCCAGGAAGACGATCATTGAAGAAACGAATCCTCGCCATGACCTGACATCAAAGCTAGAGCAGTGCACCGGATGTGGTTACACCTTGGTTTGCCGTATCCACCTTTTACAAAACTTTTGGAACGCTGTTGAAAAACAGGCATGATCTTCCATGTCTTGTGCTCATGCCTGGTGCTTAGCTGCCTTAGCTCACCTTGACACTTTTACAGAAGCAGGTTGCAGCAGGTCATGCACACATACCTCGAGGAGCATGAGGAGCATCAGATCTTGTGTGCTTCTCAGCCCCCGAGCCTCCGTCAAGACATGAAGGACGTGCTGCCTGAGCATGTCCGTCGGTTCTGCACAGAAAACGCCAGAACATGCAGGGGCCCGTTCATGTTGTGTCAGGCATGGTGCAAGGTTCGACCCGGCAAATATTTTTCGATCACATCATACAGTTCCTGCTACCTTCTGTACCCCAGTACCCGGATGTCCAAAGATACAAGTTGTAGCAACTGGCAGCAATTGCTTACTACTGACCGACCATACCTTGCCGAGATGCTTCTCCAAAATCATCAATCGACATTTCGTTCGGCATCTCAGTGGCTGACAACATGATGTCATTGGACACTGTTTGACATCAGCACTCGCTCTCATTCCTGCTCTGGCGTCTTGTCAAATAAGTCAAACCTATAAGTTGGCCTACCCTGCCTTCGTCCCTGGCCCGGGCAACTCTTCGAACTTCAAGCCACGAACACAACGCCTTTTTGAAGCCCCCCTAGTGATCCGTTTTTCCAGCTTGCGTGGTTCCGGAGACGGTTGCTTTGGGCCTCCTGGAAATTTTGTGCGAGGCCCCAGACCTCTGGGACTAGTCAAGAGTCTGCCGAGGCTCCAGGCGAGCAATATGGAGCAACCATGCGAAAATTCGCAGCGGCGCATGAGGGTTCAGAAGTAACGTACGTGATGCGACACTCGGTGCACATTCTTTGCATGATGCCTGCGAAACGAATGCGTCACGTAGACCGTTTCATCTACAGAGGTGTAGAAACAAAACAGCTTGCAAGACGAGAGATATCAACTTGGCTCCATACCGTAATCCTCTCCCGCTATACCCCCGCCCTCGTTTAGAAGGGCTTGGCTTGGCTTTGCATCTCCAACACTACGGACGGACGTCGGGTCCCACAGCCACGGAACTATGGTTCCGCAGTGGTTTGAATCCATGGACTTCTGGTCTGATGGTACTAGTATTTGCGCGGCCCCACAACAGACATGCGCGAAATTGTAGTCCCACGGTATTTGCGATGGAAAGCATCGCGGAGTCTGGAGATGCCATAAAATTAAGCACCTCTAAAGCACAACGTGGGCCGAGGCGGCAGGTATAGCACTCATACACATATTGAGAGCATAAACGTATACATACATACATACATACATACATACATACATACATACATACATACATACATACATACATACATACATACATATATATATATATATATATATTATATAGTACATGCTGACTAATGAGTACCGACAACATGTCTTTAGTATCTTGCAGGGCGCGCTAAGGGCCCAGCCTTACGGTGGCTGCTCGAGGCTGCGTATTCTTCAGAGCCAGCTCTCCGAAGCATGCAGGCCTCATCACGAAAGAGCACAACTCGGCTGCGATAAACTGCAGCCGGATAGAAATATTAGAAATGTTGGCTGTTAACAACTGTGAGCTCCTCCGAAAAAGTAGATGCATGACAGGAATCTCGACAAAGAGTGCAAGAAGTGCCAATCACGGTCACTGTGTGGAGGGAGCTGAGTGCCGCTACGCTGGTAGAGTCACCACGCAAGGGCCCAACACAGATGCCTGCCACACGCTCGGATACAATGATGATAATGACCGGACTTGAATACCGTCCACACAACCAGGACATGCCAGAATTGCCTTGCAGAAGCAGCTGAACCTCTCCAAAGTCAAGTACCTCTGATCCTTGGTCCATGAAAGAAGTGCTCCAGGTCTGCCAAGCGACATTGTGAAAGCGACAGAAACCAAGCACATCCAGACTTCACCTCATACTGGGCCCACCTTTCGGAAGCCTTTTGAGCTGCGCAAGGCCTCCCGTGGGAATGGCAACGAATGGCATCGAATGCACTGCTGAATGCTAGCGGTGTGTCCAGCAACACGAGCTTGCAGCTTGTATGATTCACTTTGTAACGCACATGCCGTCACATCTCACATAGGGGCCGGACTTCGACGAGAGTGATGAACCTGGCAGATTGGAACCGCAGCCCTAGATCTCACTTCAGCTCCTTGCAAGCCAGCATAAGCCAGCCAGCTTCGCTCTCTCATGTCGAAAAGCGTGCAGGTACGAGGCGTCATCATCTTAGCTGCGCTACAAAGCCACCGAAACCGAAATCAAACAGTAGCCTCAGGGTCACAGGACACGTGGCACACGCATAGAGCAAACTGAGGAGGCCGCACGCTTCAGCTTGCGCCTCTCTCCTTCTCGAGGAAGCATCTGTCAATTCCCCACAATTTCCGAACTTATTTCCGACTCTTTGGATGCCTTTGGAAGACGCGGACGCGCTTCAATCGCTGGAAATTTGCCCGCATTTGCTTTTTGGATCTCTTTTGTACTGACCAGCCTCAGGGCCACACTTGTAAACGTCCACCCTTGGCCGGCAACAGCGGTTCTTTCAACCGTCTTGAAGATCAAGAAAACAGGGTTGATCACACAGATTTACCAAACTTCTGGTTCTACTCTTTAGCTTTGTCCTTTCTTCTTCGTTCGGCGAGGTTTATGCTGGTTTGAATACTTATTCCCCTACTTTTGTTGCTGTTTCTCTCTATTTACTGTGGACAGCCAGTTCAAGCAGACAATTTTTCTTGCAAAGGCATGAAGAGCCTAAGGCCTACTGGGGCACATAGAGTCTTGCTCCTCAGGCCCCTGTCAACCCTTCACCTCAGGTTATCTCAGGTTATAATCTCTCTTTGTGACAGTGATGAGATGTGATGAGCAAGCAGCCATACGACCAGCAGCAGCTGCGGAAGCTACTGGCTAAGAGCATCGAGCGGCGCAACTGCATGCAAAACTCCACTCAAGGACAGGTCTGGGCCCCGGCGTCCCCTCACACAACACGTAGCAGTTTCCGGGTGGGTCTTGCTGGCGGAAGATTACCTGCAAGGACAGGTGCGACCGCGCCACAGTGGAAAATGTTTCAGGTGGCCCCGCGGGCCGTCCCTGCCAGCAAAGGAGCCCAAACATGCTGCACCAACTAGAAGCAAACTACACGACCGCACACTCGCAGGAGCGCGGCCTGTCCGGCTGGACAGTCCTGCAAGTCGATACGATACAAGCAGAACGCGACCGATACAACACAACGGTGTAAGATTTCTGGTGTTCACCTCAAGCATCAAAAGGATTTGATGGCGGGTGCTCTTTGGAAACTTCTGCCTGCCATTATCCTTGGGAGCACACATTACCTAGCCACCGGTCATTCCAACTTCACGTTATGAGCTCGCGTTTACACCACACCATAAAGTCGGTTAACCTGGCATGCGATTCCAAGGGTGTGAACGGTTAGACCAAGAACTTGGAGATTCTGGCTGGAAATCCTTGTCAAGAGAGTCCCTGTCACGTAGAAAGACTCATGATGGTACAGAAACTTGGTGCCGAAAAGAGGTGACTGGAGGTAAAGATCAAGATATGAGAGTTAGACTCGTTAGACCGCATGATAGGTGAACAAGAGGGAAATTAAGGTATTTCTATGTTTTACTATTAGGATGACACTAGCCGCCACTAGCCACTTGGAAACAGAGGTTGGGTCTCAAGGTGCGACAGGAAGATTCCGGAAGGTCATAAATGAAGAGTTACAGTCATAGCGTCCTTTTCCTAGACCATGTGCTCACGTCCCAGAATTCCTACTAACAGGAGCTTTGTACTGAAGCACTGGCACTATCTGACACTTATGTACTGCACCTGTATCCAGAGACGAAGCACTAGCATCGACACATTTCAGTCCCGTCGCCTGCCACGCAGTCCTTTGTGCAAGACGGTCGATGGTGCCAGGTCGCTCTGCCTTTTTGTGCGAATTGATAGCTGACGTAGCTGATGTAGCTGAAGCTGCGAGTTGGACAGGGGGCGGGGTAATTCAGACGACATCGACGTGGCATTGACGGGATCGAATGCGTCGGAGGCGTTCAGCTTCTACGATTCTGCGACATGTCGAAGCCGATCAAAAGCCTCCATGTCCATGAAGAAGTCCAGCTGCCTGCCAACATCAAGCGAAAGATAAACCAGCCTTTGGCAGCCACAGCACAGATTCTGCCTGAGGATGGAGGCAGCCTTCAAGCTGTCAGCAGACCGGCTAGTGATCTCCTTGAGAATTCTCCTTTCCGGAGGTGAAGGAGCAACTCAAGCTTGCGTTTGCCCTCCTTGGGACTCCAAAGTGTCCAAGCCCATTTTGGGTCCGGAGCCCTGGGTGGGAGTTGGCCCAGCGGCCAATGGGTTCAAGGGCCTTGGCTTCAGAGCTCATCCACTCAGAGGACCCACTATGGACCACTATGGGCCCCTATTCACCCTTATGGACTGTCATACGACCAGCCTCTGACCCCCCTTTGACCCTCTGCACCCGGCCACTGCACCCAGCCAGGCCGAGGCGGTGTGCACAATTATCATGATGAGGCTGACTTTCCCCTACGGCGAAAATACAGAAAAATCCTCGACCATGCACTCTCACTCTCAAACACCACGTGCATCTTGGATGTGCATAGCAGCGGGTAGCAACTAACCCCTCGCATCCTGTAGACGAAGCGCGGGATCACAAGGAACTCACAGTCCTGCAAGCACCTGGGTCGAGCAGAGCATGCGACTTGTACTCAGCGAATGCCTGGAGCTCGACCTGTTGCGGTACTGTCCCTACGAGAAATGCACGTCAGCATGTCCGTACATCAAACTCCCTATCCTCTGTTTCGGTGTGCGTGGGGGGGGGGGGGGGGGGGTCTTTTGCGGCATTTTGTTGGTTTTCGGGCGTCCTGTCAAGGGATTTGCTTTACAAGGCATGCCTTTTTCCCTGAGTTTTGTTGGGTATGTTGTTTTGGCTTTTGGGCTGCTGGCTACGGGGCAAAGAGACTAAGGGAGAGGTAAGAAACGAGGATTAATTCTGGAGGTGAAAGGATACGTGAGTAACAAAAGATTAGTTTCCACCCGTGCACACTGCTGCAGTTCACGCTTCCTCTTTGTTATTGGCGGGAATGCATGCTCGCATGATGGGGATGGGGTTGGGACAGGGTTCACATGTTTTGAATCAAGCGGCGCAGCAAGCCATTCGCAAAGATCGTGCCAGCATGATGGGGCTTGGACAGGATTCATATGTTGTGAAGCAAGCTAGACAGGCTTTAAAACAGAGGGGGGGAGGTGTTTGCAAACACGATGCTCGCATGATGGGGTTTGGACAGGAATCATTTCGACACAAGCTCGCACCGCTTTAAAACAGCGGTGGTGTTGACTGACTCACTGACTGGATCAACAGGGCTGCGGACAGATCGACTGCCTGACTGACTGGATCCGCGCTTTGGATAGACCGACCGACTGCCTGATTGACTGGGTCGGTGGGTCTGTGGACAGAGGCTCCGACTGACTGACGGACCGGTTCGCAGACCAACATAGACCAACCAACTGACTGGCTGAGTGCGTGACAAAACGCACAAGGCCGAGCCGGGAACCCAAAAACCAAGAGTACGTTCGGGAATCAAGGATATTTGGGGCAATTCCAGCAGCAGACACGGTCGTTTTTAAAGAAGAGGACCGATTTTCGGTCTTCCGCATTCCATACTCCGGGGTTCGGCACTCCAGGAACTCTGTGGGGATTCTCTGCGGTTGGGCACTCCACATACTATCGGGTTGGGCACTCCAGCCACCACAAAAAGATGCCCAACAAGAACCCCACCCGATGTGGGAGGGGGTAGACATTGCACATTCGCATGTTCTACCCCCCCAACCCTCCCAGGCCACGGTACTGGTGAGTCGACCTACCATAGAGCTCATCTCGTTCATATCGATAAGTCTGGATGAGTTCTGAATACAAACGGTAGCACCACTGTTCAAGCACCGCAATGCAGACATGGACCCTCCAATGGTGAGAGACGTTAACCGAGGATCGTGCTCTATGCTTGCTGCACGAGGTTTATCATTCTGTAGTGCCATCTCCCCAAAGATGGAGCCCGCACCTGAAGTTCTGAGGCGCGGTTCATAATGGTCGTACACTGCAGCGTGGGAACTGGGCATTCCATCGCGCAATCAGGTCATGTAATTGACTCACTGAAGAACGACCAAGAATCGCACATGAATACAACATGTTCAATCATGTTAACATCTGGCACCCAAAGTCACAACCGTCTCGCCGAGGCATGATTCCTTGCCACAAGCACAGAGCCAGGGTCGCTGAAGAACTTGGCCACACGTTAAACCAGCAAACTTCCAGACCAAGCCCTCAGGTCCTGTGGACACCAAGTGCAGTGACCTTCCGCAGTCTTGTAACGCGGATTGTCCTCCTGTTTGGAACGAGACAAATAATCACTTGCGGCTTGTCATTGACGTACGACACTGGTACGACCTGCTGCAGCTGCTCGTAGAGGGTCATGTCCCTTTCCGCATCATCAGCCTCAGCCTCGACAGTCACTCTTGGAGATCTGTTGAAGTGGCGTGCTGCATGTCAGAAAATGACACACGCGGCCTCAAAAAAAAAGCTTCAAATGTGCAAAATGTGATACGCTTGTTTGCTTCAAAATGCTTTGGATGCAGTTCAGCTAACTGCAAGTAAGCCTGAGCCGGTCCTTCGCCCCTGGCCCGCGGAACATTTGAAGGCTGCGCTTCGCTTCGCGTCGCTTCGGGTTTAAGCTTGCAGGTAGCTGTTTTTTTCTTCTGGGTGCCGGTTTTGTAATAGTGCTTTATGTTGATGGCTTTGGGAAAATCTGGCTTGTGGATGATGGGGATTGGGTTCAGGATTCACCCCGTCGGCCGCGTGGTACCTGGTAGTGTGGACCTGACCCGTGGTCGCCTACACTGCTGTCTACCACTCTCGACGATACGATGATAAGCGAATGGTCTGTTCAAGTGCTGGAAACTGTTCGATCCTGTCAATGCAGCAGAAAGAATTGCGGCTAACAGGGCACTGAGACTTTAAGAAGACGGCCTTACGAGCAGTAGCAAACACGGCCAGATGATGTCACACAAACATCGGCTTAGTAGTAAAGGATACTCGGCGGTCTTCACAGCAACCGATCATCGTTTGGGCATTGTCTTCTACTTCAATCCTACATCGCAAGTCACGTGTTGTTCAGGCATTACATACGATGCCACGTTCGAACCGGAGACGGGACCGCAAAAACACAGTCGCAAGATGTCGCAAGGGTCACCGTGAGTACAAGACTTGTGACAGCACACGCTGCAGGGCAGCTACTGCGAGCAGGCGGCCTTCTACTCTCTGACCGGATCTTCTGCACAACACTGATTTCACACTGATTATCGCTGACTTCATGTATTGGGGAATTGGGGGGCGGCTGCGCTGACACGAAACAGAACTGTGGACAGGGGCTACTCAGGAGCATCGTCGTGCAGATGCACAAGAAGCAGGAAAACACACCTAGCTGCATTGCCTGAGGTCTTCCCGCAATCTGGTTAGCAAGAGCGGATGGATTTTGAAGAAAAACTGATTCGTGGGTTTTTCTGTTTGCGAGAGAGAGAGAGAGAGAGTGAGTATGAGTATGAGTGCGGAGTGTGAGAGGAGTGCGAGCGAGCGCTGCATCGTATCATGATTCGCCTTCGTGTCGTCGACGGCTTCTCCGGCTTGCACGACAATGGTCAAGACACTTTGCATGGACCTCGATATGTCAAAACAAACTGAGAAATAGTGAATACGTTAATATGACTTTTACATACCCTGCACAACTGGCTAATGACTGCTTGACAGTTTGTCGGATTGCCGCACCTCCGTCTCAAATGCTTCACTGAGGCGTCGGTCTCTGGCTTCTGCTTGGTGGGCTTCTTGGGTGAAGCCCAAGCGAAATACTTCCTCCGTCAGTTTGAGGCAGTCTGCTTGTCCCCCAAGCAAACACATCTCGTAAAAGACCGCGCCATTAGGGAAAGGTATGGGCGAGGCTTGTTTCTACTCCTCCTCCTCCTCCTCCTCCTCCTCCTCCTCCTCCTCCT
>CAJNDS010002829.1:141120-266076 GCA_905221605.1 Symbiodinium natans
CTTCCCACTTCCCCCTCCGACTCCCACTCCCACTCCCCCTGCGGCTTCGACTCCGACTCCTCCTCCTACTCCTACCCTTACCTCAGCCCCCCCCCCCCCGCCCACGGCCCTGCTCCCTACCCCGTACCTGGACCACCAAAAAAGCTATTTTCCTTTTTTGCAGGATAGTATCTGTCATCTACAATGGTACGACGCCATAGCGTCTGCAGATCACTGTCCTGAGTTGTTGCTCTTCTTCCCCACTCGCAGAACCTCAGCTTGCTGAAAGTGCCAGGCTATGGATGCCTCTGGCTCAAAGATTTTCTCAACGACTCGCGCACAGACAACAAGAGCCCCTCATGGCAGGGATCCAGCGTACGTCCCTGTACGCTCCCCATTTGCTTTGTGTCAGGGTCTCGTACCTTGCAAGTGCCACAGAATTTCACAACAGAACGCCCCAACACTTTGCCAGAGTTGATGTCTGTTGATGACTCATCACAAGATGTACCCAAGGTCCTTCGCACATGCAGGAAAGCTTCGTGCTTTAGGCCGGTGTGTCATGAGAACAGAAGGGCATGATGCTGGGCACCATGCCAATACATCCGTGGCTCATGCACTTCCCGAGGAGACGGAGCTGTCAGGAAAAGAATCAAAAGCCAACAGTATGCAAGCCGCCACCACCACCACCACCACCACCACCACCACCACCACCACCAACAACAACAACAACAACAACAACAACAACACCAACACCAACACCAACACCAACACCAACACCAACACCAACACCAACACCAACACCAACACCAACACCAACACCAACACCAACACCAACAACGATACGATGAGAGGGCTCCAGATCAGATGCTGTAGCTCTGATTCGGGCAGCTGACTACGTGCGTACTCACAGGCACACCGGCAGCAGGAAAGTGCCATTGCGCCATACCCAGGAGAAGGCACAAGTGGCTATACACCCAACCAATCCGCCACAAATTCCTGTCACTGATGCACTGATGAAACCTGCAACAGAGCCAGGCGTACATCTGTCCTGGCAATGCAGTGCGGAAAGCTTGTGGCAGGCAGCTCCGCCTTTGCAACATGATATGCTGGCTTGGATCATCATCCACTCATCTTGCGCTTAACGAAGCGAAGGACTGACTGTTCGAGAACCGCCCCCCGAGAACCGCCGAGAACCGTCGAGAACCGAAGGTCCGAGGCATGGAGCGCGCAACGCGTCTACATTTTAATAAAGGCATACTGAACGGGCAGAATTGGGCGAGCATAAAGGGCCAGCATCATTGGCCACGCCATGCCACACAGCATGGCATAACCATGGGGGCTATGGGGGTTGGGTGTCGGACAGCGTTGGCTTCACTGGTGCGATTGCGCGCCACAGAGAAGGGGGCAATTCGTTTGCAACTGATCACGAAGGCAGTGCAATCTGCAAGCATCACGCTCTCCTCATCCTTTCCACTTTCTTTGAAAATCTTCACGGCCACCTCGCCACTGACTACGACCTGATCTGCAAAGCCTAGTCTTCAAACACTGTGAGAGCCACAGTGCTGGACAAGGCATTGGCATAGCAATTGCCAGCCGGATCGTTTTGTCGGAAGACAACCTGCTCATAACGTAAGTATGACAAAAATGCCAGGGGAAGCACCGCCGCTGCTTCTGCTTTGAAGTATGGGGCAGGGGGTAACAAGCATGCAATGGATTGGATGAACACCAACTTCAAGGAGAAAAAACACCGCACCTGACCAGCTGCTTCCTTGAAGAACTGACACTTCTTGCCTCGATGCCGGAAGGACAAATGGACCACATGCGAGAGCTTATATTGAGAGCTGCTTCACTCGTCTCAATATTCACTGGGCTCCTCAGTCCAAGGCTAAGCTTCCATGTGAGCCCATTGTAGGAGGTCTGCAACAGTTCAGAAAATAACTTCGACGCCGAAACGGAAGACTTGAAAACAACAAACTCAAACTCCCCTACAGTACCCCCGGCCCTCCTGTCACTTGATTGGTTGGACTCTCTTGGCACCATACTTCTATCCGGCTGGAGTCAATCAGCTAGTTGCAGTTGCGACATATGGCACGAAACCAATTCGACATGCTGGCCTCCAGTGTCATAAAGTACGGGACACTCCTGCGATCGGGGCAGGTCTTGCAATGCTCTGTCCCAAACACCACAATCACCAGAAATCACCACAGTAAATCATCAGTGTTCCAGTCCCTCGCATTGACGATCACAAGCCAAAACGCCGACCCAGAAGAATTTACAGGAACCACGCTAATGGAGAGATCGTCTAGTTTGACAAAAGCAGGGGCCAGGGGGTCGTACTGTATGAGTTTGCGTGGGAAGGAAAACGATGTTATGATGGCAAATGGAAAAGCAATCTGTCTCAGCAACTCTAGAATAAGCATGAGTTGCACAGGCGCGCGGGATCCTGAAGTAAGATGCTTTCTGCCTGACGACGCTACCCGACAAGCTTCACAAAGCTTTCCTCAGCAGCTTCCAGACTCTCAGGCGGCGCTGGTCATTCTGTAGCTCTTCCTCGTTGTCTTCCCTGGTCTTCATCCCTCCTGCAAGCGGAACACCGGAGCACCAATCTCAACTTCGAATGGCGTGATGATTGTTGAGAGCATTGTTGTACTCTTGACAACTACAGTTAAGTTCTCTTGTTCCATGCAACGAAAGGAAACCCGCGCCGGCACGCTGGTCTGTCCCAGTCGCCACAGCGAAACGAAACGCTGCATCAGAAGGAAGGCATTAGCTTCGAGGGTAAGGTGTGTAACAGAAACCAAAGGGAATGTAACGGAAATTACACCGAAAACCGAAACGGAAAGCACGAAAAATTGTAACGGAAATCATGTCCGCAAGCCTGGAAACCAGACGCAGGTGTAACGGAAACCAACCCTAAAAACCTCAACCTAAACCAACCCTAAACACTAAAGCCTAGACCCTGAACCCTCCCGCGTTGGTTTCTGTTACGCCCCGGCAAGGTTTCTGTAACGGTTTCAGGCCGGCAGTTTCCGTTTACAACCCGCCAATTTCCGTAACCAGACTTTACTCTTAGCTTCGAAGCCGGAACCCCGCGAGACGACTCTGGGAGTGTCGGACCTGCTCGAGTGTTTTTGGGCTTCTAACGGATGAAACCAACAGTGCAAGAACGCGAGATCCGTTGAGAAGCTCTCCTTCATCCTCAGGCTTCGGCAGCATGGCGGAATCTGACACGAGCAACTTACAAGTCACTCACATGCACGATTCAACCGTCAGCTCCAGCTCCCCATGACTGGAACCGTCCACTGGGCCCCTTGCCGTTGCGAACACTATATAAGAAGTCAAGCCCTCGCATGCGCCGATGTGGTTGCGTGGCATTCACCTGCCGCTGTAGCCACACGGTCTCATCCCCTGCATTGTTGTCATGTCCCGCCTCCGGCCCACGCCCGCTTTGCTCGAAGTCCCTGTGGCACATGGCAAGCCTATCCCGGACCCCGAAACACCTGGTCGTCACTGGCCTGATCACGGAGCCCAGGCGCTCCAAGTTGCTCTGGGCCTGATGGCACAATATGGTACAAGACGCTTCCCAACATGCTCTCATCTTTGCCACTTACAACTTATACCGTGGTATGACTTCTCAGCTGGCTTCCGCACAGTCGAAGTTTTGCTGCAATCCAGGATTTTCTGCCCACTTTAGAGTCATCCGCGACCACCCCTCCTGCCCAATCATTCCAATCTTGGGGCTTGGCATGCTCGACAGCTTTTCTGTCGTCACACAGCTCGATGTGGCGCGGCAACCTGTCACGATGCAGTAAACCATGAACCGTTTCGTCGCGGCCTGTCTTTCTTTCTTGCTTTTCCACCTAGCACTGTCGCGTCACCGGAACAGCGTCGAGGTTCAAGACCGTCTGGAACTTGTTTCGCCAAAAGTGCAATGCAGCTCCTGGTCTTGGGGGCCTTTGGACCCGCAGTAGTCCCGAAGTCTGACACAGGCAGTTACCACAGCTCACGTCTTACATACTTCAACGCTCCACGCTTTGCCAAGAAGTGCTCCATTGGGAGAGCATCAAGATGGTTGTGAGGAAGACTAAATATGATATCCTGGCCCGTCATTAGCAGTATGACTCATCGTGACTCATCGTCGTGACGCTAAGATTGAAACCCACGCAATGGCATGCTCTCTCGCATCTGGGCTACATCGGGCTACACATTCATGCTAGACAGACTGAAACTTCTTGAGGGTCACTTCTAGCCGCTTCAATGGTGTCTCAATGGGCGATTCGAATGCACAGCCAACAGCACCCGAATGCGACCTACAGTAACAGGAGCACTCGTCAAACTAGGCTGCGGCGTTGTTCGCGAATCCGTCGAAAATTCAATGCGAGTTTGGGCTTGCGATGTTTTCCATGTTTGCGTGTGCAGTTGCTTTCGAGCGCATGTCCGAAAACAACATCGAAACGACTGCAAATAACATCCTCGGATGTTGCTTGTAGGAAATGCTGTTATTTACTCTGAAGAGTTTAGTTCTGCAAGCTTGTTCCGTCTGGTTCAGCAAACCTACCTCACGTTCGGGCAGTACGCCTTCCGCGCACGTGAGAACACATGACCGTCCCTGAAACCTCCCACAATGCCCTAAACCTAAGGGTGTCAAGCTAAAACCTAGAGCCTAAGAGATGTTCGAAGTACAAACTCAGATTCTGCTCCGGAAGTACAGGTACACTTCATTCAGACTGCTATCCGACTGTGTTGGGTGTCCTTGTCCGCCCGCTACCACCCTCCCTCCCCGCCTCCTTCTCCCCCCCTGCGCTACCAACACCTGAAAACCTTAAGTAGAAGTATGAGGCATGAAAAACACGCAACAAGTAAGGCAGTAGATGGCAGACCTTTTGCCAAACTTTCTCTCTTGCTCACGGACGACACGGATCCCCTGCATGGCGTCGTCAATGTGTTGTTGTTTTTTTATTATTCCTTCCTCTCTCTCTCTCTCTCTCTCTCTCTCTCATCGAGATCATTGATACCGTTCGGAGGCTCGCGAGGCTTACAACGAAGTAAGGAAGCAGATGGCAGTAAGGTTGTAGTTGTGCTGTCATTCACAGCAAGTTTGCAACCGGGTGTTGCAAGTGACTAGGGTGCCAGATCTGCAAACAACTGCCCAAAACATAGCTCTCACGCCTACTTAAAAGTCTCGCACCTTCGCGCAATACATGTCAATACTCATTCTATCCCTGTCCACACCTAGTCTTCACCGCATTAATGCTGAGTCCTGCACGTCTGCTGGACTCGTTCGCGCCTTTGCGACACTTTTGTGCCCGTTTTGCGAACCCTTGTGCGACCCATGCGACCAGCGGCTTCAATGATTCATTCTTGATTGCCCTTCAAGGCTTTCAGTGAGTTAAGTGGTGTGACTTGGGTTGCAATACGCTTGTGTGCCTGGGCAGTTGAACACACTCCGTCCACATCAATGGGAAGGTAGGGCAATGGCGAGACGATGGACGCACCAAAGCGTTGGGCGCGCAAAGGTGTCTGTCGCCTCAGCCAGAACTGCGTGCATTAAACAATTCGGTTAAAGCGCCTTGTCTTCACCTGGCGCGGTCTCTTCCTGACGGTGCGTTTCTGCGTACGCAGCAAGAGAACAGCTTTTCAGGATGCTGAAAAACTATTTTTTGACACGTAAACCGTAAACTGCTGTAAATGTCTTGTTCCACATCCTTGTGCAGTCTGTTGTATAAAGAGGCGAAAACGCTGTATCCCTCCCCCAAACCCCCAACCCCCCCCCCCCCCAACAAACCCCCCCAAACAAACCAACCCCTCCAAACAAACCCCCCCAAACAAACCACCCCCCAAACAAACCCCCCCCACCCCAAACAAACCCCCCCCCCCCCACCCAAACAAACCACCCCCTAACAAACCACCCCCCCTTTCAAGGGGGGGGGGGGGGGTTTGGGGGGGGTTTGTTTGGGGTTGTTTGGGGGGTGGTTTGTTTGCGGGTGGTTGTTTGGGGGGTGGCTTGTTGGGGGGGTGGTTTGTTGGGGGGGGGGGGGGTTTTGGGGGGGGGGGTGGTTTGTTTCGGGGGTGGTGTTTTGGGGGGGTGGTTTGTTGGGGGGGTGGTTGGTTGGGGGGGGGTGGTTGTGTGGGGGAGTGGTTTGTTTGGGGGGTTGTTTGGGGGGGTTTTTTCCCCCCCCCCCCCCCCCCAACCAAACCCCCCCCCCTCCTCCACCCCCCCCCCCAAAACAACCCCCCCCCCCCCCCCCCCAAAGAACCCCCCAAACAAACCCCCAAACCAAAACCCCCCAAACACCCCCCCCACACAAACCCCCAAAAAAACCTCCACACAAACCCCCAACCAAACCCAAAAACAAAACCCAACCCCCCCACCCCCCCCAACCCCAAAACCCCCCCACCCAAACCCCCCACCCAACCCCCCACCCAAACGCCCCCACCCAAACCCCCCCCACCCAAGCCCCCCCACCCAAGCCCCCCCACCCAAGCCCCCCACCCAAGCCCCCCCACCCAAACCCCCAGGAAAGAACTAGTGAAATTACCTGAGTCTGACTGGTATAGGCTGCATAGGCACCAAATTGGAGTTGAAAGAGGGCCACCCAGAACCGAAACAAGTGCTGGATAGTCCCGGCAAAGCACGTGCTCACGAACATCACAAAAGACTGTCGCAATGACTTGAAAGATTTTGAAATTGCTGCATGCTCCTCAGGATCATGCGCAGGTGTAACTTCGCTGAAACTTGTGTCCTCAGCATGGGGAATGTGGAGAAGACAAGAGGCATCTCTGAAACGGCTGAGATTCGTGCTTGCTGTGTGCCTGCGCTCACATCTGCAAACGTCAGCACCTCGACACTGCTCTGTTACGCAGAAAGCAGCACTGGAAACATAGAAGTCTGAAGGATTCTGGGTTGCCGACCTCTGCTTGCCCTGAGTGGAAGAGCGAATCTTCCTTTGTACCATACAGACAAACGATCCCCAGTCACTTGAATGTTGTGTAACGAGACATTCAGGCCACACATGGCCACACGACATCAAGCAAAGTTCAGCTGCCGACAACGCGATCAATAATGCACTCCCAAAGCATGCTGTGAAATCGCCATGCAGTTGCAACTATGAGCCCTTTGAGCCAGGATACAGTAAGTCTGGGGAGGCATGGAAGACTGATGCTCTCTCCGAGCTGGTGGCCTAGAGCTCTGCAAAAACTCACATCGACTGACCGAGAAACATTGCAGCTGATGCTGTCTCAAGAAGCACTTTCCTGCCTCCGCTCTTCGCATGCCGACAGGTGTAGTATTGCTGTCGTAAGGACCTGAAACGAGAAATCTGCAACACTCTCTACGATGCTCTTTGTTCGTAGAGTGTGTCTAGAAGCTTCGGTATAGCAAGCAAGCGCAGCATCCAGATCCGAGCGGCAGACGGGGTCGGCAAGCGCTGTGGCGGAGCCCCATTCATCAGTCATGGCGTCAGCTCGAATGTCGGCCGCATCCCATAGCTAGCCCACTTTATCTGACTACAAGGTGAAAGAAAAGTACAACAATGCAGAAGCGCCGGTTGTCGGGGTGCTTATGCCATGCCGATGGGAACCCTAATGATTCGGAGCTCATGCTCATCATGGTGCTGTGAATCACGCCTCCAAGGCACATGCAAACACTGCCAAGGGGCCGTGAACTCGGTGCCTTCTTCTCCAACGCGACCGCCTGACCCAATCGATCTTGGCGGTCCTGCTGCAGTACTTCGATGTCTGTAGGGTGCCCTCGTCATGCTAGGCTCACTCCAGATCACTCCAGTAGCATCGGGTATCATGCAGGCACCTGCACCTTGCATGACAGTGTCACCCTCTGAGAGTGTCACCTACTTCCACTAGAGTCACTAGATGTCCGGACTGGCCATGGTGGGCGGAAGCGAGGCAGGGTGCTGTTTTAGAAGGCCATCAGCTGTGCCGACATGCGGTGGCAAAAGACTTCTCAACTTCTTTCGCTCTTGTCTTGCGCATTATGTGTAGCATAGGTCAAGTTGCTAAAAGGCAAGGGCCATTCACGCAGCTGACATGTGCTAAGCATCGCTAAGATCACGTCAGAAATAGTTAGACTCACGCTTCCCTTTCGTAAGCATAGCCTGCCATCGTGTTTGCGACAGTATGTGCACCCTGTTCCAAGTGTTCGTCTCAGCTTGTTGGAGCCGGGAACATGAAGGGGCCTGTTGATTTCAGCGTGGGCCAGATGGTCGGGCTGAGGATAGGCTGCACTGGGTTCGGGGACAATATCGCAACTTGCCAGATTCCCATTGCAACCCGGTGCTGCGAAAGCCGTGCCGACGTAGGATATTCACAACTTCTTCCAACAAAGTGAGATAGCCTGAAGAAATTCTATGATCTCAGCACACCGCAGAAATTCCCAGAATCAGTAGTATTCACGGTAAGCATCGGTAAGCAATATCTCGTATAGTACAGACTCCATCCGTCTTGACATCACCAACTCCCCTGAAGCAGCTTTCACTTTTGTGTCGTGACATTTGCCACGTGTCTGTGTGCAAAGCACGGGTAAGCCTGCAATCGTGTGCCTCTCTTCGCAGATAGACTAACGGCAGAGCATGCAGCGGTATGCAGCAGTTCTGCACGATGCGCAAAATAGCCCGTGGCTGTACCTCAAAATCTGAGCAGCGCAGCTGAAGCGAAATCATTAGCGTCCATGAGCAGCCTGATGTGCCTGAGGCCGATCGCATCTTGACTGCTGAGGATCTGCAACTGTGCTCTGCCCATGCCCAGATGACACTCCTGACTGTGGCCTTCGCTCATCCACTTCGGAACTTGCCCAGAATGTGTAGAGAGCATACAATGGCCATGAACACGAGAGAGAGCACCAGTACCTTGAAGCGTCGTGCACATTATGAAGAAACAAGGCTGCAGAGCACACGCATTGCAAAAACAGAAACCTGATGTTCCTTAGGATGCATCATGGAATCATAGCGATTCATGGTACGGGCTGCCCAGGACCCCAATTACCCAACGTACTCGAACCTACATGAAAAACTCTGGATGTCGGCCTACGTCGCGCGCTTTTCAATGTTCCCCGTCACTTTACAAGGGTTTTAAGGGGCGTCGCTTTTCCATGTTCCCCGTCGCTTTACAGTGTTTTTGACACTTCAGCATGCAAATGTCCTACCAAGATAAAACCCCAATTACCATAGTTTTGACCCTTGCTCACAAGTTGGAACACAGTCTCGCAACGGTCATCGGACATGTCAGAAGGGTGCGACTGCGGCTGTGAGGTTCCAGCGCCGCTAGGCATGCTGCCCTACATCCCCGAAAATGCTCGAGTACATATTCGAGCCTGTAAGCAGTTTGAACCTGAAATGGTTGATGGCGTTGTTTTGCATGTTCATCTTGTTAAAGTGTTGTTCGACAGGTTTCAGCAATTCGCAGCTGAGATTTCAAATGATGCTCCCATGCAAAGAACAAGCCCTGGCAGTTCGCAGCGTAGACGTATCTGGGGTAAGCAAAGTGTTTCATGTCCCACTAGTTCTAAGCCGTCTTTTCATGAAGACAGCCTTAAAAGTTTCGTCAACCTGTTTAAGCAAGGCTTGCCGATTGACGGAGGTGTTTGGGACGACGTCATGAGGGCTTATCCCAGATACGCTTATGCGCGTAAAGAAGTCATCATCACGAGTAGAATAGACCTTCACGTCGCGATGGAGGATATCTCATGGGGGAATACTATTAAGAACATCCCAGCCATGCGGCTTGTGTTAAACTTTGTTCTTACTTCCCAATGGTATTTTCCTGAAGGGCAATCTTCTACGCGACAGTCGTGGGTCGAACTAGTCTGCGAATTCGTCGCGAGGTATGGGTTCGTAGGTGGCTTTGTGACGAAAGGGATGCCCATGTCACGTATGACCCGTAAGTTGAAAACTTACGTTGTGAAAGTGTTCGAAGCAGCTGGACATCCCATTCAGACAGTGAGTCGAATATCCCATCTTCGTGATTTCTTTGGAGGCGATGTGGCCGGTTTGGTTGGCAGTATGAGATTAAACCATCCCAATCATGTTTGGGCAACGCTTATTTCTGCTGCGCTCGATCCTGGCAAAAGGCCTTGTGGGCAGCGACAAGCGAATGCCCGTTGGATTCCTGATTTCCTTTCCCCAGTCTGACTCTTGTTCTCTCCATCTCCCTCTTCATCGATCCTCAGACATGTGGCTAATTCAGCCACTTCGACGCTCGTGAGGCTTAGAAGTAAGTGTCGGTAAAAAAAAAAAAAAAAAAAAAAAAAAAAATATTCGAGCCTTTGCCCGACACCTTCCGTTCGAATTGCCCGACTCTCCTCGAATGTCTCCCGTCTTCCCCAGGACATCCCAGGACCATTTCACGTGATCACTTGCGTTTGAGGCTTGAATGGATTGAGGTCAACAGGTTCCGAAAGGGAGTCTCAGCTCGGCAAAAAGCATGCAAAAGCCTGCAGAAAAGCTGTGTATACTCAAAACTGCGATTGCAACTTCAAGGTCACGGTGGTCGGTCCGACTTTCAAGCCGGGAGCATCGTCTGAGTAGAACTTCAGGATTCCACCTGCAAGGTGGCGCTGTCACAGATTGCGAAAAGCCTCGCATTGCAATTCGCAAATGTACTTCTGACATTTCTGACGGCCCCGCAGAAGAGGAGAGCCGTTCGCCGAAGTTCAGAGCTCGATCGTCAAGATCGTCAAGGGGGGTGCGATGGGTGCGATGGGTGCGATGGGTGCGATGGGTGCGATGGGTGCGATGGGTGCGATGGGTGCGATGGGTGCGATGGGTGCGATGGGTGCGATGGGTGCGCCTCCGGCAGCTTTGCGCCCGCTGTTGGCGCCCTGAGTGGCTCCGCCGCCGGCCCTGGTCAATATTCAATGCTTGCAGAGTCTCTTGTCGATACCATCCTATATGCAGTTTCGCTCTCTAGAGTCAGCTTCCGCAAGGACGGGTCTGCCTGAATACGAACACTAACAACGTGCAGAGCTATTGCTGCGAGTGCAAGCCTGGCATTGGAGCGGCGCGCCAAAGCTGTTCTGGACTTGGTAGGGGATAGTAGTGCAAGTTTGCTTCAAACTTGAAAGCTCGACGCACATTCGATACAGCAGGACTGAAGAACACACTCTCTGTCCAAGGTACTCCCCCAACCGATGCAGCGGCTGAGCCACGTCCAGTGGATCCTCCAGCGTCTGCCATCCTGAAACGAAGTGACACGACCGCAACGAAACATCCGCACTGGTCTCTGGAGTGCGTCCGGATCTGAGAGAAGCGGCCTCCAAAATATCTGCTCCGACTTTGTCCTAGGGGAGGGGGGGCTGTCGAGCCAAAAAGCCACCGAGTAGCGAGCGTTGATTTCTGGCAATAAGCTCATTGCACTCTTTGTCTTCCAGCAGAACCCCTTTGCTCACATCGCACGCTGCACTTCTCCGGCGAAGTGCGTCTCAGGACCCAAGTATACCTCCAAAGAGGCTGCCATGATTCTTGGACTGCACAACGAATCTTGTACCCATGGTGGTCCAAGTCTTGGCCAACTACCTGTACCAGTGAAAGCTAGGGGTGTGTGGCCTTGAGGGGGGTGTAGGCTTGGTGGGGGGAGGACAGGGCAAGGCCGAAACTATGAAACTTGTTGTCAATGCTGTTGCAAGGTGACGTGCTGCGATGTTCTCGTAATGTTGCTATTGATGGTGATGCTGATGACCCGCTCGTCACCAATTTTGATGATGTGGTTGTTAATGCTGCTAGTGGTGGCGCCGGTGATGCTGTTAGTACTGCTGCTGCAAAACACATGTACCGCCGAAGGTAGCTTGCCAGGGCACCTCCGGCGGGCTACTGTGACACATCCTTTCTGCCTCGAACAGAATTTTAGGTCGTGACCATTCGTGCTGTATTTACAGAAACCTTCGTTGCTGTTGATGATGCAATGCTGCGCGGACCATGAAGAATCAACCAAGCGATCTGGTCCTAGCACTTGCTCAGCTTCCGCTGCTAGCGCATGTAGCAACGAAAGGCTGGTTCGACAACCAGAATCAGAAGAATAAAAATTTCTTCAGGGAACACCAAGTCAACAGGCTGAAACGTTTGGAAGTACGCATACTTCTTATTTTGGTGCCTGAGCTGAACATGGCCAAGGGATGCTGAAGTATGCTAAAGCATTGTTAAGCACAGAAGGGCACCACGCGATCCAAGAGCATGCGGCAGCTCTTCTCCAACCGCAAGGCCTTCGAATCTTCACTGCGCAAATCTCTATGAGGTGCACAAATGAGTCTCAGTGTATGTGGCATGGAGAAGTCCTGTTGAGTTTAACGGCCACACCTCTCCCAGCAAACGTCGGGCAGAGAGGTGACGCGTATCTGAAAACAGCAACATCATTAACTCCATGCTCCGTGAGGTATCGTGAGCACTAGACATGGTCGTGTACATGTGACGACGCTCAGGGCGGAACGATTGAGGCGAAGGCAGAGCCCTGAGAGTAGGCCATCCGCTGAGCGGCGCCACACCTCAGGGTCGCCAGCTGCATCGAGCCCCTGCATTTCAACCTATTTTCACTATCAGTTGCACCCGCTTTGAGGTGCTTACTCTGACGAAATCGCTTTCAGCTTCCGCTCGGGTCTCTGAGATGCTATCGCAGGCCCTTTCAGCCTGCACAAGACGAGTCCAAGTTCATCTTGCGACAACGTAGCAACCAAATTGGTAAACTGGGTGCACCTCACAAAGAAGAAGAAGAAGTAGTAGTAGTAGTAGTAGTCGTCGTCGTCATCGTGCGGACAGCAGCCACAGCAACAGCAGTAATAGTAGTGGTCGTCGTCGCCACCATGGTCGAAGTTGTAGCCGTAGTCGTCATAGATACCAGTACTAAGAATATGTCCAGCACTGACAGTATAAATCATCTAGTTACTGGCACCATGGATGCTATCATCGTGTGGGCATGGGTGCTCTGGCCGCTCGCACGCTCTCAGTCCCACGGAAATCCAGCGCCCAAACCCTCACCACCCTTATGTAGCGCTCTGCGACTTTGGCGCAGTTTCCAGGTTAGCCTTTTGCGGAAGGCCTCTCCTCTCCCGGCTGTGGGGGTCCGCGGCATTGGCGGTGGCAAGTCATAATACTAGTACTGATAAAGCCAGAATACAATTCGACAACTTACGAATCCGCGGTTCTAATTAATGCTCCCCTCCTCCCCTTTGCATTTGGAAATAGACACGAGGAATATTGGGGCAAAAACTGTGAGGGGGGGAGGGAGGGAGTGTTCCGCTTGCATCGTGTTCTTATTCTTGGCTTGTTATGCTCTTCTTCTTCTTCTTATTCTTCTTATTCTTCTTCCTTCTGCCCTTCATACTCTTGTATTCCTCTTCTCCTCTCCTGTTCCTCTCCTGTTCCTCTCCTGTTCCTCTCCTGTTCCTCTCCTGTTCCTCTCCTGTTCCTCTCCTGTTCCTCTCCTGTTCCTCTCCTGTTCCTCTCCTGTTCCTCTCCTGTTCCTCTCCTGTTCCTCTCCTGTTCCTCTCCTGTTCCTCTCCTGTTCCTCTCCTGTTCTCCTCCTGTTCTCCTCCTGTTCTCCTCCTCGCCTCCTCGCCTCCTCGCCTCCTCGCCTCCTCGCGTCCTGCTGCAGCCTCGAACTCCACAAAAACAAGACGCGCTTGCTGAACTACTTTACGCAACCTGACTTTGTTTTGTTTTGCTGTCGGGGGGGGGGGGGTTATGCAGGGCTTTTCCACAAGGGTCTCATTGTGAGCACGGGCTGGCCGAAGAGCAACACAGAATCGTTTCCCGAGTCGTTAGGATGACCAATGTCTGGCCCTAGATTGGGGCCTCGGAGGGGCACTGAGAAGATATATATACTAACTAAATACATGAATTATACGAATAATATTATTGCGCGCGCAGAATAGCATCGCTGCGAAAGAATACTAAGAAGAATACGCAGCAGAAGAACACTAACCCTAAACTTACTTTCATATTCATCATACGAATGATACTATCATATTGACGAAGCTACCCCTACTCCTGCCAAGCATTACCAATCATAGCACTCCATTAACTACACAAATCATACCAAGCGAGTACTCCTACGAGAACTAGAATAGTCTGTATAGTCTGTACAATACTAAAAGAGTAGGCCTCGCGGAGCCAGCTGGCAAGCAGTACGATCGCGACATGGGAGAGATGCAGATGAACATCCTGCAAGCTCAATGACAAGGGCAAGCTTGACTCTAAGCACTGTGCATCCTTTTTATGAGGTCTTGATTGGCATTCCGCAGAGGTCCTCCTGGCCAGGCCAGGCCCATTTTCTGGCGCGTGAATAGGCAGATGTCTCCTGTGCATACTGGGGGTTGCGCCGTTCTACGCTGTTCTGCGAAGTGCAGCAAACTGCGAAAGCCTGCAAGTCTGCGTGCCAGGCATCAAGCTGCGCTATCATGTCTGCCTCAGAGTCCCAACTCGCAAAGCAAGGAAAGCAGCCGCAAAGCTGAGCACAGCTACAGATCTCCTCTGTTGAGTTGCATAAAAGGTGACCAGGTCCGGGAGGGAAAAGGAGAAGGGCTTCTGCATCAGAACCTCCAAGGCCACCTCAGCTTCTTGGCGTATGCGTGATTGTGGAGTTTTTTATCGACTGTGATTCTGTGATGAATCTTCGACTTGGCTTCTCCTTAAAGAGGCAGGTGACCCACAGCCGACTCTCATCGATCAGTGGCGAGCCAGCAGCTCCATCAGCTCCTGCCGGATCCCACAAAGCCACACAAGGAAGGCCCTGTGTGCCTGCAATGTCTCAGTCAGAATTGTGATCAGGTTTGGCATGACGACTCACTGGGCGCAAACGACATCTACATGCGATGTTTCTTCTCCGGCGGTCCGCTCTCCGAGGGTTCGGCTTCATCCATCTTCAACTGCAACAACATGCCAGAATGCTCACAGATGCTCACATCTAATTGGAAACACGCAACCGCGACCGGATGCTCGCTGCACCAATTCTGCGCTGCTGCAACTGCTGATTGCACTGTCACCACGAAACATTCCAGCGACAACAGTCGGAGCATGGCCTTCTGCAAAGCATTTAGCCACAAGCAACTGCTGAACTCCAGGAGGGTTGCAATCTCAGAACAGCAAATCTAGCACCGCATAACTGCCACATACCTACACAATGGACTCTTGTCTTGCAGCACTGCCAAGTCATGGGATTGGTCTGCCTGGGCATGCCTGGGCTCACTGCTCCCCGCACATGCCACAGCTGATGGCTGGCAGGAGCCACCTGCTGCGCCCAAAGTTTGCGCATGTCTAGAAGAAGCATCAGCAGCCGCTAGCCAGGTCAGCACGCTTTCAAATCACATCTCACCAAGACGGTCACAACTTCAGCAGGGACGATAGTTTCGGCATGCTTCGGCTGGCCTCCCTGAGCTCTTGAAGGAACGACAGCACTCGATCGCGGAGAAGCGACGGCTTCAAAGGCTCGGCTTGATCCTTGCAAAACCACCGATGCCCCAGTCATCCCCAGCCGGTCCAGAGGGGCAGACATGGCGTGATAGTCGGAGAATGCCACCACCACTGAAGATGGTGACAGAATGAATCAAAATGCACCAGCCTGCTTCTCCAAAAGAAGCTGTCGTGGCCGCAGCAGCAAGGGGAAGAGCAACTTGGGCGTTGCAGCCGCATCCACCTATGTATCCACGCTACTTTGCTGATCTTTGCTAAACGCAGCCGAATACCTCAAGTCACACACACCCACGCAGACTATACAGACTGTGATTCCTTGCGCAGGCAGAATCCCATGCGTCCTCGTCGCTGTGGGAGCTGTAGGGCCCGTCAGGCGGCGGAAAAAGCAAGCCGGCCCACCTTTGTTTGGGTTTGGGGACTGAACTTGTGAGCCAACAAACCGTAGCAATTGCCACCGCATGTTGGTTGGACTACAATCGTCTGCAGTAAAATATGCTACACAACTGCGGTACTGAGCGCAATACCAACGCGATGTGCTGTGCTGTCATGGAAACAATGTGGACCAAAATGACCATACACTCCAATGTTCAACACGCTGATAGCCTTGCTATGGCCAGAACATGCCAAAATTGAAGTTGTGCTGGCAACTGCTTCCGGCGTACGTGTCTGTGAGAAGACTGTCCACACGGTACGGGCTTGGACGGGGTGCCACGCCGGTTCTAATTCCTCAATATGTCGGAGGCTGTCGTAGACCCAGAGGGCATCTTCACGTGTCAGTCTGTGGGCCACACAATGTTGTCGCCACATCATGGGCCATTTTCACACCTCCATTCTACCAACTGATGCATGATACAACGGTACAAGTACCAAACTGGCACTAGTCGTTGCCCCAGTCCTGCTGCTGAATACCATCCCGCCTGAAAAGCCAGCAATGCCCAGTTGCAGGTGCCAAAGACCGAATTCCCCAGCCACCTGACAGGATTCTCAGAAGCTTGAGCACGAGCCATTCGCTTAAAACATTGTCTCAGCATGAAGCGAATGCAGTGCTCATGAAACCAACCCATACCAACCCCAACTCAAAAGGAACTTCACTCACACGGTGACACGCATTGTCCGCAGCCTCATAGAGCTCACGAGCGCTCCGCAGCTGCTGCAATTCCGCACAGCGCTTGTGGGCAGCCTCCCGCCACCTGAACAGCATGGCACGATGAACTGAGTGGCGAAGTACTGGCGACGATAAACGCAGCCTGGTATCTAGGTCCTCGTTTCCAGCGATGTCAAGCAACTCCTCTTGCAAACTGCATTGCGCAGACAGACTGTTCCATCGAATGGTGCAACCGACTCACACTAGAAGAAACTTTGCCCGTTGCCAGCCCACGCTGCAACCCCCCAGCAAACAATGTCGGGACCGTCAGACCGTCAGCTGTCACAGCTGCATTGCTGCTCAGTGCTGAGGCTGAATGACTTCCCCATCTTTCCCGATGAAGCTAGAAACCTCATGGGCCGAGCATCGATTTGATTGCCCCGTTGGCATTGGCTGCCGTGCTGTTCGTTGTCTCTGCGCTGGCGAAACATTTTCTTTCGCCTTGTTTTAAAGCTTGTCCGCCACCCTCCCCCCCCGCTCTTTGAACTGAGTTTAAAACGGCCGAGTATGTCGATTACAAGAAGCTATACTGCTCCGTGCCACAGCGTAGCTAGTGGCAGCAAGTGCAACAATGCGCTTTTCCTTTGTGATTCCTTCGAAGTGTGGCCGTTGACTCTTGGCCTGCATTGGGCCCGGGGTTGCAAAGCCTCTGCAGCATGTTCTGGCGTTTTCGGCAGCCACGCATTTCAGGCTGGGAACTTTTTTTGCTGGCCGAGCACAAGCAGTACTTGGTCTCCTTCCCCACTTCCAAATCCCACACCACTGACCAACTCCCATCAAAGCTGTCAAATGTGGGAGGGGTGCGTCCCACAGGCAGTGAATCAAACACGTGAAAAATGGCCAAATAGCGTGGAAAATGGGGACCTCAGACCTCCGCTCGAACCCCCAACGACCTGCACAGCGTAGCCACTGTGCACTCTGTTGCTGCCTCCTTGACTTCACTTGGCAGCCACCACTGCGCTGACGGTTCCGCACAGGGCTTCCAGCTCCAACAAGCCTGCAAATCTGTCCCCCCAAGCTCACCTATATGCTGCGGGTTCAAGGTTTCGGGTTCACCGTCTTCTTACCGCATTCGCATTCCGTATCTGCAGCCCGACCGAGGGGACTGGAAACTCCAAGATGCGCTGCTTGGACCGCCGACGCGCACGTCCCGCGGGTTGGGCCAGCCCTACTACTCAGGCGGCATGCGCAAGCGTTTACGACTGCGTCATTGGTGGACGCGCCGGGTCAAGCGCGCCGCAAATTTTTTCAGGGGCGTTGATGCATGTTGACGCATGCTGCGGGCTGCGATGCGCTGCTCTGCCTTCCTATGCCGCTATGCAGCCATGCCGCTATGCCGCCATGCCTTCTTCACGCACGCTGAGACAGGTGCAAGAATTTGTTGTGACGTGGCCGGGCTGCTTGTTTTTTTACTGCGCGGGCACCTCTTCCGGCATCTTGGCAGATGGCACACGCAGCTCTTTCCGCCCGGCACATCCCGGTGTGCACTTCGTACCCTTGCCAGACTGCCGACACGTGCAATCAAATGGTAAACCTAAGTCAGGCCAAGCTTACTCAGGTCCTGGAGCAAGGGCAGCTGAAGCTTTTCAGCCTCATCCAACATCTCAGTGACTGAACGCGAGGCCGCGAGGGGACCATCAGCAACCAGCGCCGACGTTTTTGCTTGCTCTGGGCAGAGTACCGCCCTCAGCCTCAACGCAAGCTCGTCTTGCAAAGAAGCAGAGCTCGCATTTTTCCGCTGTTCCTGCAGACATCTGTGATAAGCGGTCATCATGCAACTGTATAGTGACCACAGTGCTGTTCGATACTTCCACATGGCCTGCGCGAGGTGCAGATATCTGATGCGGTCTTTCAAGCTGTAGAACTGCCCAGCGACGCGTACCACAACGATGCAAAGTAGCAGCACGAAGTCTTGCGGTCGTTCCATCAGATTAAGCATCCTTCAGCATCCTGATACAAAAAGACCTTCAACCCTCTTGTTTCGTAAAGTGATTGGGGATGACATCGTCTGGTGCGGATGCGCTTATGACGAAAAAACCATGAGGCAGCAGTTTGCAATGTGCTGGTTGAGCTTTGCTATGAAACCCTTGTAACCGCCACGCCGATGATTCAGTTGGGTGATCATGTGTGCAGGCCTCTCAAGCTTGTTCCATCTTGTTCCGCAACAGACTAGAACAGTCGAAATTCCCCATGGCGTCAGGAGCCGCTGTTAGAAACTGTTGCGAAGCACGTGCTCAAAAACTATGGGACAACAATCACCCAACAGAGAGACAAACTCGAAGGAAAGTGAAGATCCAGCCACGAATGTGAAAATGATGCAAGAATGCATTCCAGAATGATTGCTAGTCCAAGGAAAGGAGGGACAGGCGAATACTCCAATTCAAGAATTGTAGAGATGACAGAAAGATCAGAAAGAGGCACCGAAGGGACAGGTATGACGGCAAGAAGAAACACACAATGACACAGCAATACGGCACATGGCACATTCCTCCGCAAAAACAGCCTTGCCGGCGCCACTGGGTTCTTGCGCCTGCTCGGGAGCCTCCACCAAACGCTGCAGCTGCGCCCACACAGGGCGCTCGTGCCGCTCGTGGCCCCGGCGCTGATGGAAGTATCTCTCAGTTCGTAGAGTTCGTCTGATTTCCCTGAATTTCACTGAACCATACTGATGCCTCAACAGAAGCTCTGATGCCACTCGGCTGTTTGCGGAGCGCCGCTGCAGCAATGCCTCGAAACTCTGCATCAAGTCACCAAGTCACCGAGTGCCCTTCCCTGCCGGCAAACAACTGTCGCATATTGTCGCCTTAATGTTGGTGGCATCCGTGCTCAGGATCGCCTCCAAGAGGCCGTGCAGCCGCGGCACGCTCAGCCTCAGACATGGGCGATCTACACGAAACACCACGAAACAACCACATCGAGACGATCTGTCGTCTCCGAGCGTCCTCTGCAGCAGATTGACATGTTCTGAGCACAGAACAGATGATCGAATACGATGTGATGAGAGACGGGCTAGCAGAAGCACACGTCAGATGTACATCACAACGACAACTGGACCACAGGCCATCGCCTCCGTGTCACAGACTGCGTTCCAGTGATTGACTGCACGGGTCCTCACAGTTCACTGGCTCCACAGCCAAAGTTCGGGGGGCAATGTTGCACCGACATTGCACAGGACACAAAACTGATCAAATAAACATGAGATCGGAAACGTTGCCGATGCATGCTTAAACGATCCAGCTGCTGGCGCCCTCCGACTGTGTCTAGAGATGTTGTTTCGGGAACCTCGGGGCTGCGCCTGCATGCACGCCCAAGCTTTCAAAAGATTGCGTGGTACTGTTCTCCACCCATGGCTTGACAACGTTCTTGCCCGAGAACGAGAATCTGGAGTCGCTTTCCTGACAGCCTTGGCTCCTTTCGCTGGGGTATGTCGCGGTGTCCCACCCCCCTATTAACTGTTACGCATGTTGTCATGCAACATGTCGGTCTTCGTTGATATCATGATCACGCCAAACAGGCCCATGTTTAGTCGGTCCACGAAATGCACTGGATGTGTCGGGCAAGACCCTCTGACGGCAAACAATGTGGAACTCATTTCGATCATGAAGGCTTAGCTCCTGTTGAATCTTGGGTGCAAGTTTCTAACTCACTTGGGATGTGCGATTGGCCCCCCTCACGGTGTGGCGAACGAGAGCGCAGTCTGGAACACACACTAACACCTCACCAACCTGCCCACGTCACAACGTACGCAGCAACACTTCGGTCTTAAACCTGCCAACTGTCTGCCGGTTCACAAAATGCATTAGCGAACCTCCTACAGACACTGTCGCCCCCACTTCGTTGTGGACTCACACGGAGAAGACGAGTGAAAACAAACAAACAGTAAGGCCAACATGGCCGATCCAAGTGTTGGTTTCTGTCAAGATGTTAAGTCTTGGGGCAGCGGGTCTTCAAAGGTCTAATCAAAGCAGGCCTTCTTAGGAAACTCTCCAGTGCTTCAGCTGCCGCTTCTGGATTTTCCAGGCCTTGTGAGAAGTCAATTGCTGACTGATGCTTGACTAACCTCGATGACCTGCCTCGGGTATACTCCTCGGTCTGTGGTCGGAGCTCATTGCATCCAACAGCGAGGAGATGAGACCACGGCAGCACTCTTCATCCTCCGTTGCTGAACAGCAGCAGCTGTCCTACACATTGTTGCCCCTGGTCTGAAGGAGATGAGCGCGAAACCACCCGGGACGACAGTTTGCACACCCGTTCCGCACAAAGCTCGGCAGCCATGGCCGGCGCCTGCGCTTTTTTCGCATACAGTGAACAGTAAGGCGCCGAAGCTTCTGAGCAAGCCGGCATTTTGGGAGCGCGCCTCTGAGGCTAAAGCCCGGATTCCTCGACATAGGAGATGCCACTCCAAAGAAGTGGTTGCCGAGGGCAGGGAGTCTGCGTACCTGTGTGTGCTCAAGACACATGCTTAAACTGTGTCACAAGAGTGTCTTCAGAAATAAACCCAGATTTTCAAAAAGATTGCCTTCTTAGCACGGAGCGAGTCTCCATAGATCTAGGCCTTTGCATCAAGAATGTGCCGGCAGTGCTGTCCATGCACTTGACTCATAGCACTGTACATCCTCCAGCACATCACTGAACAAGGGCATGATTCCTGATGCCCACTTGCCTTCAGCAACTGTTTTACGAGTAGGAATGGCAAGTCAAGAATTGGGGCCAATTTCATGCATGCCAAATATGCTGAAGGTTCGCAACAATGGCATGTGCGGGTTTCACTGATGGCTTGCCAATGTGGTTTTGACAAGAGACCAGGATTCACTGTCGGAAAAATACAAGGTCAGCAGCACGAAATTCCCAAAAATGCAAGCACATCGCTGCCTTCATGTCAAAATCTGATGCAACACCACAAGAAACACAGCATGGCAATGATCGTGCGAACACGGATGTGGAACAACAATGAGCTCACACGTCGAAACCACAGTTCTGCAGTTATGCAAAGTTAAGCTCCGGCCATGGCCATATGGGGACTTCCATCGCTCTCAGACAGGTCAGTTAAAACGCGGTAGCTCGAGATCATTCTGGGACACGCCAAGGGAGATTTAGTTTCTCACCTCCACTCCACAAAGCGGCCCAAAGCGGGCTACGATATGGTAAAGCTACATGCTATGTTTGGTGAATTTAGTGGATGGGTAAGTCATATCGGAAATGCCACGCCACGCCACGCCACGCAACGCAACGCAACGCAACGCTATAACTACCCGCCTTGCTACCTGTTAACGCCACCAAGATTCAGACAATCATGCTAGCGACACCTAATGTGTGGGTGTGTGTGTGTGGGTGCGTGGGTGCATGGGTGCGTCGTGGGATGACGTGGGTGCGTGGGCGCGTGGGTGCGCAGGTGCGTGGGTGCGTGGGTGCACAGGTGCGTGGGTGCGTGGGTGCGTGGGTGCGTGGGTGCGTGGGTGCGTGGGTGCGTGGGTGCGTGGGTGGGTGGGTGCATGGGTGGGTGGGTGGGTGGGTGCGTGCGTACATGCGGGCGTGCGTGCATGCGGGGGTGGGCGCTTGCGTGCTTGTGTGCTTGGTTTGGTTTTGTTGGTTTTATGGTTGGCTCTTTTTGTTCGTCTTTTTTTGCTTGGCGGTTTGGGACCCCCTGTCGGCTTGTTGGGCCCTCGAATTGAAGATGTCTCCATCAGTTCGTGTCTGTGCATGATTATTCATTTGTAGTTACTCCATTGGCTCACTTCACGCAAGACTTTCCATGTACGATAGAAGAAGCGCACAGAACCAAGCCATGCAGAAAACAAAAGGTCAAGCAAGGGAAAAGCGCAGGAACGACACAAGCATAGATGAAAAGACAACAGCAGGACTGGCGCCAAACGCAAGCACTAGATAGCACGAGGAGTTGGGCCATCACAGGTTATGCTCTTGTCTCTCGTTCGTTGAATAGCCGGTTGCCGCATAGATCCACCAACCAATGAGAATTTACGTTGTTGAAGGAGCATCAGTGACAAAGTGGTAATGGTTCCTCAAAGGCTGGTCTGTGAGTTTGCTGGCAGCAAGCTTTTCACTCGCGGGAAGGGGTAAGATTTCTGCTAGATGGCTGCGTGCTGAGAGCAAAACTGCCCGTCAGCGTCTCTGACGCAACGCTTGAGATCGACCTGAAGATGAAACACCACTCCCCTACACATCGTTCAGCAAAAGCTCGTTATGCAGGCTTCAAAACATGAGACAAGGCTGAGCCTGAGAGAAGATGGCTGGGCAGCAGTCCTTCAGCATGGCCCAATGCCAAGACACGAGCACTTATTTCACATGATTTCACATAATTTCACCGCTACATGAAGCACGTCCAGGCACCTGTCACCGGTAGAACTTTTGCAAACAGCTCTTGGCTCGAGCGTCTGGCACCAGGAATTGTTAAACGATTTTGTGGGCAGGCTGCAGCATCGGCAATGTCGAGCCCTGCTTGCGAGACCGTGCAAGCTGCTGAGGTCTCTAATCGATTGATCATCCGCACACTGACGTCAGGGAGGAAAATAACACAACGTGGGCTCTGCGCATCGGCAAGAACCAACACAGCGCGTTAGCTGTCACTAGCTGTTCACGACACAGCCCCTTTCCGCGATGTCCGAAGAAGGCCACTCAATCCCAAGTTTGGTGGCTTCTTCAAGCAACTCGACCAGAAACTGGGTGGCATCACCCCTGACTTGACCCACCTGCAGCTTGGACAGCTGATGCGTGGCTGAAATACGTAGTCGTATACCCTGATTCGGGAAAGCTTCCATGCCAACGACGACGGCGGCTCCAGGCTGGTTTGTCGGAAACACCCCAACGGATACTTGTTCTTGCCATGTCTCTGGATGTGCCATCGCATATCGCCGCGCTGCTGCAGTCAACGCTTTGAGGTTCTGCTTTGTAGCATGTTTTGGTGGAATCAGAAGCTCTATGGCTGCAGATGCGCGCCCAGATCTTCGAATATTGAGAATACCCTCGCAGTCAGCATACAAAACAGAGTTGCGGATGTAGATCTCCTGGCGGAACAGATCAGGGAAGGCGCTTGTGAAAGATCACGCGCTGATGCAATTCAGCTAAGATGGCATTCATGTCCTCATGGCTTGGGATGATTCGAGATACTTGTATGGCCATGCCATGTTCGAGATGTCCACTGTCAGGTGAATGATGGGGGCCCAAATTCTGGTGGATTTCCTGAGCCTCCTTTTTGGCAAACATTCAAAGGGGATTGTGATTCTGAAACGGCGACAACAACCCAAAGTGTATATTTGCTGGGCATGCCCATTCTACTAAAACTAGAAGTTCCAAGGAGGAGAAGCAGATTGGTCACAACACAGCAAGCTCAATCCACTTTTTCTGGATGGAAACCTAGGTTCAGCTTGTCTTTCTAGCAACCGCTCTATGACCGCTATATTCGTCGGGACAATCGCCGGCCTGACATGCCTGCGGGCCGCTATATGGCCATCTGTTTTGCGTGGCCTGACAGGCCTGCTGGCCACTATCTGGCCACTGTTTTGCGGTGCTATCGCTTGTTGGCCACTGCGTTGTGGTGCAATCGCCGGCCGCGAAATGGCAGCCATCCTGCTCAGAGCAGTCCTCGTTCCTGTCCGGCGGCTATTTTTCGGCATAATCGCCGGCATGAGAGGCCAGCTGGCCGCGGCTATCTGCCCTGTCTGTCCAGTGTCCTGTCCTGCTATCTGTCCTCCTCATATCTGTCCTAGTCCAGCCGTATCTCCTGTCATGTCCTCCTATCGCGCAGAATGGTAGTATAGATGTTGTTGTCCGCCACAGACTGTGGTGGGCATAGTCGTCCCGAAAATCTAACAGCCTCACTGAGGGTTGAGAATAACGACAACAACGACGACGACCAACGACGACAACGACACAGCAACAGCAACAGCAACAGCAACAGCAACAGCAACAGCAACAGCAACAGCAACAGCTACAGCTACAGCTACAGCTACAGCTACAGCTACAGCTACAGCAACAGCAACAGCAACAGCAACAACACAAACAGTAATTGTAACAAACAAGGACTCCATCCAGGACAGGGACAAATGTCATAATAAGACTGTGATGCGCCTCGTCGTACAAATCACGGAAGACGGTGTTGAGCAGCTTGATCTGCTGCACTTGTAAGAAGTTCCCACGGAAGATGATCATATCACCAGTGTCAAACGCGTTCACATGCAAGAGAAGAACAAGTGATTGCAAGACGTCCAGTAGAACTGGACCCCAGGCGAATGAGACAGCCAGAAGCACCTGAGAAGAAAGAGAGAGAGAGAGAGGGGCTTTCGCGTGCAGAATTAGGATCTGCTCTTCATATGCGAAACCAAAAACCAGCAGACGTTGCCACTGACATGGCCTGACACACTAGTGACTAGTGGGGTTTTTCTTTTCTCTCAACACGACTCAACACGACCGGGTCACGGAGGAGAGGAGCCAACTCAAGGTGTGAAGCACCGACATCGGCGCAAAGCGTCCGATGGCAACCACCAGGAGGAGTGACAGGCGAATGAGGCTCAGCACGCTGCAGAAGAGCCTCAAATCTCGAAATCTCGGGTTGGCAAGCATAGCAGGCATAGCATGCTGCAAATTGCTGTTCGGTCCTCTTGTTTGTTTTCGACAGCCGCACATCTCATTTAGCCTTGTTACGCAAAGACAGCCGAGTGCTCGCCGACAGTGGATACCAGTCTGGCAGCCTCTTTGTAGGTGGACACGGCCAGCTGCACAAATGCATCCTCCAATGCTTCAACTTCTGCTTCAGAATAATTCCGGCCAACATTCCGGTGCACACTCTCTGCTGCCCGACGGCTTTTGCATGTGTTCATGCAATGAAACCCATGCGGCATGCAGACACGGATCAATTCCGACTGTCTGATCAATGTGTCCGGAGGACTTTGTCTTCTTCAGCTTCCGAGTGCGAGCTTTGGGCTCTGCACCCATGCTCTCCTTGGCAGAGCAATCGCCGGCACGCTGCTCCCCTCGCAGACTGTCGACCCATGAGGTAGCCCAAAGCAGCTAGAAGATACTGCATACTCTGCGCTTGTGGAACCATCGCGTACGACAACATGCCCGGCCGGAAATGCGGCTAATCTATCTTCTAAAGCAAAAACTACTACAACTAAATGACAAGCCACGGCGAAGACATCCGTTGACGGTCAGCCGAATATGCAGTCAGGGTTCAGACCCATCCAGAGGCAGGGAATTGGATCTCTCCATAAGCTTGCCATCTGTCTTCAATGTTTTTTCCTAGCAGTTCCGCAGTTGCATGCAGCATTATGTCGCCGGCAACAAAAATGTCCAAACCGATCTGTTAGGTCGATCATTTTGAAAACCGTCTGCTGCTGCCGGTCAGTCAAGCTGAGTCAAGCTACTGAGCTCTCATCCAGCGCTTGAAGCAATGCCCAGAAGCGATCTGTTTCCTTGGCCGCATTTCGCAAACCATTGAGCGGCGCCCGGTAAGCTTGCCCAGCTGTCAGTCTCTCGACTACTAGGCTACTAATTGGAAGGATCATGACAGGACTTAGTATCTAGGACATCCTCAGGCTGGATCTGTTTTGTGCCAGCGATTGCGATCCTTGGTTTGATTCCTCTGCTGCAACATGTTGCCTGCTCGTAAGCTCCTGTCGACGGCGCCGGTCGGTCATGTGGAGCTGAGGCGGACAGTACTTAAGTAAAGCTATTGCTGAACAGGACGAACACGAATTGTGTAGATTATCAGGAAAACAATGGGTACACAGCCTGCCCTGTGCCCAATGAGCATATTGCGTTGCAGCGGCGGCTTCGTTCTTGATCATGGCATGCAACCTTTTCGCAGCAAAACAGCAGTAGTCAACGTTCGCGACACTTGGGCTTGGGGCTGCTTTACCTTTCTCTACATTTCGACCTTGCACAAAGAATCAACAGCACAAAATGAAGCTTACAACAGTTTACCATATTGTCGTTGCGAATGCGTCGGCAACATGACGTAATGTACAGTCCTGGTTGTGGCCAAAGGCACTTATCATAGTTCAGCCGCCCATGGGGCGTCAGTCGTCGATACAATGCGCGGGCACCAAGGGCCACGCGCCTCGCTGGGCAGCATTCAAACAAGCCCTGGACGGCGTCTAAGTAAACTGAGTAAACGCTCCCCCTGCATATCTAATCCCGCCGGCTGAGAATTCACCTCGGCCTCCGGCCGACCAGGATCTGGATGCCCCTCTCTGGACACACGCCGTGCGCAAAAACCCCTGCCACCTTGCACCCCCCTTGAAACCTCCCCTTTCTCCCAGCCCCGCGGACCTTGCAGACCTCCCTCGGACCTGCCCGCCTTGTCACCCTCCTGAAACCACCCTGAACCCACCAAGCGACATATGACTTTCGCTCCTTCGTCCGCGATTGGCTCGCCACAACCCGCGTTGGGCAACCCGGTTGCCGAGGCGCCGTGCGCAAGCGTTTACAATTGTCACATAGTATTAGGGATTATCAAGCAACAAAGGAGGGAATCGAGCAAGACATGACGCAACGGAACCAGGGTCCAAGTTGAAAGCAGGATCGGCATCTGACCCCTCAAGAGCTTTGCCGCCCAGGGCATGACGGCAGTGGCTGCAGCCAAACGGCTCCGGCTCTAATGCCATGCCATCGACATGCTGAGAACCTCATGTCGGAGCAGCGCGAGCGAAAGTGCTCGACGCGTTGCCAAAAATAGGTCAGAAGTATCAGTTATCGAGCCCTCTGTTGGTTTCTGTGGAATCCTTCCGAGGCGCTGGAGTTGCTGACCTCGCGCTTCAATCCGTACAACTCTCCGTCGTCGGTGTCTTCATCACTCTCCTCAACTTTAGGCTCCTATACGGTCTATACCTAGGACTCACGGGACCGGACTGTGACAGGGGCACACTCCCTTCACGCTGTCCTCTTCTCCTGCCAATGAAGCCAAGCTCACCCAAAGCTCACAGCCTCCGAACCACACAAGCGATCAGGTCAAACGACAAGAGGTGACCGCCCACAAACAGCCGCAGCCTCTGAACGTGCTTCTGCACTCAGAAAAACTTGGAACTGCTCTTCAGGGTCTCTGCCATGCTTTCTCTCACATCTACATCCGTCTACATCCGTCTACATCCGTCTACATCCGTCTACCGAGTCTACAAACCTGTTTCCGGCCTGGGCTGCCAGAAGCGATGAGCTCTGCGCAGGCGCGCTCAAAGGCCAGCGGCACGGAGTCGTCCAAGTCCAGCAAAGACTTCTCGATCTTTTCGTCGGGCTTCTCAGGAAAAGTGAACGAAAAGAAAGCTGCACATGCCCGCTGCCACCGCTGCAGTTAGATTATGTGCTCAAATCGTGTTTATACCCATTCAAGGCCGCGCCTCTTCATTGCTTGCCCTTTCCACGCCGCCCCTGAAGCTGGCATATCACAACAAATTAGGCGTCTGCAAGCCTCTAGCAACTGGCAAACGGCAAGTCTACTACTGTGGCAAAACACTACCGATTAGACCATGATAATCCATCCAGCCACACAGAGAGTTTTGGATTCCTAGGGCTTGAGACCTTGGAGCTCACAATGGCTCGCAGTCTACCACTTAGAGCTTTCAAAGAAATGAACTGGTTGAGCTGGCAACCTGCTTAAGTAGGGTCAAACGATGCTTGGTTTCTTGGGGATTGGCGCTGTCAATTCTTGAAGGCTTCATTTTCTGGGGGGGGGGGGGGGGGGGGGGATGTGGCCATAAAGTAATCCACACCCATCTGTGTCCCAACACTCTGCACCGAACTTCGATCCGAATGGAGAAGATGCGACTCTTCAAGCTCAAAAAACTTCTGGAACAGAAGAAGTTTACAATGGTTGCCACATGTTGCCACGCGTTGACAAATACCGGCACTTGAAGCTATCGGGAGCAGCAGGAACTGACGAAATGGTGGACAAGCTCAGCGAGCCGGTTGGCAAGGCACGAAGCCGTTCCCACATGAAATGCGGATTTCCAGCAACAGCGAGGATGAGTTGAAGATGGCCGGCGAGTAACGCACAGCTACCTAGTCTCCCTACCCTGCAGGAATCCTCCCCCATAGCTGCCATCCTCGCCTCCCCTCCCTCAGCAGCAGCATCATCAGCAGCAGCATCATCAGCAGCAGCGCCATCAGCAAAAGCACACCGCTACTACCACAACTACCATCCCCATCGTCATTGCCGTCATCAGCAGCAGCGTCACATACACGATAGAGTCATGAAAACTCAGTGCTGGGCCTGAGAACTGCAAGCACCCGTCGCTCACGGGTATTCTGCCATAATTCCAGCCGCTGTGTGGCGAGAATCCTGCTACTATACCTGCGAGCTAAGACTCAGATTTCATTGTTTTCCAATTGCACTCAACAACGTCAGGGCAAAAGGCACTCACAACAGAGAGAGAGAGAGAGAGGCACACAGACCAATGCATGCTATCAGTGCTTCAGACGGTCACATGGTGGGAAAATGCAGAATACAACTGCTGGGTGAAGAGTCAAGAGCATTCTGAGCATTTGGCTCAGCATTTGGCAAAAGAAGTGCTGTACAGCCTAAACCCAAGATCCGACTCTGTCAGTATTTCAGGGCAGTGGAAGGCAGTCACTGAGAGAGGAGAGTGAGGGGGCACAGGAGCTCGGCCGCGGTCTCACCGGCGCGCAGCACGCGAGCCAGCAGGAGCAGCAGGATCGCGTCGCGGAGTGCCGGCACCCAGGACAGCCAAAGAACCCTCAGAGATGCTATCTCAAGATGACGTCGCGCACAGCCGTCTTTACAGATCTCTACACTAGTCGGGAAAGATTGACGTAACAGCCTCTACCATTGTGACACAAAAAGTGTATTATCTGCTGATATCTGCTGGGAGTTGATCTGCCTCTCACACGCTATTCGGTTCTCCTGGTCACGGGACGTCGCAACCCTTCTTGTCACCTTCAACAAGGGGCTCTGTGGATTAATCGACCTTGCAGTGCACTACTAGCGCCGCTCTCATTCGTCGTTTCTGAGCATCTTGAGCGTCCACTGAGCAACAGAACGAAGCAACTTCCCGAGGCCAGATCTTCCCTTATCTTGTTGTCCTTTGAAGCCTTTGCTCAGTCTTGATAAGATCCTTTGTATGTCTGAAGCATGCTGTAGCACATGGTGTGGTGTGGTGCGATGCGGTGTGGTGTGGTGTGGTGCGGTGCCAAGAAGCTGAACATCCTGAGCGCTTCCTCGGCACACCGCTGCAACAGTCTTCTCATCGCTGCATCATACTGATCATGTCATACTGCATCAGTGCGTGCCGGCTCTAAACTCAGAAGCTCTGCTGCACTAGACGCACCAAAAACAGAGAGCGAGAGAGAGAGAGAGAGAGAGACACAGGAGTAAATCTTCAGTTGTCTGAAACTTGATTGAGCGGCTCCATTGCTCCCACACCAAAAAGAGGACTGCAGCTATGGGTCCTGCTAAACCCTCCATAGAGGACCTCAGGATCAACCGGTGAGCATTTGTTCTTGAGCTCGTGGCATGCTACCTTATGCGACATCATGTCTTTAGATCGTGCTATTCTTTCCCACTTTGAACTCTCCCCAAGTCTCACAAGGTGTCAGGGGAACTTTGGTTTCGCATTCTTTGCACCAGCATGTCTTGGAATGTCGTTTGTGCTTCTCGTGTAGCAGGTGGCAATTCCAGTGTTCCAAAAGCTCATTGACATGCAGTCCTGCCTCAACCACATCCTAATCTAGCTGGCTACGCAACGGATGGCTGCTTTGGGGACTCTTGTGTGGGTTGGCCCTGACACATACATCATACAAAAGAGGTCGTGGCTCAAGCCCCAGAACGGCCTGGAAGCTGAGAGGACTGCGAAAGTCGTGCCATCAGCCGCAGAAGGAATCGGCAAACACTTCCAGTGTTGGGCCAGAAAGTTGCCACTGCGCTGTCGTGCCATCAGCCGCAGAAGGAATCGGCAAACACTTCCAGTGTTGGGCCAGAAAGTTGCCACTGCGCTGGCCAATATACCAGAATACACACAGCAGCGCAACACCAACGACCCAGTCCTCGGACTGTGCAAGTTTCTTCATGTTTCTTCGTTTTACGCGGTCACAAAGTTGCTCTCATCTCTTGCAGAGCCCGTACTGTAGCCCCTAATCATTCTCATTTGCCATCATTTGCCGAGACTCCCATATGTTTTGTCGCACCATATGCAAAGACAAAGATGCCACCGCCAAAGCGAGCAAACGGAAATAGGCCTGAATTCAATAATGGAATCGCATCAGTGCCTCACACCAGAACATGAACTAGCGAGTTATCCTCAGCTTGAACTCTGAACGCTCTCTGGCATGCTGATATTGGCTGCGATTGCAAACACAAGTGCGGAGACCCCACACCATTTCAAACAAAGGAAAGCACCAAGGCACTTCAGAAGCACTGTCAGCCGTGCCTGACAGAGCAAGAGTTGAATTTCGTGCCAATGAACTCATGTGTGATGGTGTGATGGTGTCCTTCTGCGTTGGGGAATACGTTCAGATACGTTCAGGTACTGCAACCGCATTTGTTACATCCATCACAGCGTGTTGCATCACAGCGTGTTGCATCGCATTGCATCGCATTGCATTACACGCACTGTACGAAATCAGACTCACAGCATGACGCAGTCTGCGACCCTGCGACATTCTCATTCTGCGACTCTGCAACTGAAAAACTGTTCACAATCCAGGGCCAGCATCGCAGATCCAAATCAATCCCGGGAGCCAGGAGAATGCACAAGCTGTCAAAAACTGAGATCTTGCATCTGAGACATGTATACAATAGAGTATATACAATATGCACCAGAGCTCTTGCCATCCGGGCACTTCTCTCTTCTTTGCGCGCAGGCGCAAGTTCCGCCAGCAACTGCCTCTGCAAGGCGCAGTCTTCTGGACCCAACAGCTCCAAGTGCCAAGCTGATGCCAAGACACAAAACCGGCCGTTTGTCAAACTGACGCTTGGTGCTTCGGCCTCAAGAACTTGACCAGCTGTATACTAACTTGAAAAAAAAACAAAAAGAGAGTCAGAGAGAGTCTTCGGAAACTTTTCAGGCCCCGAAAGCGGAAAGCCGAAAGCCCGCCTTGACTGCGAAGCTCTGGGCGCGGAGTGCTCACAGAGCCAACAGTCAGGCGAGCGTGCTTCAGCCTGGCATGGCAGTCCCAGGGCCCTCCTCTCAAGCTCTCGAGTTGACCGAGCCTCATCTGGGCGAAGCTGCATCTTCGTTGCTTTAGCTCTGCAGCAGGAAGGTTGTGGTCTGCCATGCCTTGGAGCACTTAATGACTTCATGGGCTGCTTAGTCGCAACATGTACCAGTTTCTTATGTGACCTCAGAGTCCCCACTGCAAGTGCTGACGAGGCTCTCCGCAATGTTCTGTCAGAAACCTCGATGGAAGACAATGATGAAACCGAGGAATCCGAAACCCAGAAAGCTTTCCAGCAGCAATTGAGCCAAGATGGCTTGCACAACCACTGTCAATGCACTTGCTTCTGCAGAGACCACTTCGAACCAATTCAATCACGCAATGCTTCCATTCAGGCAGCATGAGGCATCCGTCGTCCTGCAATTCCTTGCATATGTGATCCACTTCCGACTCGTGCGGACATCCCCGTAGAGCTGAAAACCCGGACCCTGGCAGTCCTGAAACATCCAAGCATGTTTAGACATGAGGCAATAAGAACAGCTCTTCTCCTACACCTATCGCAAGGGCTGTGCGCTTTGCTGCGATGAGTCTTTTGTTTGGCCTTGACCATCTTGTTCACCTTGTACAGCCTGCGAAGAAAGCGCAGAGTTGAGAAACCTGCGTTTGTATCAGTTGCATCCCCTGCATCCTTTGCATACCGCGTCAGTTACCATTTGCCAACACGCTTGCCTGAACCAGTGCCGTACACAACTGAACCTGGTGGCTGCCACTTGCGGGCGAAATGAAACCCACATCATGCGCAGTCATGTGAGGCACGTTGCGTGTTTTTGTATTTGTGGCAATGTCCGGCAATGCTCTTCTAAGCTGGGGACTGCAGGCCAGAGTGATTGCGGTGACAGGACCAGGTCTCGCAACGATCGATTGACCAGCATCGATGCGGCGGTCGGCAAAACGACCTTGGACGAAGGCTTGAGTGGCCACAGAAATCCTGCGCCAGGGCCAGGGCTGCTGCCGATTCCAATGCCCTGCAGATGCTTTGTACAACCAGTCAACCAGTTGCGTAAAGTTCCAAGTCTTAACAAGGCTTGACATGTCGCAAGTTTACCGCACCCACGAGCGGCCGCCGCTGGCTCATGCTCTTGCAGCTGGGCACTTTCCAGCACAGCCTGCGTACCTGAACAGCCCAACATTGAAGTCACATCTCCTTTTGACACCTCTGTTGTACTCTGAGGGGCGCACGATGCGATGTGTGCAAGATCTTCATCAGGCCAAGTACTTGCCGAGTTCTATCTGCCACGTCCAACACCTCCAGCATTGCCCTGACAAAGTGCATGAATGAAATCAGACCCTCAGAGTGGGATGGGTCTCAAATAGTCGACAAGTGGAGCTGTCAAGCTGATGTCTAACGATGTCTGACGATGTCTAACGATGTCTAGTGCAATGCAGCTACGTCTACGTGCAGGAACGCAGGTCCTCTATGGTTCCCCATGGTATACCCCATGGTACCCTTGTGCTTCGACCTCCACATACCTCCACTACATCTGCGCTTGTGACCGCTTGTGGCTCTGGGCCCGGTGCTCCCTTACACGCGATCGCGCCGAGCTGGCGTCGTACTCGTGAGCCTCGAAACGTGGCACTTCTGTGGGCACTTCAGGCACTTCAGTGGGCGACCCAAAGTGCCACAAAAGAAAGAGCAGCGGCGACCAGAGTTCGTAGCGTTCCCTAGCTGTGCGAGGTTTGGCTCTCTGCCTCTGTACGTTTGACGTAGAGCTGCGAACGCGTGACCGCTGAGCACGGCGTGCCAAGTGGTACCTTTCCACCCGCACTACAGGCAACAGATCGTGTCCGCATTTCAGCCTGCCTGGTCTTCTGCACTTCGCGACAGGCCCTGACAAGGTTCCAGACATGGATACGTCTCTGTGCCAATGCGGTCGATGGCAATCCCTGGCCTGAGCCACGAAATTTATGACAGGGCAAAGCTGCGAAAAAACCTTTTTGGCGGTCGCATCACCTGATTCCACAGCAATCCCTCTGCGCAGGCAGTTTGATGACCGATATGCTTAGGCATGCTTAGGCTGAGAACTGATGGCGATGATTGGGGACGAAGTGCACCTGCGGCGTGGCATCACCAGTTTCGCAGCCTCTGTGATCCGAAGGATCCACCAAGGGTCCCAGAGCCTCCGTCGTTTGCAAAGACTGAGTCTGAGCCAGCCCGGGACCACCACGTTCGGGGCCTCAGACAAAAGTGACAAAGATTGACAAAGTGTTCAGTTGACAGATTGTTGAAGACATGTTGACATCATGTTGGAACCTCCAAGATCGGAGCCGGCGCGAACAAGGGGCGACTCCAGACACTCCGCAGCGTCTCGGCCAGAAATCGCAAAAACCCAGAAGGCCAGCGACCTCGCAAAACCCTGAGATGCCAGAAGCACCAACTTTGCAGCTGCAAATGCAAGGGAAACACGACCAAAGTGCACAAAGATTTGAAGGTTGTAAAGGGTCGCGCCCAGGATCATCTTCGGAACCTCTGTGCTGGTGCTTTTAAGTTTTCAAAAGAGACACCCTCTGTCAGCCCTCTGTCAGCATTCCTAGGATTTCCCGCATGACAGCTGTGACAGCATACGGCAAATTGTGGCAGCTCCCCAAAGTCAAAGGTGCCAAAACACATGCAAGAGACCCGGAACTGCAGGGAACACAACACGAACACAACACAACACTGCGCTGATCTCCTTGTGGCACCTTGTGCTCCTTCGCACTCTCTCCACCTGTCAAACCTGACTCCCAGTGTGTTTTTCGACCAAATCAGAGTCGCTCCTGTCAACCTGTATCCACCAAACTGCTGGAGGAATCATCTCGCAACAGCTCGCCAGCTTGCAAGGGCGCCCCCCTTACGTCCCTTCGCCATCAGATGCTCTCATGTTAATGATTTTACATGTACATATATACATACATTCATACATATTTACATTTATGTATTCATCTGCTCTCGGCTCTCCCACCTTACCCCCAGTTCTCGGATCCGCATGGATCTTAAATGACAAACCATGCTCCACATGCCTGAACAGGTTGAACCTGCTGAGCTTTTCGGCACGACGCGCGCTCATGATCATGTAAGACTGTTGCAGCTGGCCTATGACACGAAACACACCTGAACCCTAAAACCGGATCCAAATACACAAGACACGTAAAAGCCAAGGATTAGGGGCCAGCAGGGGTCCGACCCAAAGGCTCGGCATATGCTTCTGAGGCATTCTCCTCGATGACGCCAACTTGCACGGCAGTCTTATTTTCGATACACCCCTCTATAGAACAAAGGAACAACGAAGCAAGCACAGGCCGCGTTGAACATATTCCGAACTTTGCTATTGACTGGTGATTTGTGACTTGCACATGTCGAAGACCTGGCACTCGTGGGAATGCGCTCGGATCTCACTCGTAGGGCTTTGGCCGCTTGGTTCAGCAGCTGTGCATACCGCTGTTCCTCGAAGCTCGGAAACCGAGCATCGTCCAAGCTCCAACACCATTCCTTTAGCAAGACATCAGAGAAATCGAAGACGTGCAGCAGTGGCAAGAGGTGAACAATTAAAAGCCGAGATCCAGGCGTATTGGACCTGGTTGCCTGCCGTATGGGTGCACACAATTCCTTACGTATGATGACATTGCTCGCTGTTTGCATGGCGGCGTTGGAAGAGGACATGCCAAAACATCCGCAGACATGAACTTGTGAATGCACGCGTTTTGGGTGGTCAGTTCTCTAAACGCGATTCAAAAACACCTGACACATAACGGAGATTCAAAACGGACCATTTGCACAAGTGACCACGTGTTGTGGCCAAATCCAACCCAATGCCTTTCAGCCCTTCACTTTACGAGGGGGCCTTAAGGCGATACATGTCTGGGGGCAGGATACCATATATAAACGAAGCAAGGAGAAGAGCATCAAGAGACTGATGCGGCTTGACCCAAGCAGGCAGGATTCATCGAAAGCAGGAAGCGAGAGTGAGAGGGGTGGACTGCACAGACAACAGTCAAGGGGTCCGGGGTGGCCCTCGAACGCTTCAGAAGCACGAAAATCAGTGATTGGGTCACTACCTTAGAAGCAAACTGCAGAAAACAAGCCACATGTACAGGAGTTTCCATGCCGGAACAAATCAACCTTGCGGAATCTAACGGATCCAGCGATTTGTTTCTGTCCGCAGTGACTATCAACAACAGAACGCACCCGTTGATTCAGTGCCGTTGAAAGTGGACGGTGAATCCACGGCATGTGGACCTGTGAAGAGCTCACTTTCACACCCAGCCTGTAGCTGCATTGCAAGCCAACGTCTGAAGAAAAATGCAACACTCCGCTGCATCTTCCGGAGCTCTCTGGGCAGCAAAGGCCTGGCAGCTGATGCCTTTTCCCGCCTTTACTCCAATGATCTCCAACGTCTTGCATGGAGCCTTTAAGTGCCTTTGAATGCCTTTGGGATCTTTGAGGACAATCTGTTCACTCGACAACCTGAACTGTGCTTATACGAGGAGATGTGAAAGGATGGAGGCAAATGAAGGCCGCGCGCGGCCAATTTGCCTGGTGCGCGGTGGTCACTGTCTGCGCGCGGTCCGTCAGGAGGACTTCCAGTGCCTGAAAGCTTAAACCCAGCTTCAAGCCCTTTATGTCTACCATATTTCATATTCCAGGTGTAATCACAGAGCCCCCCTCCTGTTGAGGGTTTAGGGTAGAGGGTTGCTGGTCTAGGGCTTAGCCTAGTTAGTTGGAGTAGGGTTTAAGGTCTCCCCCTGCCCGTTATATACCCCACAAAGCCAATATCTGGGACCCATACGTTTAAGCTTTATATGCTTCATAATTTACTGAGATATTTTCCAGTGTGCGTGGCTTTTTGCCAATCAGCCAATCAGCCGATCGGAGTAGTAGTAGTAGTAGTAGTAGTAGTAGTAGTAGTAGTAGTAGTCGTCGTCGTCGTCGTCGTAGTAGTAGTAGTAGTTTAAGTAAGCACTCCGGCTCAGCTGTGTCCCAGCAGCGGGGCTTATAGTTGTGGAGATGTAGCATCTATGCCATGGAGCGAACCTTGCGGTGGAGTCCGGCTCCGAAACGTGATGATCACAGTCCTATAGTGCAGCGAGCCGCACTAGCGCTACTGTTGACGCTCGCCAGCTGGGTGCCTTTTGGCCCCAACAAAGGGCGCATGGGTCGACTGAAAGCCTTTGCCCTGGCTTGCCAACGCGTCAGTCTGAAGCTAGCCCCGTTGCAAGTGCGTGTTTACCAGCAGCTAGGAGTTGGCGCAACTTTTCCTGCAGTTGGTGCAAGCAAGAGGTCGATGCCGCCTGCATCCCTCCTGGGCGCGCGCCGTCAGGCTGCCCCATTGAGAGCACGCTCGTCAGCTGGGCGCCTCTGGGCCCCAACAAAGGGCGCATGGGTCGACTGTGCGCCTTTGGCCCTGGCCTGCCAACGCGGCAGTCTGGCACCATTGCAAGTGCATGGCTACCAGCGAGCAGGAGTTGGCGCAACTTCTCCTGCAGCTGGCGCAAGCATGACGTGGCTGCCACCCGCATTCCTCCTGGGCGCGCGCCGTCAGGCCGCCCCATTGAGCGCATAGTGCCACACCTCCTTATAGATAGCGGCCCGGTCCCAAGTCCGGGGTGGGATGCCGACTGACGACTCTACTTATATTGCTACATTGTCAGGTGTCCCACAGTGTGAGGGTTCCAGCTCTTTCCGTTGGAGCTGGGGAAGGCAACTCCCTTGCCTATCAGCGACGACTTCAGGTGCCGAAGCTAAACGGAGTTCAGGTCACAGATGGGAAGCAGGGACCTACTCACAAGTGGAACCGATGTGTCAAGAGATCCTTTATGCCAGCTTGCAATAGAGCTACTCGACATTGCCAAGCGCAGCCCTTGTGCCTGTGTACCTCTAGTTCAGATACCCGAGGAGTGTGTAGCTGCAGATCATCGCTGCCTTGTCCCGAATGCTGACCGACTGCCGGCGGCGGCAACCTACCCTATCCTCGGATTGGCCCGCGCTGGGCCCCCGGCCCCACGTATGCTTCGAGATGTGGTCTGGGTTTTGACGTTACGTCCTTCCGGGTCACAGTTAGTAAGTGCGAGAAAGCTGTGTTCTGGCGATGCGCTGCGGCCAGACCTTTCTTGGGTACTGAACTACACGGTCCCCAGTGTGCCCTCCAAGGGCCACTTGCAGTTCACAGGACTACAGGGCGTTGAACGTGGTCCTCAGTGCGCCCTCTTGGGGCCACTTGCAGTTTCATAGGACTACAAGGTGCTGTGCGTGGTCCTCAGTGTGCCCTCCTGGGGCCACTGCAGTTCTCAGGACTGCACTTTGTACAGAGAAACACCATGATGAATGCAAGATGCCATAACAGATGGCTGTAGCGATGTCGATAGCTCTACGACCTGTTTTCATGTTTACGTTTTCGCTTTCTACTTATCTGATTTTGCACTCTGTTGATCGAGTGAAGGGTGCACTGGTGCACCATCTCTTGACAAGTTGAGTAGGCCGCAAGTTTGCAGCTATTCGTAGCGGGACTTGCCCATGTGGTTCTAGTGCTCTTGAAGCACCGGTGCAATGCGCTGCCACGTACCTGACGCTAAGCTGAGAGACCGGCTGCGATTGGAATGAAATAGTAGTTTTTAAGTAGTAGTAAAAGTAAAAGTAAAAGTAGAAGTAGTTGTAGTAGTAGTAGTAGTAGTAGTAATAGTAGTAGTAGTAGTAGTAGTAGTAGTAGTAGTAGTAGTAGTAGTAGTAAAAGTAATAATAATAGTAGAAGTAGTAGAAGTAGTAGAAGTGGTAGAAGCAGCAGAAGTAGTAGAAGTAATAGTCGTAGTAGTAGTAGTAGTAGTAGTAGTAGTAGTAGTAGTAGTAGTAGTAGTAGTAGTAGTTGTACTAGTAGTAGTAATAGTAGTAGTAGTAGTAGTAGTAGTAGTAGTAGTGGTAGTAATGGTAGTAGTAGTAGTAGTAGTAGTAGTAGTAGTAGTAGTAGTAGTAGTAGTAGTAGTAGGAATCACGCACAATGATCAGAGCTCGCTCGCTCAGCGTGTAACTACTACTACTACTACTACTACTACTACTACTACTACTACTACTACTACTACTACTACTGCTACTACTACTACTACCACTACTACCACTACTACCACTACTAGCACTACTACCACTACCACTACTACTACTACTACTACTACTACTACTACTACTACTACTACTACTACTACTACTACTACTACTACTACTACTACTACTACTACTATACTACTACTAACACTACCACTACCACTACCACCACCACTACCACCACCACTACCACTACCACTACCACTACCACTACCACTACGACTACGACTACTACTTCTACTACTGCTACTACTACTACTACTACTACTACTACTACTACTACTACTACTACTACTACTACTACTACTACTACTACTACTACTACTACTACTACTACTACTACTACTACTACTACTACTACTACTACTACTACTACTACTACTACTACTACTACTACTACTACTACTACTACTACTACTACTACTGCAGTAGTTGTAGTTGTTGTTGTAGTTGTTGTAATAGTAGGAGTAGGAGTAGGAGTGGGAATAGGAGTAGGAGTGGGAGTAGGAGTAGGAGTAGTACCAGTACTAGTACTAGTACTAGTACTAGTACTAGGTAGTCGGTAGTCGGTAGTCGGAGTGGGTACGTAGCAGGTAGCAGGTAGCAGGTAGCAGGTAGCAGGTAGCAGGTAGCAGGTAGCAGGTAGCAGGTAGCAGGTAGCAGGTAGCAGGTAGCAGGTAGCAGGTTAGGTAGTAGGTAGTAGGTAGTAGGCAGTAGGCAGTAGGTAGTAGGTAGCCCGCCGACCAGCCGATCAGCCAATCAGCTGATCGGGTAATTTACCCGATCAGCTGATCCGCTGATTGGCTGATTAGCTGCAGCGCAGTTTACAAGCCAACTTTGCAAGCACAATGATGTTTCCTTAAACCCCTATGAAGCTGAAACTATTGTTTCGTAGGGGCTAGTGGGGGAAGAGGTCCATTTTGAGGACCCTTACTACTATTTCCCAAAGAAACTAATGGGGGGTCTCCATTTTGCTGGAGAAACGAGGAAATGTGCTTTCCAAACTTCAGAAACCATGCTCACAACTCACAACTGACACATGTTCAGGTGTGCAAAAGTTATCTTGGCTTGTCCATCTTCATAGCTCGAACCGATCAGTATCTTGCAAGTTACACATCAAGCAAGAGACAGTGGACCTCCATTGCATGCTGCCAGGTGCTGCCAGCCCACGCGGCAGGCTTGGCAAGACAACCAGTTTTTATTGCTGCAACATCGTACTGTGTGTTTGCTGTTTGACGTCTGTGTTTGCCATAACGTGGTGACGACTCTTGACGACTCTTTAAACATGCTCGCCTCATGAACATCTCATCCAGATTGCAGAGCGCCTGGGTTGTAGGGTTCAACACAAGCCCACGCCATCTGCAAGGCTTGACCCGTCGTACTCCGTGGCGGCTGAAAAAATGAAAACCGCGTTCAGATATGTTCAGGGTCGCCCAAGATGGCTCACTTTTTGCACTGTCCTGACTCGCAAAAGATGCACAAGTCCGAGAGGCAGCCCTGAGCACAAAAGGCAGCGCGCAAGTTCCGGGATGATTTCTCTAATGACTTTGCGCTTGAGGGGCAAGCCGAGGCCAACGAAAACTAGCCTTGAACATTGCACACCACACCACCACCACCACCACCGCACAACTGCAACATCACCACGACAAGACCACCACCGCACCACCCCCACACGCCACTACATGCCACCACACGCCACCACACGCCACCGCAGGCCACCGCAGGCCACCGCAGGCCACTACACTGCGGAAAGGGGCTCAATGTGGAACACCGAAAAGGCTCATCCTGGAACACAGGAGAGACCATTTTGCAGAACAAGTCGTTTCAGAACACAGGATCAAGCACCGCTTCCAGGCTTTCAGCGCACGTTCCAACATGAAACTTCTGTAGTTGTTCAGGCTTAGCAGGTCTTAGCTATAGAATGTCTGCGTGTTCCAAATGAGTGTTTCAACGGTCCCACTTTCCAAGTCGGACTTTTGGGGCCTGTCAAAATAAAGAGGATTTCCAACATTAAACAGAAAACAGGTTTCCTTTTTACATAAAATTGGTTTCCTCTGTAGGAGCAGCAGTGAAACTATGTGAAACTGCTGTCAGTTTTGGGGGCTGGGCATGATGGCGTCGGGACCAGGGGAAGCCCCAAAACCGCCCAAGCTACGCAGTGACAGTACAGTACCGCACTAGCGCAGGATAGCGCAGGGCCCACAGAGGAGTCCAGGGCATGCCTTGGTCCAGTCGCTCCTTCCCTGGACACAGCGTGGCAACAAGGATACAAACGAGCAACAGGGAACGGTTGGAGGGGTGTCGTTACGCGGATTTCTGCTTTGTTATTTTCATTGCTGCGTATGCCTTGGAAGAAAAGCAGTTGCGGGGCTAGTGGGGGCGAGGATCATGCTGTTTCCTTCCGGCCCTCTCCCAGTGGCGGAATCTGCATGATCCCGGCCAAGTCGAAAGCTCACGTCATGGTCGCATCAAACACGCGCCGACTTGCATGCCTTGCAGAATACGGCATTTTACCAGGAGACCATAGGAGACCCATAAGCCCGCTTGGCAGTGATGCGCACAGTGGCACCTAGAGAGGGCTCAGGGGGTGGCATACGGCGAAACGACTGCTGGGAAGGGCCACATGAGCCACGGAGCCACCACCAGAGACACCACCGGAGCCACCCTTCCCCCCGGAAGGAACCTACGAAGGGTGCAGAAGACTTAGGAGCGACTTAGGGCAGGCGCAAATCCCTCGTGTTATTTTAAAGAATTGACGCGACCCTTTTGGGCGCCTGGGACCTGCGATGTCTCATCCCCTGCGACACGACGAGGGCGCTATGCCAGCAGCCCCCAGACAGCGCAAGACTTAGAAAACCAGCGGCTGTTCTAGCCGCCGCCTTAGAACAACCGGTCCTTCGAACATGAAAATACGGCGGTTTTGCTACCATGCACCTACGAAAACCCAGCGGTTCCGGACGCCGCCTTGTGAAACCAACGGTACCTCAGAAAACCGCCGGTTTTACTACCAGGGCACCTTAGAAAAACCCCTGCTTTCTGTCACCGCTTTAAAACCAGCCGCCTTCAAAAACCACCATGTCAAGTGCTTTTTGAGAAAGTGGTTTGTCTATAAGGTGGTTTTGAAACGGTGATTTTCCAAAGCCGGCGGTTTTTCCGGGGCAGCTGCTCGAAAACCCGATGGTTTTTCTAAGGCGGCTTAACCGTGATTTTTTCTTGCAAAGCAGCCGCTACAATTAAAAAAAACGGTGGATTTTTCCAATACACTGTCCAGCCTCAGTTTACAATTTACTCCGCGTTCCAAAAAGACACCCTTTCCGCGTTCCAAATCGAGACTTGTCCACGTTCCAGAATGAAACTTTTCCGCGTTCCATAATGACCACCACCGCCCCTGTCGCTGCTGCTGCTGCTCCTCCACAACCCATGACAGAATCAAGCTGCAACTTTCTTTTCTCCGACCCCACCTGCTAAAGCGAGACTAAACTCAAGCCTAGCTCCGCTAGCTTTCGCGACACAAGTTGTCCATGAACATGATGCAAAGCTTGTCATGGCAAGTGGTGAGAATCTCCAGTTCGACCTGGAACATGTTGGGACCCATGCAGATCTGTGGAATCTCATCACTGTGCATGTGGAAGATAGCTTTGCTGCCATGGCCCAGAAAATTTTGCTGCTCTGTGCAAGGCTTGCCTGTTCAGCAATGCGTCGCACGGAAAAGCAGACAAAAACCTGCCTGGTATGTGGCATTCTCTTCATCCTTGCAGACCAAAGGTTGCTGACGTCCGAGGCAAAGTGAGATGCTGAACAAAGGCAAAGTTAAGACCGGAGTAAGAGCAAACTAGGGAAGACAACTGTACAGAACTCACGGTCGTTTGCACCTGCGCTATCGTCTGACAGCACTTGCTGCTCGGCCTACATAAGCAGACACGGGCGCAACTGTCAAAGTGGAACAAGCAGAAGCCACCACTTGTAGCGTGCTCGCCCCGAGAGCTCCAACAGTCCCAACACTCACTGGAAGAGCCGGGGTTGTGCTATTTGGAAGAACCTGCTTAAGACCGCAAGACATGTAAAGACGGTCCAATTGGCTGCCAGCGCTGGCAGCCGTTTGTAAAGCGGCGGCATTGACCATGTTCCAGTCAAGCTTTGCCCGCACATCTCTACAGTCCCTGTTCACTATCCGCGCTGCGTTTCCCGGAGACGAAGGGCACATGCGAAAATCAGCATCAATGGAAGTCCGACCTGGCCATGAGCAAGAGGACACTTAGCAGATTTGTAACGACCGGACCCAAAAAGCAGAACTATTCCGGCGAAGACCCGCAGATAGCTGGGCATGGAACTTTCGAAACCCAGCACCGCGAAAGCAAACTAGCATTTTCCTAGGTTACCCTCCGATTCCACCGGTGTATAAAATGGCTTTGGTTTAAGATGGGCTGGGTGCCCCAATTTACACTTCTACACGGAACCCCTTTACAAGAAGAAGTGCTCTTCGTGCGCACCCTCGGCCGATTATTGTACTTAGGACCCATGAAATTGGCGGTTGCTGAAATAAATGTTCCAGGACTTGTGGCTGGACAAATCCCACAACTGAACCTGTCGCAGAACGCCGTCACCCATGCCTCGTGTCCGCTGCCAAAACCGAATCTCAGGTACCGAGTTCAACCTGTACTTGCTATCATAACAAGAAGGCTTGCTAGACTTGCCTTTTCCAATCCGTATGTTCTGCAATACAGTGAGCATCAATCAACATTATCCAAGAATCCCAGTCACAACCCTGCAGACACTGGCGTGGGCCTTCCATCTTGCATGTCTGCTCCGCCAACATCCTGTCCTCGCACGCAGAACGTTCCGAACTAAAAACACTGTTAGAACACCAAATTGCTTGACGTTGTTGAAGCATCACTTCCATCCGTGAAAGCCCGCGGAAACTCAGGCAACTATAACTTGATCGCGCACACTTTTCATCAAGCTTACGTCACCTTAAACCCCACCAAGCAAAAACTGACATTCGACCCCGAATTGCAGATCAAATGCAAACCTATAATGCATATTATGATATATGCCTTTTGGCACAATGCACATGATTGCTCTCTCAGTCTATTTCTCCTCTTTCGCGCGCGAATCCGTGCGTACGAGGTACATTGGGTAATTCATTGGAAACCGGACATCAGCCGGGCCCCCGCGCGATGATGCACCACGGCCTGTTCACCACAGGCTGCGGCGCGCGCACCGGTCGGAACTCAAAATCGAGTAAATACCCAGGGTAAACGTAGGTCGCCCTCGCGCGTGTAAGCGCCTTCGGGGTACGCAGGTATCTCCACGGGAGTCCGGCATACTAGGGAGGGGTGACAAAGCAAAAATGATCAGCCAGTTTGGCTCTGGCTTCACAGTAGCTATGAGCCAAATAAGCAGATCAAACGTTGCACATGTGTCACGATGAAGCTTGCGCGCCCGAAGGCTGCCAAGTTCGATTCACGTTTGCATTTCGACACAATGCAATCGCTCACGCTCGCCCTCCAAGCTTTTCGACGCTTCCGGCTACTTTGTATGAGGTACCGCCCACGGTCACACCACGTCCACTCCCTGAACAAAACAGACACGGATGAATCAGTTGTGTCGGGCGAGCCAAGTTGGGCGAGTCAGGACGCCCGAGCCGCAGTTTTACCGGCGATGACCAGACATCTCGCCGGCCGCCCCGACTAGGGCATAGAGGAGGACCATGGATATCTCAAGTTGGGTGCCTGTTCTTGCTCCCTGGAATCCAGACCGAATAGAGCTTCAAGTCAATGAGAGGGTGGAAGCTTCGCAGGTAGGCAGGGGACGACCTGCGGCACAGCCGCGTCCACCGCCACTTTTCCCCTCCCAGCATCTCAAGGGGATGAGCGTCATCGGCCCCCTCCGCGGAAGGTTCCAGAGGGGGAAGCATAAGTGCAGCCAAGACACAGTGGGGGAAATCATGAGTGACAAGGGCACATGAGAGGGCCAGGGTGACAGGCACAAGTACCAAAAAGGGAGAAGAATGCGAGAAGAGAAGAGTGCGACAGGAAAGGAATGGGGCTGGCTGTCAAGACCCGTTTGGCAGTGAAAAGGGTGGAGTAGAGGGGGGGGGCGGGGACCGGAAGTGGCCCAAGTCCCGCGGTTTGGGGCAGAAGAGGGTTTTTCACAGGCGCAAAAGGAAACAGGGGAGGGGTGTGGGGGAGGGGGGGTTGGGCCGGGAGGCAGTGCCCTTGTGAAAATATTCGAGCCGCGAAGCAGCAAAGGGGAGGGGCAGCCAGGGCTGGAGGCCCGTACAGGGCGTGAGAGGCCAAAGCGACCAGCCTACGGGGGCAGCGGTGTCCTGGCTGCACCCCTTGGCGGATAACTGCCCAGACTCTGTCAGCTGCAGGACATTGAAGAATTGTTCAAAATCAGCTGGGATGCGGAGAAGGGCGCGGGCATGGCGACGGGCGTGCAGTCAAGGGCTCGTTTGGGGAGGTGCACCTGAACCGCCTGCAGCATGGAGGGTGGAAATGTGCCATGGAGGCGGAGTTGGTTCAGGCAGCGGCAATACAGTACTCAGTAGCTGCAGCTGAATTTCAACAGTCGCGGGGCCTGGGCGGGTCCCACGAAAGTTGGAGAGGAGCGGCGACATGGTTGGACCAACCAGGGTGAAGAGGGGGTAGGGGATAGGATTAGGGGGACCCTTGGGGATATAGACCCTCTGAATAAGGTCCCTGTTTAAGAGAGCCAGAAGAGGGTCAAGAAGGGTCCCCTTTTGAAGGGTCCCCCTTATCCTTCCTGGGAGGGGGGTTGTTGACTCCTCAGGAAGAGCGTGACCTGGGACGGGAATTATGCAAAGCATTCCACCGACACATGGTCAGCAGGCGTGGTCCCAAAGCTGACCAAGCGGAGCGGAGCCAGGGCAGGGCGCCGGACGCGGAGTCCGGCGTTAAGACCCCGGCGCCCGCGCGCACAAGTGGGCGAGACCACTCGAATGTCTGCTCGGGCGAGTGTGCTTAGGCCGGGGAAAAGGAAGGATCCGGCTAGCGAGTTGGCCGGACTCACTCACACACACACACACACTCTCTCTCTCTCTCACACACACAGATCTCTCACGCACAATCTCACACACACTCTCACACACAGTCTCACACACACTCTCACGCAAACTATCACACGCACTCTCGCACACACTCTCTCTCACACACACACGCTTCCACACACTCTCACACACACTCACACTCTGTCTCCACGCACTCACACACACTCTCTCTCACACACACACACCCACTCATGCTCCTGGCACCGCTCTGCAAGCAATCGCTCAAGCTGCTGGAAGCGCCTCTCAGCCTGTGTGACATTGCATGATGCCACAATGCCCACAACTGGTTGCGTCGACAAATGAGGGTCAGGTCAGAAACATTCCAAAACATTCCAAGACGTCAGAGGTGGTGAGCAAGCGATAAGACGAACAGGGTTTGGTCGAAAACATAGGGCCGCTGGTCGGCGCATGAAAGGGCCGAGAAGCCTCGCACGTCACAAACTGTTCCAGCTCGGATTTCAGCGACCTTGCGCAACTAGAAGAGGAGATACAGATGCCAGCAGGGGTCCAAGAACATGTGTCCTGGACACCCTTTCAACGCAGGGCCTTTTTGCGCTCCAAAGTCTCCAACTTGCGGAAGCGCTCCAAGCACTCCAGCTCCACAAACCCTCGGCTGCACAGGGCCAGGAAGCAAAGGAACCCAAGAATCACATGTCCTAGATGATCCTAGGTACCTGCGCCGTTCTTGACAAGAGTGTTCTCATTAAACTCATGCCTTCGAATGTTTAGGTTGAGAGTGCAAAAAGAGTGCAAGTCAAGTGCAGAAATACTCCAGAGCCTTAGCAAAACCAGGGCACGATCCGCATCCCGATCGGCCGAAGTGGAAGCTGAGGTTTGACACACCTGCAGAGACAAGAGTATGACATGTGTAGAGTCGGATAGAGAAGAGGTGTGATATTCATTAAAGTGGGGATGTGAAGGAGGGAGGGAGATCACCCTTAAAACCAATCGATAGATTAAGTTAGTTCTTCTGCCTACTGATCACACTGCTCGACACTGATCGGCTGTCTGTCAGCCTGGCGACGCCACTCCTCTTACATGAACTCAAGAGAACAGCGGAGGTGGCACAGGTCGCCTTAAGCCTGGCAGCTTCGTCAATGCTGTCAAGCGTTGTGCTGGCCTGCTCGTCACACGGAGCAGTTGCAGCTTCCGGCTCGTCCCTCTTGCTTCGCAGCATTGTGAAGACTTCAAGCAACATCTGGTGGATCTCCTGAACAGACGATGACAAACCTGAAACTCTTAACACTGCAATGGTGAGGCCGGACGTCCAGTGAGGCAGATTTGCGGACCGGATTCACATGGATTCATACTGTATGACTATATGACTACATGTGTCTGAAATTATCTGAGTCTTCCAGGAAGCTCGGCAAATAGTCAGGGATCAAGATGGAGCTGGAGGTTGTGGGTTTGGATCTCCTGCACCTCTCGCTCCCGTGCACCGCGCTCCTCCTCGCAAACTTGCCAAACACTGCCAAGTATGCCGCACCGTGCCCAAAAGAGACAATGTGAAGCATCCCGGGCATACCGGACCGCACCTACAATCGCCAGATACCCCATACTGAGTTGCCATACTGTCGCAGTCTACCCACCAGGTCACAGCCCCTCCTCAATCATTGCTAGTAGGGCATCGCACCTGGCGTCTGCAAGTTCCTGGCAGCCGGGCAGCTGGCATAAACAAGAAGGACCTGTTGATGCTCTGCGAGCCACACTTGCAGGGTATTTCAGAGATTTGGTACATTGACACGCAGTGCCCTGGAGCTCAGGTAACAGATTGCCAGCCCAACTCAAGTGTGACCAGCGCCCACAGATTTCTGAAAGCTGCTTGCTGGCTGGGGGTCCGCTGGAGCGAAAGACATCACCTGAGAAACCCAAGTTCCACAACAGGAAATATCACAATGCGGGGCTTGTGAAACACAGGTCACCAGTCAAGAGCTGCCAGGAAAATTGTTAGCCGTGAAATATGCAACGCAGCGCAACACAACCTTTGAACAAACAAAACGGAGGAAGTGCTAGCCACAAGCATGATAATATCGCTTCGCTGCATTTCTCCTCTACGCAAACCCACGCAAAGCCACACAAACCCACGAAAACCCATGCAAACCCGTTCAAACCCATGCAAAGTCATGCAAACCAATGCAAACCCATGCAAACCCATGCAAGCCTATGCAAGCCCAGATGGACAAATCACTTTCTGCACGGCAGGACTTACTAGCAGCGTCTCAAGGACAAATGCAGGAGTCAAGCCACCGAATTGTCGGTCACCATCCGCCGCATGCCATTTTCAACTTGCGTAGCCGTAGCCATGGGAGCCGGAATCTACACAACAAGAGCTTCTTGAGAGACGTTGCTGGTCAAGGCGAGATCAAGCAAAGTCCTGCAACAGTGAAGAATACCGTTCTGCTTTGCCGACTCGAGAAGGCATGAGTCAACGCAGAAAGGTACCCAAGACAGAAACGTGCGCCCGCTGTCTTTCATCAGCAGCGTTTCGCTGATCTAAAGCAGAATCCTGAAAGGGTGCTCATTAGCAATTTTCTGCGACGCAGCTGGCGATGCCAATGACTCACCCTGATGTACTGCAAGTCAGGATGCAACTAGCAACGAACTATCATAAACACACCACGAGCTGCATTACAAATGAGAAGAGCTGGTCGCCTGCATAGGCATTCTGCGTTCACAGCTCACATCTCTGGTCAGCACGAGTTCGTTGCAGGGTAGGTTTGGGAAAATGCCAACAAACAGACGCTTCCACTATCACACGCAAAGGGCAGAATTGGCATCGCAGACTAGGTACATTATGTTGGTGAGCTTGCACTCAGCAGTTCATCTTCCAGCTTGTTCTCGCTATCTGGACTCCGCCTTGCCACACACGCAGGACTAATGCTGTTCCAGCCATAGCGACGCAGAATCATGGCGTTCTGGAGCACGCTTTCCTTTACCAGCGCCCAAGAGTTCTGCCTGGGAGGCTCCATGTCAGTCTTCGCAGCGCCTGCAGGAGACAGAAACCAGCACCTGTGTTTTCACAAACCTTCTGCGCCAGCATGAACCAGAAATAACCTGAAGTAACCTGAAATAACCTGAATTTGCATCTTGAAATAGGATGAAAATGGACGAGATAGGCTACCTGTTGCAGAGGTCAGTCCGGCCACTTCGGAAGTCACCGCACCTGGCAACACGCCATATGTACAGCGTCGAGTCGAAGGCATGACAACATAAGAAAAAGTACGTTACGTGTCAGCTTGTCTCAGAATATCGTCTCCTTCTGCCTGCAATGTGAGGGCTGGGAAGCTTGGCTCGCAAGTCCTCAAACTCGAGTTGGCACAACGTCTGTCAGTCATACAACACTGCGAGCATCAAGCGACAAAACCAACACTCATGTGCCAACTGTTTTGCCAAACTTGTGTCATCTTTGATGTCCTTTGCCAGGCCGAACTTGTACCCCAATCCCATCAATGTCCTTGGCAAGGATACAAAGCTTGCGAGCTTGGAAGACGAAACAACGTGGGCTAAGACCGCTAAATCTGTATTCGAAGCTGAGCCCTGCAGGAAAAAAGTGTGGTTCTCTTAAGTTCTCTTGTGACTTGCTAGATCTTGGGAGCTGTGCTGTTGGCGTCTCTTGGGCAACTCCAACACCTGCATGTCCAAGCGCTCCAGCTCATGCACCTGTGCACGGTGGATCACTGCACATCCACTGCACATCACCTGCGGCAGCTCATCACAACGGAAGTAGCCAGCAGTCCAGAATGCTAAAAAGATGAAAACGCCAACAGCAGGAAATTCGAATTTTGGCACGTACTTTGACATGCAGCTCGCAAGCCTGTCTCAGCTGCTGGATGTACAGCTTGACTTCCTCCAGACCTGAAAGACTGGAGGTTGTGGTGCACCTGCAATGCCATGACTCGGATTCCCAGCGTAAGGGCCAGCAATCTGATGGATCGTGAGTGTTGCACACGTCAAAATTGAGAACGTTTCACAAGGGACTGCATGTGAGTTTCATGTGTGCTTGCTGAATTGACTCCGATGGCTTGTGCACGAGCACGTGATGTAGTCCCAAAACTTCCAGTCCCAGACAGTGACAAGCTCATGGCCTGGGAGAGGCTCCACCATGGCCTTGGCAACCGAACATGAAGAAACCATGACAAAATTATGACAAAATGCCTGTAAACAACTCACGCAGGCGAAGCAACGCCTTCCGAGCGCAAGGCCGGCACAAATCTGGCTCAGGCGACTGCACAGACAAGCCATCAAATCTTTCTGCATCCAGCTTGCAACTAGCAGCTAGCACTCACTAGCAAGTAGAAGGTCACCGCACCCCAGACCTCCTTAACTTAAATGATGCAGCGAAAGCACTTTTGATGGATGCGCACCGATCGGGCAGTAGTCTGCCGCACCCGATCGTGCGGCCGGCTGGTGCACACTCTGCGCCCACTGGCAGGGAACCCGACGAAGTCCCACGGGAGAAAAAGGTGGGAACAAAAACCCTTAAGTGATGCAGTGCAAGCACTGCTGATGAATGCACACCGATCGGGAGCACCCACCCCCGAAAACCGCCGGCTCACAAACGGAGGACGAACATGCCATCGAGAACCTCCGGCCGTGCGACGAGTGGCCGCATGACACCCACGGGCGCGAATTGCGCGAAATGCTTGAAGGTCCGTGCACCTATCTTCCATAATTAATGCCCACGGGCCCGCGAAGGCCAAAGTCGCCGAAGTGGACAGCGACGTCGGGAGTGGGGCGACGGCAGTACAGACAGGCGTAGTCATGGCCAGCAACGGAGAATGCGCAAGACAGAAAGGCTCCAAGCAGAACGCCTCGGTTCAGCTCGTCTTAATCCGCGCACACGCAAGCTGCACAACAAATGTTAAAGATTGGGCACGAGCTTACATAAAAATGGGCCCTTCACACAGCAAAAAGTCCCGTCTGCCTCAGCACCATGACTTGCTTCTCATGGAGGGCCAGCAGCTCCTCTTCAAATTCAAAATTTGGAAGGCAACTGCCCACTGACGAATGCGCATGAGAAGGACTGCCTTTTTGTCATCTGCCTCCCACTGATCTTACAGCTCTGTTGCAGCTTTGCCGCCGCCCATCATGCCACTCATGCCCTTCAGAGTATTGCCTCAGTTCGTGATAACGAGATCTGCCAATCCACAAGACTAACGCAGCCAAGGTGCCAAGCTGTTGGAAGTAGGATTGGGCTTCCTTTCCTAAGCTCGGAGAAATTCTAGCGGAATAATTTCACAATAACTCGTGTAACTCGTGTCAAGTTGCCATTTAAGAGGCACGCCATTTGTAAGAACAAACCCCTCCGGTCAAGACTAGCGTGATTCGAGCCCCTTCAAAGACCCAAAGCCTCGTCAACTCAGTTTCGTCTTCTCCCGATCAAGGCGGCCTTGTCATCGATTGGCTATACAGATACAATGTATCCACACATTTCCACGCTTTGCCCTACACGATACCGGCTGAATCATGCTGAGAATCGCGTCACCTGCCCATCACCATTTTTGTCCATCTGCTTGAACATTTCCTCTGGCCCAATCCGGCAAACCATAGCAAACCGAGTTCTTCCCCCTTCCCTACCGCCCCACCCTCGCCTCCCCACCGAAAAAAAGCTTGAAAAAAGGTCTCCTTCGCCTTGGTGAGCGTGTCTCCATCAGCGCCCGGTGGCGATGAGACGCTGGAAATCTCCGTCTCCGTCAGGATCCCATCTCCGTCCTGCGAGCTTCTGCCAAGACCACAAGGCTTCAGAAGGCTTCAGTGCGCCAACCTGCCACTTACCGTGTTGAGAGGAGATAGCTCCAGGATCAGAACATGAAACCGCCGATTGAGTGGCTCGGAGTTACGCGACTGCCTACGCAAAAACAGGTTGCAAGCACTCTGGTCTGAACCGACATCCAGGTATCCCGTCCTTCAGCCTGTAGCCTGTACAACATTATGAGAGTAGTTTATTTCCGGTACGTGGTTAATAAACACAAACTGCTTCTTAGCAGCATGGTCTGTCAACGTCAGGAGCAACAGGCTGAGAAGGTGCGATCGTTCGACACATGAAACATGAACCGTCTCTAAAACTCCTTGTCCATCGCATTGACCATCAGATCTGCCATGGAGCTGCCTGCAGAGCAACTTTGCACGCGAATGAGGATCAGAAGAACAACAAAGACTTTGTGAGTGCTTCCCCATGTATGAATTTCTCTTCCAGAAAGAAAGCTAAGAACCGGCCACAGCAGCAAGTCATGCGCGACCTTGCCTAAACTGCTCGGATCCAGATTGTTCAGCGCCGAAGCAGCTGCTTTCGGATCATCTGCAACGAGGCGTGTGAAAGCTCTGGCATCCGCAGAGGGAGGGAGAGGGAGAGGGAGAGAGAAAGAGAGAGAGAGAGAGAGCGAGAGAGACTACTCTCCTTCCCACTCCGGGCACAGGCACTCTGAGGCCCAGGCCAGCTGCACCTTTGAATTTGTCTGCAAATGCTGCCAAATCGTCCAGGCCTGGCGTGTGGCCAAGATGGATGATGTCGCGTTTCAAATCACATCTGTTTCTGATGCATACTGCAACGTGATACATTGTGCTGCAGCAGTGTTGTGGACCGATGCAAACAGCAAAAGCAAGTATCTGCATGTATAGCATGGTTAAAACGAAATGCGATTTAGTCAAAGCGCCTCCTGCACCCTTTCCTGCTTTTGGCGCTGCCAGCACTGCTTGAAGCACTGCCAGCACCGGAAATCCTCCGAAGGAGTGATGCAATATGATGCAATGACCCAAGGACGGACGCGCATCAACCAGCAACAGCACCAAAAACAGTACGACTTACCACCGGCACCACCCATGCCAACAAAGCCACAATCACAAGCCCGGTACCAACAGGAGCCGTAAAGCCTGGTTAGCCCTAATTAACGTTGCAAAACCCGTCTTAAGCCCTAGTTAGTGCTTCGAAAAACCTGAGTTTGGCCTCTTTAAAACTCCGTTCGGGCTTCGAAAAACACTTGAAATCTGAGCTAAGGCTTGTGAAACCCTAGTACAACTGTTTGATCACAGCTATATGAAAGCCTAAAAAAAAATAGGAGCCTGCCTTGAATCGCTGAGTGGGGGCTGAATCAACGTTTAAAAAAAAACTGTAGAACATGCGGGCCCTAAAAAAGGCTAAACATAAGCCTCAAGGCTTACTAAAGGCTTCTGAGCTTCTGGGGAGCCTCGATGATGTGGGCAAAGCAGTCTTGTGTCAAAGGAGGTTTGAGACAAAGCAGGTTGAAGAAAATGGAAGCCATGCTCGGCACACCACATTCTTTGGTTGGGGGCTGGCTTAGTAGCCACAGGCATTGTGGAGATCATCTGCGGTTGCACAGGGATACTCGATGGCGTTGGGGGGTATCCGGATTTTTGTGTGTTCTCTGGCAGTGGGCACTCCAGCGATGCTCTTCTGCATTCTGGCCTGCTTTTTGAGACGGTACAGTTCGGCACAGTTGCCCGCCTGAAGCCTCTCTGGCCTGCTCGTTCTTGATGGCTGTTCTGCGCTGCTGTCTGAATTCTGTGCTGCCTGCTGTGAGCCTGCGGGCTGGAGGCCATATTGCCAAAAATCCGGGATTCGAGTCCTATGCTGCACTCTTTTGCTAGAGACAAGCTAACACACAAACAAACCACGGCCCTCTCCTTTCTCTCTTGCACAACCACAAACAAAACCCAAGCTGGGGACGGTGAGCCTCGTGCTAAAGCCCACATTGGAAAAGCTCGATTTGACGCACCTTGCAGGCATCACATCTGAGAAGCGCAAAGGGCTATGGAACCCTGCGCTGGCCTGCACAACTGATGCGGATCCAGAAGGAACTTGAATAACGTCTCTAAGGCACGAGATCTAGATGAAAGATGTGCCGACTGAATGAAGCCCTTCCTCTCTGTCATGATCTGAGTTTGGTCAGCTGCACGATGTCACCCACAAAACTTCTCGAGCCACAAGTTGCACACAGACAGCGAACGTGAGCACATGCTCGCAGGAGATCAAACACAGTATTCGGTGCAGGGATGTGTAGGGAAGTGCACCCGTAGCCACCATTCCTCAATACGCTCATCACGAGGAGATTGACCACGGCTGCTGCTCCGACTGGCAACGCCACGACCTTGGCACACATCGGCAAATTCACCCCCCGCTGAACCCCGCAGAACTCCGAACAAACCGGCTATTCCTAGTTTCCGTGCAAGGGCTCACAAGGTCCATCCCTCTGAAACCCTTCACTCCATGACTTGCCCAGACTCCCCACACTCTCTAGAGGCACCGCACAAGCACTGCAAAGCCCTGCACAAGTATTCAAGGCGAGCGACGGCTCTCTGCCCGCACAGACACTGAACTGCTGCTCCTTTGTCCACAAGGCTTGCGCATACTTCGTTATTGACAGATCCGTTGGACATGTGGATCCTAGAAGGCAAGTGGAAGGGTAGCTAGAGTCGGATTGTGTAGAGCTGCACTACGCAGATTGAAGGCATTGCATGCGACGGGGAAGGGGGGGCGGGTGGCAAGTTGCCGGTTGAGCTCTGTAAGGGACAATGCAGACGCCGAGGATTGATATCAGCACGCTAGGACTATTGTAGAAGTGGGCTGGGCTAAACTGGATCATGGCACGAGATATGCAAAATACCCTGCATCGATTGCATTGAGTTTGAAACACGCGCTTAGTAGCGTAACTCTGCATTTGCAGAATCTGGGATGCACTATACACGTTCAACTAGGCTTCCTCTTCAAAGGGGTGCTGAGGAGTGCTTGTTGCTAAAACAGTGCCGGCACAGGCTTCACAAGGGCCTTGATTCTTCTGCATGCGGTCCCCACTGCGCAGCCGAGGTGAAGGCCCATTCACGCCGCTGATGCTGCTGACACTGTTCCGCGACCGTGACCCGGCACGAACAGCTTCGTAGCTGGTCTTACTCCTCCATCGGGGACAGATCGCACGCAAATGAAAATACATAGCGTCTCAATTTGCAGGCCTGCTCGTGTTTGGCCAGAAAGTGCATTCCTGCATTTCCTGGCAGCAAACCCACCAAATCTTTGCAATGCCTGGATTGGGTACGTCTGGATGTCGATACATTGGGAATCTGGCGCCGAGTTCAGGATACCAGAGAGAGGTTTCTACAGGCTCGTCAGGCAACGCAATGTCGCTTACAACAGATTCGTAAACCGCACCCCAGACTTTGTTATCGGCATAGTTGTGGAACTAACGGTTCGGCGCATGAACTTCACTGGCCCGTTCAAAGACCCAACAACATAGCCTCAAGGTCGGTCACTTGAAGGAGTTGTCCTTCCTCGCCGGCTTTGCCCGGCAATTAACGCTTGTTTCATCGGGAACCCACTCTCTCCAGAGACTGAAACCCCGCAGCATCATGCCGTTGAGATGTCCTTTCAACGCGTTCTAGGATGGTGAACTAACAGCTCAAACCAGAACATACCAGAATACCACCGGCCTGCTTTTCCCGAGCAAGTTGCCTGCAAAGCAAACCACTGCCACACAGAAGTCAAGAGCACGCCTAGCACTTTTAGCTGAAGCAGACCTGTACCCGGAACAGTATGCAAATCGTTGTCATAGAGCATCTGGAAACGACACCGAGACTTGGTGCAATCGAGGTGCTCTACTTGGAACTCATGTTGCCGAGAGCGCCTCCAGGCAATGTTCACCCTCCTAAAGATCCGAGCATGGTGTCCGTGAATCCTGTGATACACAGCAAGGTGTCTGTCGCACCGCTTCCTGCCTCTTCTGCAGGAGTTCCAGCTCCCTCTCTAAGTGGCTTCGCAAGTCCTGAAGGCAAGCCACCGAACTCAAGCCCTTCAGTGCGAAAACACTGGTCGTCCTGAGGGCCCTTGTAGCTGGCCTGCAGGCGACATGCCCGAAGCAGTTTAATTCGGCATCCGATTATGGTGGTCTCGGGGAAAGGCAATGTCATTACGCAAGAACTTCTGCCCCCTCCCCTGGCTCATCTCTTTGGTCACGGTGTCTATGGAGCTCCTACAGTACCGGTGACCGCCATCAACAAGCAGAGACGGTCAGATTATGGAGTTTAAGAGGATAACCGCATGACACTGTACAATGCCGCTATGGCGTGGAGTAGGGTGTGCGTGGGGTGGCTTAGGACTGAAGTATTTCGTCCAATAATGTCCAATACCAGCCTGGCTAGCATACATGCAGTTGCCATAATCGGGAACCATACGACTGCAACACAAACATCACCAATGACAATCCGTGGCATGGTCATGCCTGCCAGCGCTCGCGCTCCAGCCTTGATTGCTTTCATGTGCTTTCATGTGGCTGTGCAACGACCCTTCATGATCTGCAGACTGTGCAGCACGAGTAGGGTCGGAAGCACGCTTACTCGTAACGGTCTTGCGTTGCTTGCCTGCGGTTCTCCTTGCTTCAGTCAACATACTTAGCTGAAATTTGGTCTCTCTTCAAACCGTCTGATGTCTTGAGAGGGATTGCAAAACCGCGCTTGGTTGTGACTTTGCTTGGTGTTTTTTTCAATATGCAGGCTTCCCAGCATTTCCCAGCATTTCCCAGCCAAAACCATCTCTCCGTTTAGGGATGCCTCAGGGCTTGCCACGCATTTCTGCAAGTCTAACGTTTTGCCACCCCGCTCTGCCAAACAGATGCTTTTAGGGCTCAGGCGTTGTCCCCAAACACCTCCGTTTTGGGGCTTAGGGCTTGCCACCCAACACCTCCTTTCAGTTTAGGGTTCAAGTTTTGCCACGCAACATGCTTTCTTGACTGGGTTTTGGGTTTGCCACATCTCTCTTTCTAGCCAACATATATCCTGTTTGTAGTCCTTTAGGATCTTTAAGAGTTGCTCGACATGAGTCTTTCAGATTCCAATGGGCTCTTCCAGCCAATCTGTAGGTCGAAGGCCCCTCCAGCAGCCCATGGGCGAGGAGGAGCAGACACTCGAAGTGCGCACCATAACAAAGAAGAAGGAACACGACGAACAGAGAGAAAAAGAGATAAAACGAGAGTGGCAGCAAACTCCACAGCTCCCACCGAGCCGCTGCCAACGCATCTGCTCTTCCGCTTCGATCTGCTGCTGACGCCGCATCTGCTCGCCCAGGCGGTCCTCTGGCCAAGATCCCGCGAGACCCAAGAAACGTCCGAGATAGAACCCATCGAGCCTTAGGGCTTCGAGCGAACGTTTCGGGAGGCATATGGCGACGGCGAACTCCTGGAGTTTAGAACTTTTGGGATTTGGCTTATTTCTGCTCCCAGAGGCTTTTGGGATTTGGCTTATTTCTGCTCCCAGAGGCCTGGTGTCGTTCACGACGGGCCGCAGCATCCTCGTAGAGCTCCTCGTGCTTGGGCGGCGATCGTGGCCTGGAAAACAGGGCACCATGTTTAGGCCATTCTAGGGCGCTAGGCTCACTGGGCTCGGATGTTCACTGCGATCTCAATCTGCCTGGACGGGGATCTGGATGAACTCACTCCGGGCAGGCTCATCATCTTGCCCTCGCATGGTGCTGAAGGGCTGAAAAGTGGGCTTGTGCTTGAAGACTTGCGACTTGGGACGGCCTGCAAGCCCTGTAAGCCAAATGGAGTGCTCCGAAAGCTCGCATCAGGACACATAACTTCCTGAGCGGGCACCAAAGGGATGAAGGGATCATTGCAGCGAAGCATCAACATCACAAACACGTCTTGTACCTTCCGTGCGATCTGCCATCCCTCATTATCCCGCAAGACGTATATCACTTTGTGCACAAGAGATGGGCCGTCGCACGAATGCTCATGCTCACCGAAGCACAAACTGAGGGACTGGCCTTGAAATTGTTGAAGTTGGTTTGAAGTGCTGCGCGGTCCCTGTGGCGGTCCGCCACTAGTGGGGGCGTAGCATCTGACATGGGGGTGCAAGGCAGGGTAGGTGCTGATGCAAGCATTGGGTTGTGCGGGGTAGCAGTGGAGCCAACTAGTGTGGACATGCTGCCAACTGCTGCTGGCAAGCTGGGCTCTGGGAATTTGATTGCAGGTGGATCTGTGGTGGACTCCTGTCCATCAAGCAGGGTGGCTGTGCTTGTTTCAACTGCAGGCCCTGAATCCCCATTCGGGGGATCCAGAGTCCTGGCAGTGTCGCTGGGGCTTCTTCTTGCCGACTGCTGCGCAAGAAGAGAGCTTTTTGCTGGGGCTTCGGAAGCTCTGGGTGGAGAATGTGTAGAGACTGGAGTAGGCCAGTCGGGTGGAAGCTGAGGAACAGCTGCAGCCATCAGCCTGTGTTCAGCAGCTAGTACCAAAAGTATGTCTAGACTGTTTAGTTGAGTACTTTTTCAATCACTGTCACGCTCCTTGTCGATGCACTGTACAGATCAGACACACTGCAAGGCCCTGGTCATGAGCCTGCTGTTGTCCTCTTTGGGGTCTCGTTGGCTTGTGGACATCCACCGGAGTCAAATCTGCATGGTTCTGGTTTAAAGAGGATGCTGCAGGAAGCCCCAGGAAAAATTGCCCAATTGAATTCCGGGACTTGCCCCCAATTCTGGCAAAAATCACAGCAATGAGCGATCGTGGGGATGGTCTTGGAACGTCTAGGAGCATTGCTGTTTTGATTCAGGCTGCGAAGATCTGGCTTTGCAGTCACATCCGAAGACGCAGATTCGATTTGAGATGCTTTACAAATGTCTTCACTTTCTGCCATCAAAATCGATCAATGTTAACAGTCGCCGAGACAAAGTGTTCCTGCCTCTTTCTTGCATTTGAGCCAGTGCTCCCTGACGCACACTTGCGCACTTCCATAGCACCCCGACTGCAAGTTTCAGCTGGAGCTGTTTGAAGACACATGGATTTAAGCCTCCGTGGCTGAGCCGAGGCTCCACTCTTATAATTGGGTTTAGCCATTTCCCAACCAACCATGCAATAAACAAAGGAACATCCAGGATGAGCAAAGTACAGCAAGTAGGGACGCACAAGAAATCAGAGTTTCGGTCAGCTTCGGTCCTGGTGAGAGGCACCGCGCTGTGAGGCGGAGGAAGAGGCCCGGCGGCGGAAGCTGTGGAAGCACTGCGAGAAGCAGGGCTGTCCTGCTGGCAAGCGCGCTGGGCCCCTTTCTCTCACTTTCGGCTTTTTCGACATTTCTGCATATTCTTACATATGGCTGCATATTGCTGCATCACTGCTCTGCCGGCTTTCAGGCCTGGCCTGCCCTGGATTGGCGGGAGCATCTTGGAACACAAAGACGATGGGAGAAAGGAGTTCATGCAGCCAGAATGAGAATCGCGATCGAAGCAACTCATTGCTTTCCGCGTTGAGTATGGTTGTGCAGTATATAAGGCAAGCGTCTCAGCATTGTTTAATCATTTTGGGCATGTGGTGCTAGCTGAGTGGCCAGAGTCCACCTTGCCCTGGCGTAAGAGCAGGCTCGCCTGAGCAGCATCACAGCAGCGCTGGTCATGTGCCGGGGCAGGTGGGTGGGTGGGTTCAGTGACCCACATAATACCGACCCACCCCCAGTGCACAGAGCAAATCTCTCAACAGCTAAGCAGTTCATCAGGAACGCGCCTGCTCCAGTGTCTTGCCAAACTCACTCAAAAGGACAGCACTCCTGGTTGGGACACCCACTTGCCGATTACAGAAGACTACGGCCACCTGAAAGACATCATGCGGCAGATTGTGGCAGCCGAGGCGCTCCATCGCAGAGCCCTTCAGCTCTCTGCTCGGCAACTCCTGTCGCATCTGCAGAAATGTGCAAATTTCCCAAATTTCCCAAATTTCCCTGTCGAAATCTGCCGAAGGATGCGAGCTGGGTGCTGATACTCGAGTACTGCAGAGGCCGCGGCTGCCGTGGAAGCTGCAGACTGGGTTCGCGTTTTGGAGTCCTCCTCCTCTGACCTGAGGCAAGCGATCACGGAAGTCTGAATCTTCAAATGTCCACAGCTTTCGAACATCTTTTACGCAAGCTCTCGTACGATCTCGGCGCATCTCGGCGCCTCCAGGAGCTTTGAGGGGCGCCGGCCTCCTTGCAGTTTCAATGCTTCCACAGTGCTTCCACAGTGCTTCCAGAGTGATTCCAGAGTGATTCTGTTCTGCGCCGTGCCTTGCATCTGCTGGCTCCACCGCCACCTGCCTGTACAGGACCTGCCTGCACAGGACCTGCCAAGTCTGAGGAGTCATGTCAAATCGAGTGAACGGCAAAAGGTGCAGATGCCAAGGGAGACTCCGCTCGAAAGTAAACTCGTCTGCCGGCAAGCTCACTCCGGTTCGCCCGCCCCGGTTCGTCCGGTTTTGTACACAGCAAGATGCATTCCCAGTGTGTCACGATATGCCACAGCTGCATCTGAACAATCACAAGCGTGCTGCATGAAAGATGCGCAAGACTTGAGGTGCAAAGGGGGCCAACGAAACCTGCCCCACAGCAGAGTTCAAGAGTTCGTCCAGTCAGAACGTGTGGATGCTCGACGTGCGAAGCTGGCGGGAACTCAAGCAAGAGTGCACGCAAGCAAGCATGGTCGAGAGATGCAAGTAACTCTGCAAGCAAGCACACATGCACGAATGCAAGCACGGGTCACCAAGAGTATTGATCAATTCCAACCCCTATTTCTTGCGATCCTTTCAAGTTACAAAAAACTGTCACCGTACCACTTCGGTCGACCATCCAAAACCCAAGTCGACTTTCGAGGCACCCGAGGCTCCAGAAGTTCCCCGCATCCCCTGCAGACGATGTCTGCGCTGGAACAACCAAATTACATGCCAGCAATTTGGCCCCCCCCCCCCCGGCCGACTGAAGCTTGCTGGTTGCGTAGGCCACGTTCTGGCACAGTTGCCCGCCTGAAAGTTCCCTGGTCGCCATTTTCGAGGCCCCATTCTGATCACGTTGCACTGCGCTGCCTGAGGCTGCCTGAGGCTGCCTGAGGCTGCCTGAGGCTGCCTGAGGCTGCCTGTTGCTCGTTTGCTGCCTTGGGCTGCTGTCCAGAGCTCTGCGTTTCCCTTTCGCACGCTGTCTGCTCATGTCGGCTATCCGGAAACATGGAACAACCACCTGTTGGGTGGGGAACAAGCATAGCAGGCCTAGCTTCGTTTGCTCCATCGGCGTTTGAGAAAGGCTTCGGTGGACAGCAAGGTTGTTTACTGGTTTTGCAGTTGCTTCACCTGTTGCCTTTCCGGCCTGTCGTTGAGTCTCTGGATTGCTTGCTTTGCTGAAGTTGCATTCCACCACCCTTGCCAGCGGCTGTCCTGTGGCTGTACTGCCCTGCTGCTCGCCTGCTGTCCTGGGCTTGGACTTACTTTCGTGTGATTCACATGGGATTTTGACCACTTCGTTATCCTGAGAAGGTGCCACACACTAGTTTCCAAACATCCGCTAATCACATGAACATCACAAAAGCTCCAGCAAACATGCTAGCTCTGCCCGTGGCAGGACTTATCTTGCCCATCACCTTCGAAGCGACTCTGGGTTCAGACGTGACACAGTTGAGTGGCGAGGTACTCCAAACTCTGGGTTTGGAAAAGCTTAGGCTTGGACTGCTGCTTGGATGACCGGTGGCGAAGATCTCGAATCGGATTTTGCTGAGCTCTCCATGCCCAGACAATGACCCCGCGCCGCTGCCAGTTCTTGAGGCGCACCTGTGCAAGCTGCCAAATCATGAGCCCAATAGCTGGACGACACCGCAAAGCTACCAGCACGTCCCAAGCCAAACCGTGCAGCCCAGAAGCTCATGCCAGGCACGCACGTTTGCCAGGGAACGGCCGATGCCGGCCGTACGACTGCCCAGTTTGAGACCTGTGGCAACCATGTGCACCTAATGAACCATGATTTCGGCACTGCGCATCCCAAAACTTGCCGGCGTTGTAAGGGATTTGGCAAAGCACACGCAAAATCGTCATATTGCACAACATCCATACGTGCAAAATACACTACCACGGCTTGTTTGCTTACAACCTGCTTCTCTGCATTTCGCAAGCATTCCTTGCAGTGTGTTTGGCTCATCCGGTCGACAGACAGTCCACTACTTACCCACGCGCTCTAAACCGGCAAGCAGAGCAGCACGCTTCGCTCCATGTTATTCGCGGCGAGACAGTCCAGGTCGGGTCAGCCGGGTTTTGCGGGGAGATGCGGAGAGCAAGTCCCGCAGGCGTAGATCTGGACACCCACGCGCTGTGCGGACTGGACACAGTGATGCGGAATACTCCAAAAAAACACTCAAGGCCCGCAAGAACCCAGAGAGACAAGTCAAGATCCGACGGGAACACAGTGAAGCGTGACTTGTTGAGTTATCTGTCCCAAGGGAACGTCGTTCCGGCATCTTCTGGCAAACTCCGCAGAAGTGACAGACTTGGCCCCTGCTCAGCCCGTCGGCTATGGTATTGAGACAGTCTGGAACGCGCTCGATGTCGGCGAAAAGCCGGAACCAGAAACCAGTGTGCCGCGGCAAAAACGGAGACAGGCCCGCAGCAAGAGACAGGCCCTTTCAGAAGACAGTTGTCACAACGACGGCGAACGTCCACCAGGCAGCAATGAAGCTTTGTGCGGCTTCAGAGAGCTGGAACCCGGGAGAGTGCACCAAAAAGCACGTAACTAATTGAGTGACAAAAGAAGAAAGCGTCCAGCCCTGCCAAGAGGTCTCGAAGTAAAACTTGCTGTCACAGTAATGCCACAGGAGCACGTTCGATGGATTCAATGAGCAGCCCTTTTTGAAAATTGCTTGCTGTCTCACTCTTGCCAGTGGTTTGCAAAGTACACGACGGTACTCATCGCAGCGCATGCCATTGCAGCTCATGGCCTTGCTTTATGACCCGTACATGCGGGTGTCCACATCACAACTGTGGTCGGACTTTCCCACTTCGGTGGCATTGTTGTTGTGCCATTCTGACTGGCAAATCAAAGGGCTGTCTGCGGATTTGACTCGTTGCTGGCCTTCCATTTTGCAGCTGACCATGCATTTGCTGCGTGCAATGGGTCAACGAGGTGGTCACGGCATGTGCGGATATCAGAGCTGCTCACCCTGACGTACCTGCATCTTGCAGACCATAGCATAGTAGTGTTTAGCTGATACTTCGGCTGGGTCTTTGCAAGCGAGCAGGCATGCGGCTGCCTCAGCCTACACAAGAACATTCAATCTCAGGAAATGGACGAATGCAGTACAGGCACATGCCACAACAGAAAGCAATTTCTTTTGAACGTTGTAACGTTGCCGTTGTTGTTGCTGCTGCTGCTGTGCCGTTGTTGCTGCTGCTCTTGGCGGAAGTGGTGGGGTGCTGCTGCTGCCGCTGCCGCCACTGCTGCTGCAGTAGTTGTTGCAAACCGATGTTGTTAAACGTTGTCATGCTTGTTGCTGGTTTTTGGTGTGTTCTGCTGTTGGTTGCCGTTTGCTGTTGCTGTTGCTGGTGGCGTTGTGTGACTGTTGTTGGTTGTTGCTGTTGTTGGGTATTGTTGGTTGTTGTTGATTGTTGTTGCCTGTTGGTGGTGGTTGTTGTTGATTGTTGTTGCCTGTTGGTGGTGGTGGTTGTTATTGATTGTTGTTGCCTGTTGGTGGTGGTGGTGGTGGTGGTGGTGGTGGTGGTGGTGGCGGCGGCGGTGGTGGTGGTGTGTGGATGCGTGAATTAGCGAAATAAAGAAGATAATAAAGGGGAAAATCTGAAGATAGTTTTCGTACGGGCGTGCTCTCTTGGCTCACGCTGTTCATCCTATTCACCTCACTTGCTCATCTTCATATCCTAACAACAGGGCTAGGTAGAAGATATCGAGTGAAGAGGGTGAACAAACGCGAAAGCGAAGTGAATTCGTGAACAAGCGAACGCAATGACCGATCGAACGCAAAAATGAGCAGGCGCACAACCTCACCCTACCTAGATCTGCTACGTTCAGTGATTCTGAAAGCAGGCAAGCCACACTTGCCACACTTGAAGTGTTCAAGCTGCCCGTGGAAGCGCGCGCTCTCACGGATCCATAGGCTCCTAACAGCGTACACCGGCAAATGGCACCCACGTCTACCACTTCTGGAATCAAGAGACCATTACAGCATGTCACGTCAAGGGTTTCAGAAGAGCCTCGTTGTTGTTTTTTGGGAGACATGCAACCCAATGGTCCAGTTGTTTCGAGAAACCCTGCAAGCAGTGGGTTTCCAATTTGTTTGCAAGCCGTGGACTTCGTATGGAAACAGTTCGGAAGAGCTCGGACTCTACGGTGTTGCTTTGAGACAGTTTCGTGTTCTGGCGGTTCAGACTTTTTGGAACCTGGAGAGGAGTTCGATCCTCTTGCGAGGAGTCAGCGCATCATGGACCGGAACAAGACCGGGCTCTTGGATTTCAGAAAGAACCAAGTAAACCAAGTCTTTAGTAAGAGTTTGAACCCAGCCTTGATTCACCACGTTCACCGGCTGAAGGGTGTTCGCACTGCTCATGCGTAACCTGCACACGATCCATGAGCTGCGACAGTTTCCTACCATGATCCAAGAAAGATCTTGCATATTCTTGCATCCAGGTGCAGCACATCACCGGTGCTCTTGGCGTGACCGGCCGTGCCGGCACCGAAGGCGCCTTGGGATCTTGTGCAACTATCCCGTTTCCCTTGCCTCCCGCCTTGCGCATGTGAAAGCGAGGACGAACCAACGCCTAGGTTGTTCAAAACAGTGGGTTTGAGCCGTCAGCCCGTCCGCGGCAAAGTGGGCAAGTTCCAACCTGACTTGTCAAACAGACTGTAAATGGGCAAACTCTGGCTGCTGTATTAGCTCAAAGTCTGTGCTTTGTGGGATCTCTCTGAGGCTGCCGCTGCGAGCCGTGCGGACGCAATGGAGTTGGACCTGGGATGGCAAATCCAACTTATGTGGCTCCCTCATGCACCTTCAATAGGCACATTGTAGTCAAAATGTTTGGTCCGACAACACGACTGCAGACTTCTTCTAGGTTGCTTGCCAAACATAGGAGGCACCTCCGCAACAGCACCGGAACGGCTCTATCCAACAAGCTGAACGACATGAACTGCCTAATGAGTACGAGTACATTCTTGTTACGAGATCCACATATTCTTAGGCCAAGATTGGGGTAAGAGGATGGATGGGTCGGCCTACTGCCGCCTTGGCCGAGAGCCTCCGGAAATGACATCAGCCACCCTCCGACAACAGTTCGCGTCCCTGACTGGCCACCCGCTGTCAGCGGCTGTGAACTCACAAATGCCCGCACAGACGCCGAAGCGCACAAGCCAGACGGCAATGGGTAAACACATGCACCCACCAAGCTTCGTTCCAGCCCAGCACCCTTTAGGCCCAAGCCAAGAAGCTTCCGGAAACGGCCCAGCATGAGTGCCCCATACAGTATCCGCTGAAAGAACTCGCCAACATGGCAACGCTTTAGCAGCCGGAAGTGGAGACAGCCGGTCTTAGTGTAAGAGATAGACAGGGACTGACCCAAGGCATGCGTTGAAATGGTCGCTTGTTTGACCAAACCCATGACCGCAGGTGGGCATTTTCACCCAACAGCTCCACACAGCTCCGAGGTAGTTTCGCAGTTTCGCCAAGGAAACGGCTCACAATAAAAAAACTGCTTCGCATGTCACGTGCACTACGTGCACTCTACATCTTCCCAATGTGATGCATGGGCTCGGCCCGGGATCGTAGGATTTAAATTAATGTCGGTACAAACCGCCCGAAAAGACACGAAAAGACTGGCAAGCCTCGATGGACGTCACTGCCGGCGCCAGCTCGTGCTCCGCAGATCCGGCAAACAGGTTCTGCAACTGCCTGGAGAACGGGATCACACAGGAAGAAGGTGCCATCATGTATCATCAGAGCCAGAGTCCCATGCCGGCACGTTATCACTGAAGCTCAGACACAAGCCTTCAAGAACCTGCATGAACGGCTGAGGTCAGTACACGAGCTGTCCACGGTGCTGAAGCCTGGCGTCTTCCAAGACTTCTTCTAGCCCAAGTTCCTGCTGGCTGAAAGATGTCGAAAGCCTGCATCTCAAATCAGGCTGCATGTTGCAGCCGCTGACTTGGAGGGGCCGTGCACCATGGTAGCGTTAGATTTTGCGTACTTATGCACGTCATGATCGTCATGATCGTCATGATCGTCATGATCGTCATGATGCCAAGCGTAACAGTGCAGAAGAGCTAAGAAAAGTTGTTGAGTAGTTGTGATAGGCAGTGCCTACAAGGCAGGAATCATAGCACAAAGGCGATTGCAACCCTGGTGCTTGCTTGGCCACATGGCTTCCAATCAGTGCTCCTTCGAGCCAAGACCATAAACTCCTGCACATGTGGGCCATGCATGCAGCATGCATGTTGTCACACATGTCACATTGGCTCTAAACTGCTCTACAGTTCTTTAGACGAGGCGTGGGGTCTTCCTGGGGAGCTTAACCTTCTGATGACGAAAACTCGTCTGGGTGGTTTGGCATAAGTTCTCACAAGTATTCAGTATTGTGCAGCATTGCACATCACCGGCCCTTCCGTGTATCCAGCGAATGCATCATGCAGATTCTTTTTTGAAGCATGCTGAACCCCAACATGTCCCCAGTCGTCAATGAGTTCAGATGGACACAGCCCCCTTTAAGATCTTTAAGCGAGCATCCTCGATCATCGAGAATAGACCAGACAGCTCGCTGCAAGTACCAACAGTCACGGCTCCGGCCACTCCCTCCACTGTACAGGTGAGGATGGAGTAGCTTGTGGCGCAGACTCAGCCAAGGGAGATGTCATGACAACATCATGAGCTGCCACGAAGTACCTCACTCCGAGTTCCAGCTGTCTTTGTTGCCAAATTTGCCAACTAGTACAAATGGCGTCTGCCTGTCTCACTGGCTGCCGAGCTCCCTGCTGAAAGTTCGGCAATGATTGCCTCCAACTCCTGCTGGTATCTGCGAACCTTCTTGCCGGGCAGGAGACTGAGAGCGACTCAAAAGAATAGCAAAAAAAGTTGAATCCGCCAAAGTGCAGAGACGCCCAGAGGCATTGCGGAATTGCCGTTTCCCCCCATGCTGAACCCGGTGACCCGCACCCTCTTTTCCCTCCTCCAACCTGCCATCTGCCACCACAACGGCAGCTCTCCACTTAACATGAAAAAAGCTCTACTTTTGTCAGCGGGCCGTGCGTTAGCCTCTGTAGCGGGTCCAAGCTGCAACATGGCGTGGTTCCTGACGTTTCCTGGTGGTTGTTGAAAATTCCTACTCCTTTGCATCCGTGTGGGTGCGGTCTTTGCTGCGACAGATATGGAGGTTGTTCTAAGTTCTGACGTCCGCGAGGCGGCCTCGCGCTAGCGCTATGACAACAAATCATGGCATGAAATCATGGGCGAAGGATGGGCTGCTGCAATCTGCAAGCCTCATTCTCCCGAGCTTCCATTGTCCGTCGCAAAGTCAGAACCTGCAGCATGGCATCGTCTGGAACGTTGGGCTTAATGAAGGCACGGTGCCTTGAACAGTCCGAGAACTTACTTAAATTCTGCATTGTGTTCACACAAGTCTGCAAGCTACCACCCACAAACCTCAGAGCGGGAACAGGCACAGGGGCCACAGGGGGCCAAAAGAAAAGCTAATCCCTGCGCTGGGCTGGAAAGCAAGGAGGGCTTGCAGGGAAGGCCGTGCAATGGAGTGCCAGGCGTACGCACAACATCACAGAATATCCGAATGCTATGCGAATGCCATGCGGCTTTCAATGTTGCAGTCTATGTGCAGACCCGCGTGCCCTGTAGAGCGCGAAATCGGCGCTTCACCAATCTCATTTAGGAGCAAAGAAGCAGCAACAAGAACTCATAGGGAAAGGACAAGAAATGCATGTGCGCCCTGGTGGATCCAGCGCACTCTCCGTCGCTGAATGCTGGCGGATGCCGACAGCTTGAACTTGTCAACTTCAACGGTCCCAAGTCTCAGCCCGAGTTCTTCCAGTGAGCTTCCAGTCGAGAGAAGGTTCGAGAGCGGGCATCTCCCTCAACGCTTGCTGAACGCGAGGTAACATAGGTTGCGCGGCATGACTGGCATTGGGGATCCTGGACCGCACCCTTTCATGCACTTTCGCTCGCAAAGTTCTAGGATATTGCACTGGCACTGCTTAGATGCCCTGCCAAGCAAACACTCCACGGAATGCCAATTCTGACAGTGGCTCACAACTCTGGATCACTTCTCCGACTCTTCCCAACTTGAGCCACTTGCCTCGTGGCTCTTCACGTCCAGCTCGGCACGCAAACTTAGCTCAGCTTTTCGGGCTCCAGCTTCCATTGCAGCCTGGACAGAAGCGAAACGCCTTTCAGCAAGTCTTGCAACCGTCCCATACGTGGAGAAAGTGGCTCAGGGCCTGTTGCTCCAGCACGCGACTTTCTAGGAAGGCCACCTCCCCCTGCAAGCGACGCACCTCAGTTCAAGCTGCATTGTGGTATGGATACTCCATGCCAGTCCGACGATCCTTGCTATTTTTATTTATTTTTGCTTTCTTATTTCTCAGACGTGGATCATGTTTCACGCGCCGTGTCGGGCAATCACGAATGAAATGATTTGCCGAGGGCAAAGTTCATGATACGACAAAGGATCAGACGATTTGTCCAGGCTCAAGCGAAAGCTCTGCGACCTGGAAGCATGACAAAGAGTGCAAGCAGTGCTGCGCACTGCAAACACAAGTCCAAAAGCTACTTGTAGCATCTCAGGCCTGCAAGGCTTGCTTCTCACAGCGAGCCTAATAAGCTGAAGCTGAGCCAAGCAAGGCTTCGCATGAAGCAGACAACGCTCCTTCATGATGAATGACATATACCTGCGGCCTCCAAGGTTTTCAGCTGTCCTCGAAGAAGAGTGCTTGCAGCTTTGGCCTGCGGATACGTTTGCAACGTCCTCATATGTCCTCATGCTGCTGGCGACACGAATGGCGACATCACTCAGCCTCCGAAAGTTCGTCATTGAGCAAATCCTGACGTAGAGGCTTTGCTAACCTTGCTGGCTACCCCCAAACGAAATGTGACGATGCAATTTACTGAAGACATGATGCTCGTGATCCGCAACTGTCCTTCTCGACTTGCAGATGCTGCGAGGGTGCGCACGCGGGTGAAATCGTCGGCTGTGTAGCTTGGGATGCCTGCACCGACATGCTAGCATTGCCCAAGAACAATCTTGTGGAAGCCCGCGTTTGTGCATTTTTCATTGCAAGTGTCATATTCAAGATGCCGGCCTTCTGGGCGGTCCGAGTACAAACCGGCACCCCAACCTGCGCCTCTCCGCTGAACGCAAGCTGATCCACTGAGTCATCCAGTCGCGAACCACATGTCCCCCACCCACAGACATGCTTGCATGCGCTGGATGCGTCTGCACTTACAGAAAAGCTTGCAAGGATTTTGAGCGATGAACAGGCCCTCAAGTACCAGACGGTGTACGTCAGGGCATTACATAACAAACTGGCAACAGTATCTGCCCCCCCCCCCGTGGGGGGATGCTGAGTGGTGCGAGCGATGGTTTGAGGAATGTTTGGGGTCAATGAGAACATAGTGTTCCCCCAAACGGCCCAATGGGCCCAAGGGACTTGTGGTTGCCTCACCCGCCCATCACCATTAAGCCACCCCGGCCCGCAAACCTCAGGCGTCCATCAACCCAACCTTCCGCCCTGCTCACCTGTTGCCAAAACAAGTTTTGAATGCCTGGTACGGAAGTTGCTAAATGGTATCTTGAGCCGGATATGGAGAGGTTTCGCATGGTCGTTGGAACAACCAGTGCTCATCACTCCATCAAGGATACACCAGCCTGCCTCATCGACAAGGTCAGGGGCGAGACACTGTAAAAAGAGAGGGTAGCACACCCACTGCAAGTCGCCTGCACATAGCTAAGCGCGCCATCCTAAGGCTCTGATTGCTGTTGAGCTACCCCAGCCTGGTGGAGTGAAGAGGGAGGCAACCTGCTGCCTGACCAACAAAGTCAAAGGGGCCACGGGGCCAATGGGTACTGCAACAGAGCAATGATGTCAAACGATGTCAAACGCTGCACATCTAGCCTCTCTTCCGCTGACAATGCGCACGGCAGAGCACGTAGCGCTTCTGTGAAATCACCTTGCCCAAGGATGATACGAGCACTCATGAGCACTGTCGAAAATGCCAAGGAAGGCTCATTTTGGGGATCCAGCTTCTCTGGACAAACCCAGAACGGGCACTGTCCAACTGATGGATGGATGCAAAAGCACCGTCCCTGTGCACATGAACGGTGAAGGTGATCCACTCTGAGCATCTGCGATGCGAATTTCCAACACCTGGACGAGAGCTGCAGCCGGGCCAAAGCCTGCAACACATTCGCTGAGCATCAGACAGAAAGGCAGTTGTCTAACACTCTGAGCTCGGCACCTTAGTGATGTCGACCTGAACTGAATACATGATACATGATACATGAGACGTGATACGTGATACGCGATACGTGCTACATGGTACATGATACATGGTACACGGCACATGGCACATGGTACATTACATGATACAAGATATATGATACGTGTGTGCGTGTGTGTGTGCGGACGCAAAAAGAATCTTTTGTTGCAGGGGGCATGCCGGTCTTACCCCAGCCATGCCAACGAAGCTATGGGAAGTGACCGGAAGGGCAACAGGACGCAGTTTCCTGTACTGCATTAGCCATAGTGGTCGCCAAAACAATCAATGTACATGTCAGTCATGTGCCTGACAGTTGTGCAACATGTCAGTTGTCGTTGTGCTTTGCTTGTGCACGAGTTGGACAAGCCACAGATCACACACACACACATGTTCAACTAATTCTGTCGGGGTCAGCAATACAAGTGCGCAAGTGCGGCAGTGGGTAGGTAAGTAAGTAAGTAAGGAAGTAAGTAAGGAAGTGTGTTTGTACGAACTCAGCGAACTCGTTCTAACTCGTTCTGGTTCGTGCTCCTCAATCCACGAAGGCACCGTCTCTGTCGACAACTGAGTGTGCGAAATCTGACATGCATTGATTTGCCTGTATCTTCAAGTCAATGATTTCAAACTTTGCACGGACCTTTCGCAATTGCACTGTTGTCTGAATCTGGGGGTAAGGACTGCAAAAGGAGCCAGATGTCAAGAAGAGGAAGAATCGAAGCTATCCAAACAACAGTCTCAAGTTCGTCATATGCACAGCCGGGGCCTAGGGGTGCGGGGGTCCCATTTGCAAACATAATCATGGGGGGGTACGCGGATTGAGACACAGAGTGAAAAATGACAGCTTCAAAGTATACCAAGCAAGGGGCGTTGGAAAGTTGTGTCGTTTACAAGGCGAAATCCAACCTTTGGCATCTGGTGGTAAGAGTTCGGTTTCTGCTGTGCAGGGGTTTCGTTACTAACCACAGAACTCGACGACCTCAGATGCCTTCAACACCCATGCTTCGCATAAAGCCGCCAGAAGAAGAGAAGATTACGTGACATGCCTGGGGCACCCATGCTTCTAACGAAGTTTCCCCGCGAAAAGAATGGCTGTACTTGTACTGATACTTACTGAGATTAGGAAAACAACCTTTCAAAACCCATGCGCCCATGCCTGCAAAAAAAAACTAGAATTATTTACTTCGATCATCTGCACCCCAAGGCCCCAAAACTAACAAATTCCCTGATGCGGCGCTGGGATGTCTCCAGGCTCGGCGGGACTCTCCGCGGGATTCTCTTGGCGTGGGCACTGAAAATGTTCGGCATGCTCTGCACTCCAGGGATACTCGGGAGTCTCTGCTGGACTCGGGACTTTCTGGTCGCGGAACTCTCTGCGAAGTTCAGACCTGGCTAGGGAAAGAAGATGACCTGAAATGCCGTCAACACAAGCAGAGGCTCATGCAAACTTGCCAGCTGTTCACTGTGGAGAGAAGGAAGCATGTCGAAAGTGTTGACAGTTACAGGGCTCCGGGAGAAGAAAATAAGAAGCGAAAACACAATTAGCAGGAGGCGAAAACCCCACCCTTTGCAAACCATCAATTTTGGTGTGATGAGAAATGGCGGGTGTGGGCACGTTTTCGGCAGGCATACTTGCAGCAGCCCAAGCAAAGACTGCAAGCAATGTTGTAATTCACAGCATTTGGAGCTTGTCAGGTGTTGTTATTTACGCGCAATTTACAGCATTTGGAGCTTGTCAGGTGGTGTTGTTATTTACGCCGAGTTTTGAGCTTCTGAACTTCAGAAATGTTGAACCTTGCAGCATTTGGATCGTGTATCTTTGGCTAAATAAGTTAGCATTTAGAGCCTGCGAACAGCCAGAAATGCTGAGGCCAACGTTGGCAAAAAAAACAAGCCAATGCTCATATGATGGGTTTGGAAAGCTGACAAGCCGTTGACGACACGACATTCTCTGAAGCAAGTTTGCATAGCCGAAAGGAGCCGTGGGCTTGGGCTCGAAGCCTTCAACACCTATGCTTCGCAGGTGCCTGCAAACCACTGCTTTAAGAACATTCCCCGAAAATAATGTGACGATGTTCCCGACCTTACAAGCCTGCCGCACTTAACCTTGGAATAAACTCGTCGGAAAAAAACCTTTGAGGCCGTCAATGCCCACGCGTTAAACATTTCCGACACAAAGGGACATGACCTTAGACCCCTGCAACGCCCATGCTTCGAATGAAGCTTGTTAAGAAAACAAAAGGTGCCCGTGGATGCCTTCAACCCCACCTTCTATTCAACCCTCCAGATAAACTAGGGGATACTGTACATGCCTTGAAAACACATGCTTCTAGCAAAATTCGCCGGGCATCTTCTCTGTTTTTCTCACGGAGCTTACTAGAGGAATGGGCGCAACATGAATCTATGGTCATCCTCTGTTTTCTTTCTTGGAGGATTTATTGCTGGCTGGTGGGAAATGGGAAGGGGGGGAACGGGGGAAGGGGAGGGGGAAGGGCGGTTAGGCGCAGTTGATCTGCTAACGCACTTGAAAAATCTATATAAGCCGCAGGCATTGGCTGATGGCGATGGACGGACGGAAGTACCTTCAGCCGATTGCCGACCCATCCCTCACACAATACCCCAGCGATTGTCAAATCCACACTGCTGAGCACTGGCATCCTAGATCATCCTATGCAAGTTCAAGCCGTCTCCGCACCTCATGTTCTTAATTTCCTGGCCTTGCAACAGCTGCCTGAGCTCGTCCAGAGAAACACTGAAGTCAAGCGGAGCAGCCTGACAACACCTCAGCAAACGCAAAGTTGCAAACCCGCTTGAAAGTATTGTTCGCAAAAAAACTGCAGAAACGATCGTTTGATCCATTCACCATACGTTTCTTTTTCCTGCTCTGCTGCGCGCGACTCAACTCATCTCCGCCAGTTTTTGCTGGTGGAATGACTCACCGCACAGGCCCCGTCGAGTTGGTAATTCCACAAGACCCAGCTGCCAGATCCACAAAGCCTGATTCAGGAAGTGCTTTTGACATTTTCCATCATGACTTCAGGTCAAGAACAGGCTAACCCGGTCCGACTTCTCCAGTACAGGCTGATGAAAAATCTTGATTCTTGACCCACTATGTGCCGATCCACAGCTTCCGACTTCCTGTCTTGCTTCTTGCTTCTGAGGTGCAGTTGGCTGGCACAGCTGGGTTGTCACCAGCAGGTACTGAGGGCTTCCAGCTGCATCTAAAGGCATCAGAACCTCAGAGCAGAGTGACGTTTTCGCTGCCCTCGGACAGCGGGCCAAAAAGAAGAGGCAAGTGTGAGATGTGTAGCATGCATGATTGCATGATGCATACGACTGCAGCACAATGCAGCACATGCAGCGACCTCTTGGACATGGCGAGACCCTGAGCCAAGCCTAGAAAGCGCGCCGGGAGGCCGGAGTTCACCTTGTGGCTTTCACAGATGGCCGCCGTCTTGTGATCATCACAGGTGGCAGTCATAAGAAGACCTCAAGACTATCATTTCAGCTCTACTGTGGTTGCAGGAATACCATGATCATCACTGCATCCCAAAAGAACACAAAACTTACAAAACCAAGTCTCCCGTGCAATCAGCTCGAACTGACTGCTCCTGAATCTCTCCTCACAGGAATGCACTGGTATCAGTACCGGTCAGGATGCAAGAACAGCTCCATCCACTCCTCCATCAGTTATGTCACAAGCATGAAATGTTCGGAATCAGCCTTCTTGCAATCGAGTAAGACTTGCCTGCACAAGCCAATTAAGGTGACACGTATCACGCAGCTTTGCAGTGCCTGGTGGGACATCGCTGCTTTTTAACGGACACCGTACACATGGCATTCCTTGAGTAGTTGGCAAATCAAGACCTAGCAGTTGTTGCTTGCGTGCCAGGCCGACAATAGTTGGGGGACGAAGATGCTTCTTCGAATCTGAAGCCTCTGGTCAACTCTGGCAAGAAGGCTGACGTTCTGATTGATTCTGCCTCGCGTCTGACCATGGAGGCACCAGCATCGTCTTCGGCACCACGGGCATCCACCACTATCCTCAAATACTGTGCATTTGAGGACCAGTTATGCAGAATGAACTCCTGAAGACTTTCAAAACAACACCTGCTTCATCTGACAATCAAGGCCAGCAGTCTGGAGCATGGCACTGACTAAAATGCAAGTCTCTGTTGCCGACCCACGTGTGCATAACTTCCTCGGGTCCCATGTGCACGGAGCATGCTGCACATGGTAATGTGTTCAGTAAGGCGGGCCCCAGACTCACAACCAGCACCACTCCCAACATCGAAGTCAAGCGCAGCATTCAAATCGAGCGGAGAGCCTCAGAATCCGTCAGAGCCAGTTCTTCAGCAAGTGCAATTACTTCGCAGCCGGGTCACGGCCGCTTTCACGGCCACAAAGCTCTTTGGCCCCGAGAGATGGACAATGCAACTTGGCAAACTTCTTTGAGGTCAACTGGCGGACACTAGCATGCTGGCATATGCCAAGCAGACCCCGCTAGAGCCGATGCCAAGTCCAAGAGAAGCTGCAACATGGTCTGAGAAGTGTCTGATATGTTCTGATGACTGCCTGCAAAACATCTGCAGCCTCTCTGTCCATGCATGCTTCGCTGCCTCGGGAATCTCGGAACATCTCAGCACCAGCATGACTCTTTTGGATCGCAGCTACTCCGCAGGAGATGAACTGTCTCCCCATGTGCTGCAAGGCCCGGCCTGAAGCTTCTGAGATCACACACACACACACAAACACACATTGGCGTCATCTTGCGTCACTCATGTGCAGTCAAGACCAGCAAAGTGCAGTCACAAAGGAGGCGCACATGCTTGTCGCTATGTTGGCGCAATATATGTCGTGATGTGTCCTTCCTACTGCACCCTGACCAAATTGATCTTTTTGTATGTATTTCAAGAAGAAAGACCTGAGGGAGAAGATGCTCTGTGCAAGCACACACCTTGTTACAAGATCATGCTAACTGAGTTTTTAGGGTTGTTTTGGGGCCGAACATAACTACATCCAACCCGCGGATGCCAGTTCAATGCGACTTGCCCAGAGTTACAAGCCTTGCTTCCGCCGTTTTCCTCTTGTCGGGATGAGCACATCTGAGACATCGCAAAACTCCCCCCCATGGCCCCCGCCAGGCGAGGGTCCCCGCCCCAAGGCGAGCATAAACCGAGTCCCTCTCTCCTACGAAGCCCAACTTACCCAAGCCTGGACCAGATTCACCAACCATGACCCAAGCCACCCGGCTCTCATTCCGCCTCTGTGCGAATTCAAGCCCCCTCTCTCTCTCTGTCTCTCTGCACGCTTGGCCCCCCCCGAAAGAGGAGGCCGCCCCGAAGGAGCGCAACTCTCTCCCTCTCTCTCTCTCTCTCTCCTTTTTCTTCTGCTACACAGCGAAGGCACCCCCCCCGAAGAGAGGGCACCGGCCCCTGATGTACCATACGAGTTATCTGGAGCATCGCAACTGCACAGCCCCAACACGACACAGAGTTGAGAGTGTAAAGTGCGCATTGAAGTGGCCGACACCAAGTTTATCCAGCAAGCCAGCAAGACAAGGCCAGCTACGTAGCACACTGCGCGCATTGTGCATTCGGCATTGTGCCTTGCACTTCTTCTAACCAGGTTACGTGGTGCGCTCGAGCTTCGGCCCCTTGGATTTCTGCCACCTGGCCACCTGATGCTATCATTGCTATCCAGGGGCCGAAATGAAAGTACAGTCCTTTTCGAAAATCTGCACTTTAAAGAGGGCAAGAAAACACGTCACGTCCAGTTTCTGCATCTGGGCGGTAGCAGTTAAGCAGCTTTGTAAATTTTACTAGTAGCCATCGTAGCTTCTGCTACATGCAGGCACCGTCTCCCGCCAACCCACCCAACCCTGATCCGCCTTTCCTTCGCATCTCCACTCTCATTCTTCTCAACACTTCCTCCGACCCTCTCGGCCCTGGCGCCCTGGGGTAGTTGTCTTGTGCCGTGTATGCGAAGACTGGCCGACAAAATTTAAGTGAGCCATCTTGTCATGTAACTCTCAGCGCAAGCTAGATGACGCCTGTATGCAGATCTGGAGTGCAAACTGACATGCCTCACAAGCAACAGAACTCCACCTTCTCGTCTAAGAAGCACTCTGCAGGTATCGCGGGTTCATCACCGTGATTCGGTTCCTCAGACTTCGACTGAAGCATCAATACAATCAGCAGCAGCCTTCAAAGCAGAGGCAGGCGCAGACTTCTTCCACGTGCATCGGTAGAAGTCGGCTCCTGACACGGCAACATGCAAGGATTTGCCGAGCACGCCAAACTGTCATGCGCAGGCAGGCGCCTTTCGGGGCCTTGTGACTCTCGCAAGCTGCAGCACTCTGCTGCACTTCCTGCCCCAAGGCTTTACAATACGGCTTCAAGCGACAACACCAATCTGACAGACTGACAGGAGAAGCCAACTGCAGAAAGCAGTAGTCCAAAGCAAAGCCATTGGCCCACACAATCTTGACATCACGTCAAGCTGCCAAGGAATGTCCAGCTGCAGCAGAGCGTCTGTGCTGGTGCATTCATTGGCCTCTTTGAGCCCAGTACAGTCATCTCGAAGCTTGCGAACCTCGCAAGCCCGAGTGAAAAACCAACGTCATCTACAAATGCATTGGTCAGAATCCGAGTGTGCGTCCTCCTTGCCCCCAAATCGAGCAGCGTATTTGGATGCGTCGGACTTACTTTCGAGCACGCACAACAGACATGGAAGCAGTACCAGGAGTTTCGCTCAACAAGTTGCACGCGATTGCGAGCCAGTCGCAGAAAGGTCCCCATCTTCTAGACTTGCATCGCTATGAACAGCTGCATCGCCAACCTGAGTCATTTCACAACTTGGGGACACCATGAGCTGGCGTGGCCATCACCAAAACAACAAGAGCTTTGAAGGAACAGCATATGACAGCATCCATGAACTTGCAGACAGAACAGGCCAAAGTTCGCCAATACCCGCAATGGGACGACATGGTTCCAGTGTGTAGCCCGCCTCCCGCCGCATGACACCTGTCTCTTTGCTCATGCCCGTCGAGGAAATTTCCATCCTGGATCTTCCAGAAGCATCTGTCTTCGAACTCTCAACACAAGCTCCCTAGAGATCTCCAAAATGAAGCTTTTCCGTCGTAGCGGCTGATGACGTCTCTCAGGTCCTCGTGGTCAGCTTGGTCCGCGACTATACTATGACCGATCACACATCTCATCTCGCCTGCTGCATCGCACGCGCACAGGACCGCTGCCGCACACCAGATTCGCGGATGGATCCTGAAGCCCAGTTGATGTCGGCATAACAAATTCATGAGGTCCTTGCCAAGTATCTCGTACAGCTCCTTTACTTTTCATGCACTTGATTGAATCCACACTACTGCTGCAAATCCGCTGCACACCTGGGCACAAATTCTCTCACAATGATAATGCGATGTGCAGGCCAAGGTACATGTATTTCATGAACGATATGAGGATTGCCAGGCAACGGCTGCAACTCTTGAGCAAAAGCCCAACATGTGCCTCCACCTGTATGCCAGACCGGCTGCAGCGAAGCATGGCAAAATGCTTTCAGGGACTGATAACCAGATATGTCTGTGGTTTTCATGTACACGAAACGAGTTCCAAGCCATTTCTCGTGGAGTAATTTCTTGCGCAGTCAAGCAGTCGAAAGATGTCCGAAGCCTAGAGTCGTGGTATGTTTTGGGGCCCGGCGAATCCAGCAGACCACAAGGCACACCAGCGCGAGCCAGCACGGCCTCAGGGAGCGCAAGAAGAATTGAAATGAGTTGAAACAGCTTATAACAGCTTGTCAAATCACAAGCAACTGCAGGAAACTCAGCCTGACACTAGCAATTGGTTCCACGGCAGCCTGTGGTCCAAGCCTGCCTGGGTTTCAGCATCTCGTAGTACCTGGCTCTGCAAGTCCGAGCCGCTGATTCCCACCTGTCAGACGCCATGGCCAAGAATGACTGCATTGCAGGACATGGACTAGTCATGCTCACCAGTGCCTCGTGAGGACCAGGATGTGCCGGTCTGGCTGCATACACAAGCCACCGCTGGATTGCACAAAATGCCAACATAGCGAATGCTTCCGGCGAAGCTAAGAAGAGCCGCAGGAAGGTCTTTGAGCAAGCGGGATCTTTGCAGAGATCCGGCAGCTGTGCTTGGATAGGCGGCGAAGCCGGCGAAGCAGATGCTTGGAGCAATTCCTCTATACGATCTTCATGTGCTTGCAGCTGCATCTGCAGCTGTTGGATGTGCTGGAGGTGTCGGGCCTCACTGTGAGCGTGGTGTCCATGTCCACTATTCAGAGCAGCCGGCTTGCTAGCCTTAGATGGAACCAGCGGCTCTCTCTTGCGAAGTTTGCTAAGATAGTACGACTTTGTGTGTTCAACCTGCCGCTCCAGATCTTTGATTCTGGCTTGTAGAACGGCTTCACGGTCTGGTGCTGCACGCTTTGGCGGCTTTGGCTCGTCTATCTCGATCACTCGATTCATGGATGCCCGTCGCTCGTACTCGTGCCGCATGTGATCGTATTGTGCTCTGAGTGCTCGGATGCGGCGATCATAGAGCGCATCTTGTTCTGCGAGCTGAGCCTCCAACTCCACCACACGCCCTTTCAGCTCGCTAAGCTTGCGCTTCTCTTCAAGAGGCGGCTCGCAAGCTTTGATGAGTGCCAGCAGGCTGTCTGGATGACGCTTGCGAAGGCATTCGTGCAACTCCTCGTTTTGCTTTCGAAGTTCTGCAATCTTTTTGCCAGCCTCTTTGGCAGGACGCTTGCGAAGCTCCGCATTCTCGCCTAACGCCGCCCGCAGCTCCTCCCCAAGCCGTAAGACTTGCCGGCGGTCCTCTTCCATCTCTTGCTGACCCTGTGCATAAAAAACAAGTTTGGCCTGCAATTCGGAAACTTCACCCTGGCTCTGAAGAAGCCTTGCTTCGGCTTGCTCCAGTTCTGCACTTTGAGCTTTGGGCAAGGGGCCGCTTATGACTTCCCGTTCCAGTTGCCGCTTTGCCTCCCTACATCTCTCCAGCTCCTTTGCATGTTCATCAGCTCTTTCCTTAACTGCCGCAAGTTCACGTTCCAGGTCGGCAAGTCGAGCCATGCTTGCTGGATTGACATCAGCACTGGCTTTAGCTGCATTCAACTCAGCAACAAGTTGTAACTGCCGACCATCGACTTCTTCACGCCTTAAGCGAGCTCCTTGACGAAGCTGACGATTCTGATTCGCTAAGTTCTCGTTTTCTTTCTCACAGGCACGGAGCATCTTCTCTGCAAGCTGAAGATCTGCTTCAAGCCTCGCGGTGTCACCACGACTGTGCATGTCCGGCACCTCCTGCAAGTTCGGCTGGCCTCCAGCTTTGTGTAGCACAGCTTCCAGGTCCCCGGAAAGCACATCTCGTTCTTGACTTACCTTCGCAAACTCCTCCTGTAGATGAGCTACCTGCTCCAGCAGCATGGCGTTTTTGCCTCGGAAGCCAGAAACTATGACGAATGCTTGGATAGACACTTACGTGTCGGTGGAGTCAGTGGTGAATCGACGAGAGAACCCGATACGAATCTGCGTCCTGAGATTACCACAAAACGCCGTATATTATACCTGTATATAAACGCAGTGCCTTCTATCAGCTTTTTTCAACTTACACATGCGCGTTCAAACCGAATGAGATTGCATCTGGCTTTGTGGAGCCCCCTATTGTTGAGTCGTTGAGGCGGCTGTGGCGGTACGGTTGCTGCGCACATACCATCAGTTCCTTGCCTCGTACAAGACCCGAAGGCCAAGTTTTGTGCCTGCTTGAAACTGCATGGTTTGAAACCGAACCAATGCTGTTGGAAAGCCCACTCAACTTGGCATGCGGCACGGCTTTCCGGCGCCAGTTCCGAAAGAGACTCTTGCTGGGCATGAGTGACGACGGTCGCACAATGTGTCAGAATAGCCGATGTGTACGACACACTGTAAAGCCCAGTCGCTCGTCGAGTCAGCAACTTGCTGGGCTGCTACAGCTAGTTGGTCCTGATGGCCAGCAACAATGGCTCAGCCTAGCACTGCTCAGTAGTATGAACTTTTAACGGCAACACCCTGCAACCCTCATCTTGACGTCCTACATTCGACATGCCACCTAGTGGCGCCGTCAACACTCCTTTATCGTTAGACCAACCACGCAAGACACTGTGATGCTCCAGAAACACACTGTGTACGCCATCCCGCACTCCTGCACGAATCTTAACCAGCTATACATTATCTAACGAGCGTAAGTGCTTGTTCCTCGCTCGTCCTTGGCCACCTGATCCAACGCAGAACTTGCTGTGATAGCGCAGAACCGACTCCAGCAAGCGAAAACTTGGAGCATCCTGAACTGTTGTTTCGGGGTTTGGTGTCCAGGTTTTGTGAAGCTTTGTGGTCTGCTTTGTGGTCACCTTGTCCATTTCGGAAGGGCAGGAAAGGCTGATCGATAGAACAAAGGAAACTCAAGGTGGCTGTCAATGGTTACCAATTACCAAAGACTCAAGCAACCTTCAGGAGACTTCACCATTGCTCGAAAGTCGTGCAACACGGCCACTTCTTACGGGCTTAGGGAATCGAAACAGAATCAAAACAGTCGAACGTACGGAGATGTGTTCAGCTGAGGCGGCTGCCAAGACCGGTCAAGCGTGACCGCAACAGTTTCTGCCAATGTGCGGCACACCTTGAGGTTGGACAAGACAGAGGCATAAGCGGCATCATTCTAACCGATTCTATCCCTCGTCTTGCACTCCGTCAAGACTGCACCTGGCTCTGTCGTGTGCGATCAGACTGCACATTGTTCCTTGCACGACCTGAAGCCGAGAAGGCGCTTTTAATCATTCTCAGTTCGGGCGAAGGACATGTTCAACGTGAGTTAAAACTCTCTGCCAGGCTTTGGACGGTTTCCTCTGCACTGCTCAGACCTGCAGTTGCAAAATGTTGCAAGTGCAGCCAGAACGCAGCATTGCCATGGAAGATAAGCAACCCTGCAAAGCGTGTAAAGCTCCCGCCCAGGCTGCGGCCAAACGTGCAACGAGGAGAAGAGCAAGACCAGTCGGTAGGCAGCCTTCTTGTTCTTCTTATTGCGGAGCAGAAATACATGTGTACATTCTGTAACCGCTTTCTTAAAGTCATGCAAGCTAGTACAGGGACTCAGAAGCTTGACAATCACGCCAGAAGTACACCAAACATCATTAAACATCCTTTCTGAACCTGAGTGTCGTCCGGTGAGGCCCGTGCTTCGTTCTTGTCCATTCTTGAGTTTCAAAGTCAAAGGAACTGGATAACTGGCTTCCACAGAGTCTTACGATCCGGAGCCCAGTCTTAAGAGGAAAGCCCTTAGCAACGCCTTGGGTGCAGACACCTCTTTGACACTGCTTTGGGGGCGTGTGGCATGGGTCCTCTGAGCCTATTGGAACTCTCTTGCGCCTCCTTCCCCCACACTACAAACCCATGCCGCTCCCCGCTCCCCCAGCAAGCAGAAACTTCTAGATACCCGAAAGTCAACGGCGACAGAATACAGCAACCCGTGCCATGCGCCTCTTCACTGTGAAGCTCGTCCTCCTTTCGCTTCGTGCACCTTCCCTGGGTCTGTGATCTCCCACTGGCCTTGGGCCTCACATCCGAAATCTCTGTCTTGGTATGCGAGTATGTTTCTATGTCACGTCGTACTTCTTTCACGTCTTCCCTGTCATCTTTTGTGGGCTCTTCTTTCACATCACTCGTGGTGTCCTTCCCGTCTTCCTGTGCATCCTTCACATGGTGAGCGTCAAGCTGCTGCTTCGGGATGTCTCCGCTTCCTTCTTCGTCCCTTGCCTTCTTCGCCTCAGCTTCTTCCCTGATTCTCCGCTCTGACTCCTCAATCTCCTTCATCCTCTGTTCTTCTTCCTGCTTCCGTCTTGCTTCCGCTGCTTCCTCGCGCTTCTTTCGCTCCTCTCTGATTTCTGCTTCCTTCGCTTCTCGTTGTCTCAGCTCCTGCTGCTTTCTCTCTGCTTCAGCAGCCTCCTGAGCCTCCTGAGCCTTGCGCTTCTTTTGTTTCTCCTCCTCCTCTTTCTCCTCCTGCAGTCTTCTCGCTTCCGCTTCCGCTGCTACACGCTTTCGATTCTCCTCTTCTTTTCTCTGCAACTCAAGTTCTAGCTGCTTCCGCTCCGCTTCCTCAGCTTCGCGCTTCTTCCTAGCTTCTAGCTCCTTAAGCCTGTTTTCCTCTTCCTCTGCTTCTTTTTTCCTCCTCTCTTCCTCTTCTATTTTTTTCCGCTCTCTTTCCTCCTCCTGTCGTTTCTGCTCCTCTGCGGACTCCCGCAGTTGCTGCTCCATTTCTGCTTTAAAGTTGGCAAATATCGATGCCATGGCTCCTGTGCCAGTTGCATCACCCTCACTGTGCCCATGTGACACTGAGCTCTCTGAATCTGAGTGCGTCGGAGAGGGCTTTGTCTTCGAAGGCTCCGACTTTGCCGAAGGCGTCTTGTTCCCTCGTTCACTTCGTTCACTGGACTGGCGCATCCCGCTGCGTACAGTTGGGGAGGAGGAAGGCTCCGCACGGCCTCGAGACTCGCCGGCTGCAGCGGCCTTTCCTTTGGATTTGGGAGCGACCCGATCTGGAATTGGTAACGAGCTGAGATCAATGCTGGCAAGTGGATCGCTGGAGCGATATCCTCCTCCATACTTCCTTGCATAGCCATCTCCGCTTCCCCGGTATGAAGGGCTGCCTCCTCTCACTGGAGAGCGAGACGGAACGTCACGGCTCGCCACGTTGCGTGCCGGCTGCAGAAAGCTCTCTTCGTCGTCGTTCGAGGCTTCCAGGAACCGATCAAAATCATCGTCCATCAGAATCCGTCAAAGGCTCCGCCAAGGCGGCTCCGCCAAGGCTCCGCCAAGGATGGTCCCAAGAATGGTCATGGCAAGGTCTGGCAAGGTCCGCGCTGCGGCCCTCAGCAGAGGTGCCGAATCATGCCTACGAGAAGCTTCTAAGGTTGCTGGCCAGGGGGAAAGAAGCATCTCATTTACATGCCGACGGGGGTATCGAGGGATACTGTCGGTCACTGCCAGTGGGAGTAAGCGATACCGTCGACATGCCCAATCGTCATGGATATGTCATGGACAAAGTACTGGAAAGGCTGGCCAAGGTCGTCAACAGAGTCTGCACTAGGGAACTGCAACTGCATTGGTGCACTTAAGAGCTGCCGCAAGAGTCTTTTCGGAAAGCATCTGCACCGGCACAGACTGGTGGCAACCCTTCAGAAACCGAAGGTTGACCCTTCCTGCTCCAACTTCTTGGCCTCCTGACAGAAAAAGGTGAAAGAACATTCGAAAGAACACGAATACGAAGCTGCTGCATTTGAGTCCCAAGTGCTGGAAGCCCTTGGGACCAGGCTTTTATCGACGTGAGGATGAGATCTGCATTTGTCTCGAGGACCATTCCTGCCATCACTATTTCATCGAGGATGTAGTTCACCTCAGTGCTCACAACAGCACAACAACACCTGCAATCGCCATGCAGACTGAGCACAAGACCCTGTCGAAATGGTAGATAAGGTCAAGCTCACAAACGTTCTCAAAGCACGAATCAAGGACCTGAACGAAGACCTCCAGCACATGGTCACAACGCAAGCGCCCGCTAGCGGCCAGCGGAATGGGCACTCGGGCGGCGGCCACTTCATGCCGCTCCCTAAACGTATCCCAAACCCCCAACATCCTAGTGGTGCATCTCGCCTGGACTCCCATGACTATGAAACAGATTGAACATCAACCTACACAAACTACAATCTGTCAAAACATGCAGCGCTCAACAACAGGCACTGATGCAATGTTGCGGCTCGTGCCTGATCTTGAAGCTTGTTTGCCGACTTGTTTGCAAAAGACTTGCCACGCCATATCCGCACAGGTCCCAAGAAGTTCTCCCCTCCGTTTCCGCCCCCATCAGGTTGTTCACTTGTCAATGTTCGAAATATGGCATTGCTGTCAGTACCATGGAAGCTCATCCCAGGCAGTTAAGCTCGAGCCGTAGCATGAAAGCCCGCTGAATTGTGGAACGGCGCAACTGTGCCTGGATGAGATCCAGAACCCCGAGCTCGCTCTCGGCGCTGTCAGCTATAAAGATGAAATACAAGGTTGCGAAATGCCTGCCATTGCACATATCGTGTCACCAACGCCACGCCGCTGCAACATGCAGCGCACAAGCGGCCGCCTATAAATAATCTTGTGATCAGGTCCAAATAGAGACTCGTCCTGCAAGTGCTGCGCGGGCAATGCAAGCAACAGACCCATGACCTTGTGTAGTTAAGGAAAAGCTACAGCATCATGGACCACAGCCGAACCACGGCCAATGCCAACAGGGCCAGAAACCCTCCGCAATGGGGGAGCTCTCTGCAGAGCTACTGGTGCGTTCCTAGTCGCAAGGGTCCTCCACAAAGCAGCAGCAGTTTTCATCCACGCGCGTGCTGACTGCCAATTGCGGACAGCGCTGAAAGTCCCAACGTGAAGCAGCATGCCATCCATGTTGAAGCTGGTTCACTAAGCCTAGACGAAACACGGTCTGCACAATGTGTTTTTGCCTCGTCATCGCCAGGGTACCAAACAATGCTACAGCTCCAGCACTCAGAGTTCTGCTCTCGGGCCTGTCCATGGCCACGTCGTAGTAGAAGCGCAGCAGTCGGGCTTTGCCCTGTGGCATGGCAAAACATGAAATACCAAGCAGCTGCCAAAGTCCCAGCGACAGCTCATGAAGACCACAGCTTGAGGCTTGAGATTTAGTTGTCATCAAGGTTGTCAAAGAAGATGTAAAGGAAGCGCTCCCTTTTGCGTTTCCTTTCATGCGGTCCTGTGAAACTGGCAATGCTTGTCATGGGAGGTAATCCAACGCCATGTCAGGTTTATGCGTGGAGGAGCACTTGACCCTCCTGCAAGCAGCAACAGGGAACTTGAGTTTTCATCGACAAGTGTCGTCTAGCCATGACATTTGCCATCCTTTCAATGCCACGCGTGTGCAACAATGATAAAAACTGCTTGGCTGCTTCATGCCAGCTGCCTCGCTTTGGCACTCGGTGTTGGTAGAACCTGCACCAAGTCTGAGCATGAGCACAGCTGAGTGCAACAAAATGTACGTCCTGCAAATGCTTCCAGGAAGCTGCTGAGTTCGCCCCTCCATTGTGCAAAGCGCACCCCGTCCCAAAGGGAACTCATGGATTTGATTAGCCTCAGCTGCAGGGATGTTATTGAGCTTGAAGCGTCGGAGAACTCCGGTGACAGTCGCACCCCGACAAGCCCTCAGTAGCAGTGATTTGTCCAGCACACGTGGTCTTGGATCACTGCAGGCACTAGCAAGCCCGCAAAACAAAGACGTTTCATCATCGTCTTCCTCAACACACAAAGTTGCTGCGGTCACTGAAACAGCGGCTATCGGCATTTCATCTCTGAGGCTACAAAAAAGTGTTGCTGCGGAAGTATCAACTTTCAACTTATACCCAAGTCTTCACAGATCAAAGGAGCTGTGGCTCTAAGCTGCTGGAATGATTCAAAAGAACCCCAAGCACAGCACATTTGTGGCAGTAACTCTGCTCCTACTGTTGCTAGATTGGCTTCTTGGCTATGCAGCCTGGAACGATCAACTCGATTAAGGTGCTACATCTACGTTCAGCCGAACTAGCCGCTGCACCACGCTATAAGGATGTGAAGAAGCTTGTGCGATCATGATGAGCAGAAAGAGTCAGAACGAGAAGCACAAAGACGCCTTTTCTGCTGCGTCCGCTGCCCTGTACTGGCCAGCTTGCAGCTGGCACTGGTGGCCCAGACTATGAACAGTAAGTGTTTGCAAACAAGGCCTGTCCAAGTGGAACCACGTGCTCCTCAGCATTCTGGAATCCACGCTCTCCCATCCGCAGAACAGTGATTTTGAGGACTGCCTTCTCATCTTCGAGCATCTCACAGACAAAACTGCCATCTGAATGTACAACTTCTTCAGGAGCTTCTCGGCACTCAGTATTGCCCTTAATCATAATCATCTGGGCATCACCTTTCAGTGGGTTGTCTGCATCCAGCGGTCCAAACACGAGCCGTCTGGCCAAGAAATCAGCGCCGCCACCTTCAAAGTAGGAGCACGAGACCTGCATCAGTTCCGTTGTTGTCCATGTGCCTTGTCTCCGCAGGCAAGCTCGAATCGTGGCCCGGTGCCAAGCTTTACCTTGACACAATTCGGACACAAAATGTTTTCATGATGCTTCATAAGCACACCGATCCAGAACTTGCGGGCCGAACGGGGCAAGGGCGGAGAGGCAAGCGCAAGAGGGGTACAAAATTCGCCTGATCCGGTCTCCTCCCCCCAACCCTTCCCCATTTTGTGACGCACCCCCTGTGGACACCCCCAAATCGCTTGGAGGGGCCGTTTCGGAGTCTTGCTTGTCGTCGGCTACTGTTGAGGGGGCGCTCGAAAAAGCACGAATTTGACTGTTTTAGGACTTTTCCATGAGACCATTTCAGACCCTGGGACCCTGCCGAGGCGGCGCGCGCAAGCGTTTACAATAACCTTCAGACAGACCCACCGGCGCAAATTCAAAAGCGCACGGCCACTTAGCATGACTGAATCCACTTTCACCAAAAGGAGCTGCATCATGAATTACAACACCCCCCGCCGAAAGACTCTGGGTTCCCAGACAGTTTGCCAAACCTCGTGTACAAAAACTTTCGCATTATGTATAGAATGAAACACGCCCAACATTGTTTAAATAAAGTGCAGGGTCAAGACAGGCGCAGGTCTTTGCTTGCTTTGATTTTGAATTCCATTTTTTCCGCCGTAGCCCTTAGTTGGCTGAGCACAGGGGCGTCCATGTGCGCTATGTGTCGCCTTCAACTTCATCTGGTTCAGTTCTGGTGGTGAAGTCACGCCAATTGCAAGAGCACGTAAGGTTGGTTCAGCTCTTCCCTTTCGTTCTACAAGAATGAACATCCAAGCACCCTAACGAAATCCCAATATGCACAGCTCCCTACACTCCCTACACTCAAAACTCGGCGCCTTGGGCGGAGCAACAAACCCGATGAAACTGTGCAGACACATCACCACACCGATTTCAGAAGGTGGTGTAGACACGCAGGACCACGAAAGAAACGGTCCAAGCGTGCTTCGATTCACAACGTAGCCACATGAGCTTCCGCGAATGATCTTCTCGGGTACAGTAAGTGGTCTTGAACCAATCACCCTGAACGGCGCGATTGCTGTCTTGGTGCTGGAAGCCCCAGTGCTGGATCCCTGAAGCCAGTACCGAAAAACCCCAAAAATAGAGCAACACACCAAACATTCGTGCAAACAGTGCTGAAGATGACTCTCCTCTTACTTTACTGGATGGCGTGTCTGATAAGGCGTGTACAACCACGGTCGATTCTTCGGGCAAGCCACTCACCGAGCGCAGCTGCCAATCTGCGATAAATTCTGGAAGGCGCAAGGAAACTGTGCTGGGTAGGGTCACGGACAGCGGCAAAGCTTTCTGCCAGAGTGGGTCTTCATGCATGGAAGAACGTCTCCTGCAATCAACTTCACGAGTGAATATGAAGTCACAAGCTCTTTTTGATTGATGCTCATTGGAACCCAAAGCGACCAAAGAATCAAAAACCCTACACCGTACAGCCTATAGCCACAAACTGCCCTAAACTTCTCGAGGTTAAGCCTTTTAACTTCCAAAACCCCCAGGCCGAGGTCCTAGTCCGTTTGCTCCACGGGTTGGTTATCGGCAAACTTGTCAGCATTGCACGCCATCCACGAAGCCAGCCCGCCCCCATGGCCCTGAATTGCTGTGCGGAAATCCCAAAGTTTTGGCCTGAAGAAAATCTGCGAAGGAAGTCCCTGACATGATGCGGCTGAAGCTGACGGTACTGGGGAAAGGAGCTGCAGCGAACAAGGGATAACAAGGGCGCATGCACGAAAACAAATAACAAAAAACAAGCATGTGCCGAGATCTTGAAGCCGAGCAGCATCTGTGCAGCCTTCCAGGCGCAACTGAAACGGCCTCTCCTGCAACTTTCAAGACCCCAGACACTTGACAAACAACACGCAGCGTTACTCGAACAAGTCCTGTCCCAGCGACAAGGATATGATACAACAGTCACGTTCACGACCACCGAACAAAGGTTCGTCCTCGATCCAATAGACTCACACCCTCAATTCCACGGTGTGTGCTGTCACAACGCATCAACTGGGGATTCGGCATCTGCATGCCAGTCCAAGTGGTCCGAGCCGTCAGCATAAAGATTCACGTTGCAGCTGTTAGGCCAGTCATCCGAATCCTCCTGAAAGTGGCAATGAAACGAAACGATTCTGACAATTCTGCCGGATGCATGTGTTTGGTCGAGGGGATTGCAGTCAGTCCTTTGTAAATCCACACATGGGCATTACTCCCTCCATCAGCGTGTGCATAAAGTCTGGGAACGGCGTGGCCCTAACCACCTCTCGACTGGCCACTTTGGATCTTGCACATGCTACAAGCCGCATGCTGCAATCCTCTGTAGCTCACTCCTGCTCATCTGAAACTGCTGGCCGTGGCACAGCTCCTCCATATTGGTAGGAGCAGCTGCAACCAGGTCGGACCAGCCATTTCGTTGCGCGGGAAATCAGGCCCATGTTGCCCGTGGGACGGTCCTGACAGAGTCAAGCACGCTTGTTGGTCTGGGCGCCAAGACCCATCCACAGGTTTGTCCGGATGTCGCAGAGGGGAAGGTGGGGGGGGCATGTATGTACATTGTACATATATGTATAATGTGTTGTCACCCCTCCCATGATCCACGCCCTGTGGTTGCAATTTCCTTTAGAACGTGATGAACGTGGTTTACACTGCAAAAACCAGTGCAAACGGTCAGTCATTTAAGCGGTATTGACGTCAAATTTACGACATTTCCAAATCCATCTCAAAAAGTGTCCTCAATTGTCCTCACGAACATTGCTAGTATTGCTGCTACTCAAATCAGCAAAACTTGTTTCTTGCTCACGGGAGCAGCAGCAGCAACTTAGCGGATACATTAGCATTTTCACGACTAGTGCCCAACATAAATAGCACGTATAGCATACATATATAATTATAACAAATAACATAAAAAATGTATAACAAAGACTGCATCCAGAACCTGAGAATGACTTTCTCAGCCAAGATTGCTTCAGGCGCCCGCGGCTTTGGAAACCGTTTTCAAATCCAAGTCACCCCTGGCCACCCTGACCCACAACCAGCACCAATGCACCAACACACACCAGCACCCTTACCGCTAAAGCTAACTCAAGCCTAGCTGGACTAGCTTTCGTGATCTTTTTTGCGCATGCTTGCCTGTGCATACGTTTCTATCTGTATGTATATGTATCTAAATCTGTATGTGTATATGTATATGTATAATGTATAATGCATAATGCATAATGCATAATGTCTAATGTATAATGTATAATCTATGATGTATAATGTATAATATGCTGCATAATGTATAATGTATAATGTATACGATATGATATTTACAGTCCGCAAAGGAAGAAAGCAAGAAAAGATGATATGATATATATATATACATATATGTGTATATGTATGTATACATGTGGCCCTGCGTGCATATTCCAGATATGGCTGCAGAGGATCCCAGCCACCAGCGTCGTCAATGCCATCCTTCACGAGCTTGGCCCAATGCTTGGCAGTCTCGGCATCGACCCCGCCCTGAGAATCTGAGAGTTCGAATCTCTGAGTTTTGTTGATTTCCCATTGGCAAACACGTTTTTCTAACTCGCGTCGGAGTTTTGCTTCTCAAGTCTTCCCCAATTTTTTTCTCCTGAGGTCTTGGAATCTTAGCCTTGCAAAAGAACGCTGTACTTGTGTAGGACACGTCAACAGGGTTCGGACCTTCGGGGGTTTAGGGGCAAACGTCGCATCTGGTGCTGCAATTTTTTGTACTTCCGAGTCTTGGCTCGGTTTTAAAACTGTGAGTTGTCAAGGAACACGTCATTTGGTGAACGAGGAAGGGCCCTTTCAGCAATGTGGATGAAAGTGGGTTGCAGAGGTCCAACAATGTAAGGGTCAGGGCTTCAAGGGGTCTCAGCCTCAGGAGTTGAAAGCTCGGCAGATTTGTATAGTCTGAACAGCTAGACTGTCGAATTCGCGTGAACCTGGGTTTCAGAACTAACGGCCAACACATTTGTTACATGAGGAGACGCTTACTTGAAGACCTCTGTCACGAAGCCAAACAAGAAATTTAGGACAAAGTCTCTCCCTCGGGCCTTCCCAGCACGTAGGAAGCCACAAAAGCCTAAGGAAGGTGTTGTACACATTTACACATTGCAGAATGGCCTTGCAATACCTTGCAGCTGGTTGAATCAAAGCAAGAAGCATCTTCGCTTGTTGTCCATGACCGCATAATTCCATGGTATCTTTGGCGCTCTCCGCCCAATCGTCCAACTGGGTAAACTTTCTGGACCTGCCAACGTCTCCGTACCTTGGAAATATATGCACCATACACATGCAACTGCCATCACAACTACGCCAAGAGCTCCTGAACGGACAGAGCCACATGAGGGATATGCACATATTGTTGTGTGCCATGCGTTCTCGCCCCCGCCCCCCCCAACCACCCCCCACCCCATGGCATACGATCTCCCCCCTAACCCTAAACCCTAAGACCCTAAAACCCAAAGCCCTCAAGCCTACCCTAAACCCTAAACCCTTAACCCTGAACCGTAAACCCTAACCCTAAGGCCTACACCCTAAAATCCCGAACCCGAAACCCTAAAACCCCAAACCCTAAGCCCTAAACCCTAAAACCAACCCACAACCACACGCGGGGGGGAGGGGCGCACGGGAAGGGGACGGGGGGCCCGCCGGGTTGCAGTTAAGCTGCTGGGGGCTGCACTCGTTGCCTGGTTGTCAAGCGAAGGTTTCTGCCTGTTTTGCAGTGCTTCCCATTCCTCTTCTGGTGGAGGAGATGGTTTGGTCAGGACCAAACATGGAAACCAACCTCGCTTCTGCTGCTCTTCGGACCAACCAAAGAGCCATTCGTTTTCCTCATGCTGGATGCATAACAACTCTCCCTTTCGAATACGCAGGTAGCCACCACCACCAGAAAGTGCACCTCGCTTGGCGACTTCACGTCGTTCGGAAGCCGTGCCTGCTGCCTTTGTTTCTTTTATTTCCTCCATAGCCTCTGGCCCGTCCTCGGCGGATGGTTATGTGAAACGCGAAATGAAAAATGCCATTTGAAGGTACTGACAACTTGACAAAGCGACTGCATTCGACATGCTTATGCCTCTATGGCCGGAACCCGGACACACAAGAAACAATCATTGTTGAACTTGAGCTTCATCGCATACTTTCAATTGCTGGATGCTTAGCCATCCTTGGCACATCGATGTTGCACCAAAAACCCATCCACTCCTCAGCACCAGCGAAAGAAAACAAGTCGTGACTCACGAGTTGCAACCCTCTATTCAAGCAACTCGAGTCAAATGACTTCAACGTTTTGGATCCGTCATCCAATCCGTTTTGTTCGGACATGTGGAGTGTGCATGCTATGTCCAGTCATTCAGTTAAATCACAAACCAACTGAATTTGCTGCGAAACCACTCGTCCTGTCTCTCTTCGCTTCCGACGTAGAGAATACGAACTTCATCTCCAGCGAAAGCTTGTAGATAGCCAGGAGAAACGTCAACGACCTTGCAAGGCGCAAAAACTACCCTTCAAAGTTTCTACTACCGACTGCTCATTTTTACATCCGAATATTGACATCCAGCACGTTCAGCTCTGCTTAGAATGGGACATCTCGTTGCACGGTCATGAGCTCGCCCTTTCGCACGGCCATAGGCGCCATAACCAACGCGCTGCAATTGAGAAGCTTTCTAATCCACATTAAGTGGCACTCTGCAAGTTCGAGAACGAATGCCCCTAACTAAACAGACCTCCATGTGAACCCAGATCCCAAATGGAAAGAAGGGCAAATTCCTAATGAACCTGCTGCCATTGCAGCCTGGATGTTTGATGATTGCTGCACATGGCGGCATATGCTGGCATCATGCATTCAAAAGCTGCACAATAACACAAGTACACGCAAGAGCCACCTGATTGTTCACGACCTGGCTGACAAGCAATTTCGAAAACTAGATGCTTCGACCAACTCTCGAGACAGAGTTGGCTCCTCAACGGACGTTCAAAGATTTGAGAACCAAGCGCCAGGCCAAAATTGCTTTGATCATGGCTGCAACAGCTCAGAGCTCAGATCCTTGTCTTGAATGTATGAACACCTTGCAAGCATACCCAAGAATCCTGGCCACCGGAAAGCAAGGTTGAATTAGAGAGGATCAAGTTGTTGCTGTACGCAAACATGCATCACTATGTCGTAACTACTTTGACATGTTGAGCCGGAGCCACAAGCACATGCCGTCAATCCCCAAACTTTCATGTCAACGACACATCTCAACACGTCGGGGAATGTATGTTAGGGTTTTGGAAAAGATTCGTGCTCACTCTTCACGCTTAGCAAGTGATTATGTGGCTATGTGAAGCAAGGTTTATGTGTCTTGTACCCCCAAAAGGACGCCCAATATACACACTCACCAAGATCAAAGAGGAGCTTTGTATACACTCACCAATAACAGTAATATGAACCCTACTTCATGTCCTGTTCGAACACAACGATAACCTACTCCCTGAAAAGTTGGTTCGCAAGCTAGCACCCTTCGTATGCTGATGATTTCTCAGCTCACGAAGCATAAGGGCGATCGATGTTGAGGGCGGGGGAAGCTTCATGGGCTCCCGATCCTGAGGATACGTCTAAAAAATGGGGGCGGGTGCTGACCCTCCCCAAACCTACGCTCAGTAGCTTCAACTTGCCAAACGAAACGTTTGGATGTTGCATGCCGCTTCCCAAAGACCAGGCGTTGAAATTGTCATTTTGTATTACAAAGAGGTCTGATTACGTCAGGTGGTGCGTGGTGGCAAGATGGCTGAATTCCACGAGGAGGCTTGGGAAGGGGGTGGGGGGCGGCTTCTCAATTTCCAAGCTAGAGGGTTAAGGGGACAGGGGACAGGGCCAGCGGGGGGACACAAAAATTAGGGGCTGCCAGTTCCAGCCGGCGCAGCTGCTCTAGGCTCGGTGACATGCCTGGCATTGAGCCTGACGGCTTGCGTTTACACTCCCCCACAATAGCCGCGCCTGCGAAGGATGCAACTTCCGACTGGTACTGATGAAACGAACAGGACAATCACGCGTTATATTTGCAGGAGGGGGGAGGTTCTTATGTTCATTGCTCGAACATCCGAGGAGTAGAGAGTTGATCTAAATTCCACCCTCTTTCTTGTGTGAATTATTCGAAAAGTAGAGAGAAGCTGAGAATTGATCCAAATTCCACCCCCTTGTTTCTTGTTTCTATTTCTTGTGTTCATTATTCGAAAAATCAGAGGAGTAGAGAATCAAAAGAGAATAATTTAAATGGGAAGAAAGTCTTTTCTGACGCAATCAAAAAGCGGGGAGGTTGAGAGGGGGCGCACCTCCCCCCATTTCCTTCTTGTTGAGCCCTCCATGGACCCTCCACCGAAAAATTTAACGACCCCGGTGCATTCGCCAAGTCGCATGAGAAGAAGCTGCTGCGTTACGACTAACACATACAGCATCCCAAGACCCACAAGGCCAAATTTCCCGAAGCCGGCTGTTCAAGCGCCGCAGTGTATCAGGCAACAGATCCGTCACCTTAGTGCATGCATTGTGATCCCCCGCCCGGACACCGAAGTTCCAGTACCCGGAAGGCAAGTCGCAGAGCCATTGGGCCGAGACTAAGATCTGTAGACACTGAACACAAAGCGCGTAGACACTGTGAAGGCTCTACCGTGCGTAGAACCGCATGAGAACCGGGTTCACGCACGTCTGCAGATCTTGCGTGCGACGATACAACTGGATGAGGCAAGACATGACATCGCGGTTGTGCGCAATAAACTTGCGATTCAGCTCCAGCCTAGGCCGGCAATGCCAAAGCACCTTCATCCGGAGGGTAAAGGTTTTGGGAAAGGTACTGGTAAGGGGGCCTGGACGGGGAGCAGGTAAAGGGAAAAAGGGTTCCAGGGCAAGAAGAACCGCTTTGCATCTCATTTTGTAGAAAAAAGGCGGCCAGCGCGCAAACACCGTGCCGCCCCCCATTGACGGTTGGCGGGGGTGAAGGTCCAGGATCAGGATGTGCCGGATGACGGCTGTTGCGCAGTCTTGAAAAAGTAAGCGAGTGGCTAAAATAGCTGGAGACAAAATCCAAGATTGGCTGACAGAAACCCGCAAAACACGGAAGCTGAGCCGAAACCTGCGAGAAAACCAACTCCGATGGTCACCTGGCCACACCAACAACCAAGTGCTGAAAAAAACGAAAGGAGATGAAAATGAAGGGAACCCTCAGAGAAGAAACCGCAGCACCGAGGTCAAAGCGCCAAGGTTCGCGGCAAGGATTGCCCAAGCCGAATGGGATGATGAGGTGGCCCTCACTACGATCCCCAAACTTCAGAAAGCCCTTGAAGAGGGAGAGAAACTTCCGGGCAACTTGATCATAACTAGAGAAGCTAGTGACATTGATGAAGCGCAGGCTCTCCTGAATGCGTACTACCTCTGGGGCCGCTTAGTGTTGCGCTAACGGTACAAAGTGACAGCATGTCACCAGCTGCTGCCATCCGGTGTCCCAAAGACCAGCATCGGCCAGAGGTGGAAGCTCGAGGTGCGCCAGCTTGGCAATGAGCCACCCAGACCTTAAGCCCCCTACGACGGTCACCATCAGACATGAGTCAGGCACACCTATGGTGACGACGTGGATTTTTTTCCTAACGGCAAATGGGGGTGCAAAGCACTCTCCCGCTTTGTTTACTGGGAAACCTTTCACTCGGAAGCTGGAACCAATCTGAAGTTTCAACCTAAACCCCAAACTCTGAAACCCCAACCAGTTCCATTTTTACGAGGAGAGGACGATGACTTCGACTGCGACTACGACCAATACTACGACTACCACTACCAGTACTACTACTGCTGCTGGGACGAACACTGCTGCTGCTTCTTACTTATTACTACTACTACTACTACTACTACTACTACTACTACTACTACTACTACTACTACTACTACTACTACTACTACTACTACTACTACTACTACTACTACTACTACTACTACTACTACTACTACTACTAACTACTACTACTACTACTACTACTACTACTACTACTACTACTACTACTACTACTACTACTACTACTACTACTACTACTACTACTACTACTACTACTACTACTACTACTACTACTACTACTACTACTACTACTAACTACTATTGCTTACTACTACTAACTACTATTGCTTACTACTACTAACTACTACTACTTACTACTACTTACTACTACTACTACTACTACTACTACTACTACTACTACTACTACTACTACTACTACTACTACTACTACTACTACTACTACTACTACTACTACTACTACTACTACTACTACTACTACTACTACTACTACCACCACTACTACTACTACTACTACTACTACTACTACTACTACTACTACTACTACTACTACTACTACTACTACTACTACTACTACTACTACTACTACTACTACTACTACTACTACTACTACTACTGCTGCTACTGCTGCTGCTACTACTACTACACTACTACTACTACTACTACTACTACTACTACTACTACTACTACTACTACTACTGCTGCTGCTACTACTACTACTAATACTACTAATACTACTACTACTACTACTACTACTACTACTACTACTACTACTACTACTACTACTACTACTACTACTACTGCTGCTACTGCTAATGCTGCTGCTACTACTACTAACTACTGCTACTACTACTACTACCACTACTACTACTACTACTACTACTACTACTACTACTACTACTACTACTACTACTACTACTACTACTACTACTGCTGCTACTGCTGCTGCTACTACTACTACACTACTACTACTACTACTACTACTACTACTACTACTACTACTACTACTACTACTACTACTACTATTACTACTACTACTACTACTACTACTACTACTACTACTACTACTACTACTACTACTACTACTACTGCTACTACTACTACTGCTGCTACTGCTACTACTACTAGCGAGCGTTGTTAATTTCGCGGTGGGGCCTAGTGATTTTTGCGAGTACCCAGCAACGCTCGTAAGGTCACTGACGAACAACCTGGACAACGTCCAGGTTATTCAGCCAAAAATGCGTGAGCCCATCAAAAGAAAGTCTCTGTCTCGGCCAAGCTCCAAAAGTCGGTCGGGCTTGGTGGTGGCCTGTGGAACATTTGCTCTCTCTGCAAAAACATCCGTATTTATCGGCGAAGCCTCAGAAACACTTGTGGATGTTGCATTCTGGCAGAGCCAGACAATTCATGTTTCTTCCACCCAAAACCAAAACCCTAACTTGCACCGTGAAAATAACAAAGCAAGCGGCTCTGCTTACAGCGCGCGACAAACTTGTCCTGTGGACAAGACGGCCCGACGTCCCGTCTGGAGCCACACTGTCCACGCCATAAATCTTGGTTCCATAACCATGCCTTCAGAGATCTCAGGTTATTCAGCTAAGCAAACTCACAGCCTCCTTTGTGTCGCCGTTAGCAGATGCGGCCAAGGCTTTCCGCTTTCAACACGGCAGCATAAGGTGAGATGTGGCACAGCGAAGTGCAGGAACAAGAAGAACGACACCACCACCGACGAAACCAACCAAACAACCCAGGGGGGAACACATCATAAACACAATCAAATTTCCATTATTGGTTCAACATGAACAAAAATTGTAAATTACCACTTGAATTATATGATAAAACTAATTTTAAAAACAACATTGAATAATAGCAATCAATGTATTAATGGCAGGCTTTGCAGCTTCTTATAAGTTTGGTGGGCACGAAGCAAAGGGGAAGGTTTAAAGCTAAATTGCTATTTAAGTTGCTTCTTACGGCAAAGAACGGCCTGCTGTGCTACTGATGCAGTAAAGAGGCACCCGCTTTAAAATGGTAGCCGGAAGATGTTGCCCGTCCTTCTACCAAGTCGCCCGGAGGTGCAATACGGCCCGTCTGCGTGGCTGCTACATTGCTGCTCTTAAGTGTGGCAAGGGCGGTGCACCCGCGCTTGGCAACGGCAACATGGATGAGATGCGTCAACCATGCAGCTGAACCAGCTCTTCATTGTCTTGCTTGTCGAGGCAAAGACTTGCCCTTTCTTCTTCTCAGAAGCCCATAGGCAACATTAAACAATGGGAAAAGCCAGACTTGGAGCATGTCTAGTCTACCATCGCCAATCTAAGTCACCAATCACTTGCGACCATGTCGATGTGCTCTGGATTCTTGTGGGTGCGCACCTGCAACAGTAAGAGTTGGAGCCCACTTATCACAACTGCGGCTGTATCCACGGTACCGTGTGTTATTGTTTATGTAAGAGTCAAAAAACTGCACTCTAATTGCATTTTTTGCATCGAAACGTCCAAGAACCACTTTGTTCCTGCCGGTTGCAACTATGCAATACAACAGTTAGAATTGTTGGTCCAAATGTAAGAAAGACATTTCTATTCTAAGTGCTCTTTCTTGAGTGTGCGGCAGCAACTTATCCGCTAAAGTCCGCCGCCGTGCTTTTGTTTGGAAAAGCGCTTCTGCAAGACTGGTGTTTTTTTTGCTTAGCCCTGGGTGCAAGGAAGCCCCACAGCCACGGCAACAATCAACAAAAAAGTTTTCTGCAAAGACCGGCGGTGTTGTTTTTTTTGCTTAGCTCTGGCCGAGAGAGACAGCCATGGCTTAGCAAAAAGTTCTTCGAAAATTTGCGCGGCCACGGCAAAGCAAGTTTTGAAAAATTGTTTCTGCAAGACTGATCAAAAATGCATTCTCTTGCTGCGCTTATGGCTCGACCCATCACACCCTGTCGCAGGCAAGCAACGTCATCTACGGTTAATTTTGCCTTGGCGTTGTTGTTGTGTTTATTTTTTTTCCTGTGGTTTGTTCTGCATTATGTGGTTTTCTTGTCTGGGGCTTATGCGGTTTCGGCTTTTTGGCGTCATATATGCTACCTGTAACTTTCTTTTGACCAAAAGAAAGCAATTGGAAACAATAAGTTTGCTTTTTGGAATGTGTAACTGCAATTTTATTTGCAATCGCAAAGCGCCTCATAGTTATGTTAACATGAATTTTTGTTTGGAGATGTGACATTTTGTGTTTTGGTAGCTTTGTCGTCGTATAAATGGTCGCAGTTTTTTTTTTGGGGGGACTCGTGTTGCTAACTGTTAACATCTCCTGCTGATTTTTTGGCTTCTTTTGATGAGTTTTGGAGGGGGTCCCAAAGGGTCCCAAGAGAGGTTGCAGGGGAGTCCAAATTCCAGGCATCCCAAGAGGGTTCCAGAGGTCCCAGAAGGGTCCCAGAAAAGGACCCAGGCGGTGCGGCGCCAGAACCCGCTGCGCCTACTTGGTGACTAAGCCGAAAAACCAACTTATCCCATTTGCGGAACCACTCCCAAAACTCAAATAGTAAGTGGAAGACATCGTTCACTTATTGCGACCAGTGTTGGCTGCTGTAAGCCAGTTGTGCTGTACTTGTGTAAGTGCCATCATCAGTATTGCAATCACTTAGTAAGTACCGCAAGCACTTATAAGCAGAGCGATCCTCCAAGTAGGAGCAGTCGTAGTAACAGTAGCACTCTCCCGTGCACGGCTTGGCTCCGGCATCCAAGTGAAAGTTTTCCGGTGAGTAAAGCAGGAGAGTGCTTGCAGCCCGATTTTGCCGTTAGCAAAAAAGTCGAAGTAAGGCTCGTCGCGATTTATGACGAAGTTTAAATTCTTGCAGCGGGCGGTCCAGATGGCCGTTTGCGTGAAGAGTGCAGGGCGTTGAGTTAATGTTTTCACCCGCAGAGTCGAGGTGATGTTCCAGTCGGCTTTGGCCAACAAGCCCCATTCAGCTCAGCAAAAGGGCAAAAGAGGGAGAAGGGAAGCGGAAGAGGAACAGGGAAAGGGAAAGGGAAGAGCGACGACGAGCGACGACGAGCGACGACGAGCGACGACGAGCGACGACAAGCGACGACGAGCGACGACGAGCGACGACGAGCGAGGCTCGCTGCTCGGCGTCGCCCGGCGTCGCCCGGCGTCACCCGGTGACGCCGAGCGACTTTCGGCGTCGCCTGGCGTCGCTCGGCGTCGCCCGGTGTCGCTCAGCGTCGCTCGGTTGCGTGGCGGCGCTCGGCGTTGCTCGGCGTCGCTCGGCGGCGCTCCGCGCTCGACGTTGCTCGGCATTCGGCGTCGCTCGATGCTGCGCTGTGTTGCTCGTCGCTCGGTGTCGTTCAGCGCTCGGCGCGTTTCTCGGCGCTCGGCGTCTCTCGACATAGTATTTAATTTGAGCGCAATTGGATATTTAGGGTTTCAGCTTCAGGAATCCCGAAAGCCGTACAAATTCAGCCTCAAGTGTGCACTCTTAAAGTACCAGGATCCTCGGGCTGCAAACAGCTAGTGACCCAGTTTGGAAAGATATGGCGATAGTGGGAAACCCCAAAAGGTTCGCCACATGTTTGCGACGACGGACTGGAGCTACACTCCAGTCAGGTAGAATAGTTCCAGCTCCACCGGCTCCCCGAAGCTTGAGTTGTGAACTCGACCACAAAGCATCTGGGAAGAAATCCTGATCGAAGTTGCAATATTCCACATCTCAGCTCGTGATGCCGCCAGCAGCTGCAATGTCCGCTCGGATGAAGCTAAGACTGCCAATCCCGAGAAAGTGCCCTGAAAAGATGTTGCGTTCTGCACACAAGTATTGGCCCAGCATTTTCATGTCGCATGCTGCGACAAAGCGGTCCGTGCCCCGGCGTTGAAAGCTGCAATGGCCACTTGAGTCATCCGTTCCAAACTGGGAGCAAAGAACTGAGAGTACTTTTTCTGCGACGATGAACGAAATGTATCGAAGAGCATGTCATAATCTCATTTCATGAATGGTGGGTGAAATTGTCGAATATGGATGCCAACTCCGGAGACAGCTGAACGGAAGGGTCGTCTAGAGCCCCCTGCGAAGTCCAAAAACAACTTGTCGTGAGCTGTTGACGTGTGAGTACACACAGCTGGAGAAATATGAAACGATAGGGACAAATAGTATTATGCGTCGGTTCCGGACCTGGGATTCATATACTGTAATGTGGATGCATGCCGAGCAGAGCCTGCATGGGGTCTAAAGCAAATTTGGCTCGAAATCCAAACTGTAACTTTCGATTGCCTACTAGGATTGTGAAAGGTGACACTTTGAGACAAACTTCACATCAAAGATGCTAGGCCTGGCTGCTAGGCACAGTTTTCGCGTGAATCGTTGTGCTTTGTTTTTCGTTGTTTGCTTTGTTGCCATTTGGCTGAGGGCCCTGGCCGGCAGGACACGTCCGCGTCTGCCGGCCTGTAGGAGCGGACAAGGAGGCTACTAGCAGCATTGCAGCGCGGCGATGGTACGAGGCCTTGCAGACGAACACATGTCATTCGTTTCCACGGAATGACACACTTGCATTCCCTGAAGTGCCTGCTCTTCGTGCAGCGCTGGCACTCTTATTTGCCGCGAGCCAGCGCCGTGTGCGGGCAGGCTGGTTGCGCATGTCGCTGTTGTTTCCCGGGTGAACATATTGCAATGCTCTTTAAGGCAAAGACACCCACACCTACACGGCCGGAGAAGATGTTGTCGTATGGACAGACAAAGTGGGCCCGTACAACAACCCGCAGGCTGTCCAGCGATTACCGGCTTGTTTGGATTCATTTGATTGTGGTGATGTGCTCCCTTCACCTAGATATCAAGCCCCTCCTCCCCTCGTCGTGTTTTTCAGCATGTGTTTTGAAACAGAGCCAAACGTTAAACACGGTCTTGACGTGTGGTATCCTGGTTTTCATGTGGCTCACCAAAAGTCCGCCTTTTACCTCCAAAATACCAGACATTTGCCGCCGATATGCCACAAATTTTGCCTCGGCAGGCTGTGCTGCATTACTGTTCCAGAAAAAGCTGATTATTGAATTAGCATGTACACAATCTGCATCAGGATTTGAAACTTGCACTTGAAAATGCACACGATGGAAGCATACTTCCTGGACCCTACAACACTTTTGCCTTTAACAAGTTCACGTGAAAGACCAAACGTGGATCTTTGGCAGTTGCTTTCGTGCTCAGTCTTCTGCAAACTGTAATTGGTGCAGCTGCAACTGCCTTTCATGGCTGAGCTGCCGGAGGGTCGAGAAGGTATGGTTGTGGAGAAGTTCCGTTGAAGCACGCTTGTTTTGCATTGTTACAGTGAGTAATGAGGCTGTGTTCACATGTTGTTTCAAGCGCCCCGGATGCACATGTTGCAGATCAGTGCAGGAGACTTACGAGTACAGTACCCTGGGCCTTTGTGAGCTGGAAGGCCGAAGTCTGTACAGCATATTCAGATATGGCTGCCACACATTTCTTCAGAACACAGAGTTCCAGATCTAGATGCAGGTTTCTCGTTTTTTCCAAGCAGGGTCGACAGAATTCACTGCATTGACACACGCGCAAGTAATAACGATGTTTCGATCACAGCAGAAGCTTGTGAAGCCGGGTTGCAGTCGCACTGTTCGAGCTCAAAGGTGAGGATATAGCTGTGGAACAGGGTGAGTCCTGGCCTCGGCGGATGTGCTTCCATGGATGCCTCTTGGTCCTCTTCTTCGTTTGGCAATTGACGTTTTTGAGGCTTTCCATCGGTGAGACTCTCGAAGGCCATGCCTTTTACTCCTCACCTCGGTCATCCTGCAGCATTGGAAGCATTTCGGTTTGAGGCTGCACCTAAGCTTGCAGGGTACGCTGATTGAATCGCGACGCATTGTGGCCACAATCTCAGGTTGGATATTCATTTCGGGCAGAACAAAGCCCACACCCAGCTTTGCAGCATGGTTTTGACTGAAGAGAAGGCGAAGGTGCCCCGGCCTTTGCCCCCCATGCCCCATTGCTCTAATTGCTCCCATTGCTCCGGTTGTTTTTGCTTCCTCAGGCCCTCGCAGGCATGATCAACGACAATTACTGGTCAGCTCCCAACATGTTGGGGACTTTTAAAAGTGTAGACGACCAGCGCTATGTCTTTTACATTTACAGCAACAGGTACCAAATCTACATTGACGATTTGCCCATATGGGCGTTCGTTGGCGAGCACTCCAAGTTCGCACTAGATGTCAGCATGGGCCTGGGTTGGAACATGTTGGAACATGCACATCCCATGAAAATAGATACAGTAGATTCGGCGTGCTGAAGGTCGGTTCTCCATGATGTACCGGGACAACAACAGGTCACTACAGCTGCCGTCTTCGGGTTCGGGAGCTGCCCCACCGGTCCCCAAACACTTGAAGGCAGAACTGGCTTGATGATGCTGAAAAAGCATGTTTTCTGAAAGTGCCGACGCTGCAGGGTAAACCCCTTCCTCGCATCTACACTCATCGCCACTTCACACTCTTCTACAACAACGATCAAATCATCGAGGTCGGCTGTCGAAGCGAGATATTCTTGGAAGAAGTGTTGTGCTCCAAGTTCCTCAGGTAGACATGGAGCCATCCTCACCATGGCCAATTTATGGTGGTGCGCCACTGAACTTGTCCTACACCGTCCAATGGTTTCCGACCAGCAACGAGTTCAAGGCAGGGAATGTCACTTGTTGCCCGAAGCTAGCGGCAATGCACTCCTCCGAAGCCAGGGCAGCAAGTAGTGCGTAGTTTCGTGCAGTAATCACCCCCTGAAATAAAAATCAAAAACCGGCTCAATTTCAAGTGTTCTTCTGATGATCGTGAATTGTCTGTCGTTACCTGGTCTCTTATCAGTGCGGTTGTTTGCTTGTATTCACGTTTGCGTTCTTGAGACCGTCTTGGCGTCCCGAGACAATCAATGCAGCTGGACTTGCCTGCAGGACAGGACCAACCGATACCTGGATCCAAAGTTTTTCGAGCACAAGGCCATGAGCTGTCAGTATGTTCCTCTTGGAGTCTCATGTTCTCCGGCACAGGTGCATTGGTTCTCCATTGTAAATTCCTTCATGCTCTGCCTGTTTTTGTGCGCGGTGGTCGCGATCATCTTGATGAAGACGCTGAAGCCGGAGCCTTTGTCTTTCAGAACGTCGAGAGGAAGAGAGAAGAAGAGAAAATCAGAGTCCCTGGGAAGGCGCGACTTCACGCGGTACTCGGCCAGCGAGGCTGAAGAGCTGGAAAACTTAGATGGGGTCGGCTCGTACCTCAGATGGGCCGTTAAGGAGTTGCGCGCATAGCATCGCAGAGCCACGCATGCTCTAAGGGTAGTTATATGGGGTATTTTATTTATGTTAGGGTTTACAAGGGGTCCCTTGGTAAGGGCCCATACTAAGGGACCATGTAACAACCCTAAGACATGCGCTTTTCCTGCACTCCTACTATCAGCAGAGCACTTTCGCAACTTGAGGAGATGAGAGCGGGTGGAAGCAGGTGAATGGAGACGTGTTCCGAAAGCCAGATCATCTGGCAATTTTCACCGTGGTGTATGCTTCGGGATGCCATCTGGCTTGCACAGTCTTCATTGTCCTGATCTTCGCGATATGCAATTCGCATCTTGCCTGCTTTAAAGAGGCACACTTCTGAAGTATCATTGGATGCAACAACTCTTTGCAGGTATTACGCATCACGCGGAGCTACTGCAGGATCCTTCGTCATAGCGTACCTGTGTACAGTTATAGCCGGCTTCCAAGGGCACCTGTTCAGAAGCTCTTGGAAGTTGTTGATCAGTTGTTTCTGTTCTGAGGTTGGCGGGTATGAAGGTGGAAGAATATTCCGCATGTTTGGAGGCCAGCACTGGAAAAGGACCGTGCAAGCAAGCGCATAGGTTCAGTTTCGACAATGCCTTCTCGGCTAATGAAGTTTGTTGGCGCTGAAGGACGATGGTCTACCAATGCTTATTCATGCCCGGCATTGCCAAGTACTGAGACTGCAGCCTTTGTTGCACGGTTTGCATGCTTGTTCTGTGACATTTTTGATTTGTCCACGTGGCATGGTGCAGGAACTGTGGGGCCAGTGCAGGAGAACAAGAAAAGACCCCTCACCCTCTCCCCGAACTTTTGGTTGTTTTGCTATGTTTGTTCGCACGGTTCTAAGAGTAAGATACTTTTCTTATTTTACTGCAGATACTTTGCTATGGCGACAATAATTTGTTTTAGCTTAAAGTTTCGGACGTTTTGGCCGTTATTAGTACAGTGGTACTGCTACTACGTTCGCGTGGCCAGGCCCCTTGTTTTTCTGGGACTTAGCTAGGGGGTGGCACTGTTCGTGTGGCCAAGGCACTAAGACAGTCCGCAGCGCTCCGTTACAGTGGTTCAGTGTCGGTTCAGACACCCCTCCGAGATATAGGTCCGGACCTATTGCCGGATGTCCCGGAAACAGGCCGACTTTGTTGGGGGGTCCCCTCCGCCCATGTTCACATTCGATGAGGCCTTCATTAGTTTCGTCGTCATCAACACGACAGCCATCTTCTACAGAGCCACGATGATAGTGCCTCGGTTGCAGATCTCAACGCAGCGGGCCATGCACGTGTCAGTCAGCGCCATGCCATACGCCAGGTGCCTTTCAAGACAATCTTCATTATCCTGGTCCTGTTCCTGGCTGTTTGCGTACCCCTGCACACCGCCTGCCACCTAAGAATCTGTATTCAGTCAGAGTCTCTGTGGAACTCGCGTTGCGTCTTGTCGCGTTATCTGAGGTTGGAACACTTCTTGGGCGGCGAGCTGCTGCAGAGCGCTCCTTCCCTTGCCGTGTGCACCATCTGAAGAGGTGCTGCACTCAAGAGCCTTACACGGCTGATCATGGCTGATCATGGCTGGTGTGGCGTGGCCATGGCATTTCATGTCGGGTATGCAGTGGCACTTTTTTTGCCTTGTGTGATGGCAGATGACATCGTATTGCTGCTACGACATGACGATGTGCATTGAACAAATGCATGTTGTGTTGCGGTGTCAACTTCGTGAGCACATGCTCACGCGGAGGGCATCAGCCGAAAGTTGTTCTACTTCTTTTGTGTTTTCTTTGCGTCCTTCAAGCAGACTTGGCCGACCTCGGGCAATCTCAGTTTTCCGCTGTTGCGATGTTGTTTTCCTCGCAGTCGCTGTTCGGCTTCTTCTTGCTGCAGGCTCGTTCCACTTGAAACATTCCGCGTTACCCGGATTTGCTGTGATGTGGTGTCTGTGCGGGCAGTTTCCCGAGCTGCAGTCGGCTCCTGCCATTGATATGTTTCCTGCATGGCCGGGTGTGTTGAAGGTACATGTCATTTACGAGATTCCGAGCAGAGGAACCGTGTACTTTTGCTAGAATGAAGGAATCTAACAGAACGTTAAAGGCGACCTCCGGCCGGGGAGATGGACCACAGAAAGCAGCCATCCTTGAACTTGGACGTGCAGGGCCAATCGCCGGAGCAACAGCGGTCAGCACTTGTGACTCGATGAAAGGTCACGAGGGTGACCAGCTGGGCATGCGCTGTCAACAAGAAAACAATCAAGTCACACCACAGCAAGGAAGTTCGACAGCGCACAAACAGGTCATAAGGGATCAATCAGCACGCTTTGCAACGAGCCAGGGCCTTCCTCTCACAAAGCTAGCATCTCATTCCCCAAAGCTGCAGTCAGCCCGAGGAGTTGTGAGTATCGAGCGCTTTCCAGCTCATGTGATGGAAGCGAAAACCCTACCATACCCTACCACATGTAATGGTCCGTCAGGGCATGTCAGGGCTGCCAGGGCTGCCACACTTCCTTGCAGTCCTTTTGGTGCTTGGGACGTGCATGTCATGTCCCGTCTTGCCCATTCAGGCCCATTCCAACAAAGCATTGGGCTTTCACGCCCATCATGACGATGGTTGCAGGACGGCTGCGCATGTGCGTAAACATTCTTTGAAGAAAGCCAGCCTTGAAAGGAATTGTGCCCTTTGGCTGCCTCTTCATCGAGATGTATTTCATTCTGTCTGCAGTTTGGAGCCACAACAAGATCTACTATGTCTATGGCTTCATGTTTGCGATTTTGATATTGCTTTGTCTGGTTATCGTGTGCGTCAGCATTACCTGCACCTACATCCTCCTCAACGCGGAGGATTACAGATGGCAGTGGCAATCGTACATCAGTTGCGCAGCCACAGCGCTGTACGTTTTCGCATACACGATTCATTACTTCTACAACTCTACTCAGATGTCTCGCACTCATTTGACTGTGGCTTCGTGTTCCGCAACGCAATGAATCAGCGTGGTGAAGTTGCCTACACAATCTTTTGGGTGCATGCTAAGGTCTGGCTTCCTGCAGACGGTGTACTACTTTGGTACATCGCTGAACTTCTGTATTGGTCTTTCTTTGTTTTGTGGCTCACTGGGCTTTATTGGCGCCTCCAAGTTTGTATTCCTCATATACAGCAACATCAAAGCGGAATGATGCGATGGGGCATCTGAGGGCACATGACCCGTTCTCTGCGTCACCGTAGCCGGCGCAAACCCACAGTTCCAATGCCTTACTTGAAACGATGAGTGGCATGATCTGTGAGGTTCTAAGTGAAGGCTGACCTGGCGTCGGCGAAAAAAGTACTGGCACTGGTAGTAATTGGCCTCCTTTGCGTGCTGTGTTGCGTAGTTCGATGTGCAGGTCTCACTGGTCGTCTTACATACGCAGCTTGAGTAGGACGTGTTGGCTGCAGCCGCTATGGCATCAAGATCGAGCCACCTGCCGTCATCTGCCACTGCCGATGTGCCCCACGTGAAGGAGCATTTCCACTGTCCACAACTCCACAACGGTCCAAGCATCGTGTGCTTGAACTTTTCGAGGCGCCTTGATGACAGATCTGGGATCGTCCAAAACTGGGACGAGCAGATCTGTCGAGATCTGGCATTATCGAATGTTCGTTTTCTCTGCCACTGCCACGCACCTCGGCCATGTTGTTTCAATCATGGTGCAGTGAAGGCTGCTGATTTCTGTGCAGGCTCTCCTTAGCAGTGGAGATTTCCTACACCAAGCTGGCCAGATCCGAAGCTGTTAGTGAGGATTCATGCCCCCCCCCCCCCCAACGTTTCAAGAGAGCCTTTACTTGCCAACGAAGGTTCCAAAGATTCCCCAGCTTTATGCAGCTCTCATACGTACCTTGGCTCAACTGGCCTGCACACTTTTCCTTGAGGTGGCTGTGACCCTTAGCCTTTGTCGTTTGCCTTAGCTGTGGAACCCTCGTTTCTTGAGTATTCTGCTTGCTTTGTACGACAAAGCAATTGTGGCAGTCTTCGTGTTGTGTGGCTTTGATGTGCGAGGAGCACCTGCCGATGAAAATGTCGGCCCAAGCTTGCACGCACACACACACGCAGAGACACACATGAAGCTGACTCTTTCGCGTATGCTTTGTTTTCACAAAGTGCATGCAGATGGCAGCGGTTGGGTCGAATCTGGCCGATTTTGTGTCAACAACTTGGGGGAAGGGTGGCCTGGTCAACCACCTGTACCTGCGAAGGTTTGCTTGTGACTTCCTTATCATACAAGCATATACAAGCCATATATGATTCTTCGATCCTGTGTTCTCCTCGCGACGAAAAGTTTTTTTCTCCCCGTGAAGACATCATTCGCAAATTGGACGGCGTTTGATGTGATGTCGCTCGGTATGTGTTTTATGTCCCTTGGGATGCACGTGGCCTGGAGAGAAGCAAGTCAAATCAGCAGAATTCTGCATTGCAAATGTGCTGAGTGCTCGATTTTGACCATGGAATGCATCTGCGACCTAGGCCTAGGCGAAAGCGTGATTTGGAACGATGCGAAAACTTTGGATCTCCTATGCCGCCCCGAAAGACAAACCAATTCCTAATCATCATCCGGGCCCTTTGCCTTGTTCATTAGTTGCCTTGTTTGCATAAATTGGTTGCCTCTGTCCTGACACACCGGACAAGCGGTTGTTTTCTGTATTCTTCTGTGCTGCTAAGCAGACGTCACCGCAGCAGCAACCCCTGTAAGCTTCAACATGCTTGGAGGCGCGGGTTTTGGGGGTCAGGTTCAAGGCCACGCTGCAAAGCAGCCTTATCCTGCTGTCAGGCAGCTGCCCATCTTGAAGCAAGGAACTGGGGCTTTGCCAACTTGAACCGAAGCTCTCCGACCCCTCGTGCCCCACGAGCAAGCACGTCAGTGCACAACAATAATTGCTTGTGACCAAACCGAAGCCGATTTCCGAAATCCGATTTTTGCATTTCTCAGTCACTTGGTCGCCCAGCTTGGTGGATGTTGAAACTGGTGTTGCAGTTTTTGCAGGCTGCCAAGCACGTCCAGAGTATGCGAGCATGGACGTGTGAGCAATGTGTTTCATGAGCGTCTGCTGGACGTACTTAGTTACTTGCGCTGCCGAACCGTTGTCTCTGAGGTGCTGCTGTTTGGGATTGTGTGCTGGTCGGCGTGATCGTCGCACAATTGATAGATTTGGCTTCGATTCCTTTGCTTGTTGCAAGCACAGCTTTTTTGGAATCCGGAAATCTTAGCCATCATTTCAATTGCACAATTGCAGAGCAAGCTTGAGGCTGGGATCGACAGTAGCCGCTATTTGCCGTTGGCGGTTCTCCTGTACCATGCAATCGCTTTTGCCTTTTGTGGCAGCTACGACTTGCTCAGTGATGGCCTTGTCTTGCAACTTGAGTTGCTGTTCAGGGCTTGCAGGTAAGCTGGGGAAACATTCGGCTGTCAAGCTCAGGTCAGCAAGGAAGTGGTAGAGCTCGTACGTTGCATCGTGTACTGGTTTCCAGGCGAGTCTTGTGGGGACCTGAGTTGGAAACCTGCTCCGCTGCCGAGCGGAGTGCGAGTTCTCAATTCATCAGAGTTCTCAAAGTTTCTCAGCGAGAAAGCAGCTGCAATGCTACAAGGTTGGAGCTTGCTGGCGGTACATCTGGAACCAAGCTTTACTTGGGCCGCATTTGTTTCATTGTGCTTTTCTCAGCTTGTGAAGCTGGGTGCAGATGCTTCATTCCAGAAATGGACAACTGAGAAGGTGAGTGGAGGGGCGATGTGGCTGGCGTTGCGCGTGCTTCTTCTGGTCGGAGATGAAACACTGGTGCTCCGCACAGAGTTGCAGATGCACATTCATGGAGTTTTGATGGATCAGTAAGGTAGTTGGGACGGAGGAGTTAGATACTGTCGGCATCGATGGTTCGAATAGTGCTATTAACACAACTTGTTCAGGCAACAGAATTGTTCGAGCTCGATATGTGAAGCTCCCGGAGTCTTGAAAAAAGCTCGAGGTTCTGTACTTGATGTCATAGATATTTCAATCGTTTTTGTATGCAGACTTAATTGTGCTTCCCCCTCTCTGATGGCCAGAGAGTCTTGTATCTGTGGTCCACATCGTGACAACGTATTGTGAGCCGCGAGGTGTAGCTTTGGCCTCCGGTCTCCAGTCTCTATTCTCTATTCCGAACTATTCCCTTTCCGCTTCTGTTTCTTTCGGTGTCACAACTGCTTCACCGAGCTTTTTGCATTTTGGCTTCTGTTTCGCTGCCTTCACCAACGGTGCCTGCTTCTTGCCTGAAAGCCCCATGTGATCAAAGCCACGTGATCCGGAGCCCTGCTTGTCGCCATCGGCCCCGTCTGGGTCACCAACCTGCGTGCGACATCGTGCGACGGTGCTCGAGGCACGCTATGTGACCAGTGCGATTTGTTCATCAGATAATCAGATCGATAGATGCGATGCATTTCGATGCCCATCCGACCGCCGTGTCTGCCAGCCTCTCCCTTGCTGGCTTTCGCGGAGCAGGTCCTCCCTCAGGCCCGTGGCTGCCTGACCTGTGGCGGATTCTCGCGGCTGGACGAAGGCAACCAACTGCAGTCCAGGTCGCCCAGGCTGCTTTCCCAAAAGGAAGACCCGCAAACTCTAGCTTGAATCTTACTCGTGAGAGCCCTGCTGACGACCGCCAAATGCCGGAAGGCGGGTCATTGTGCGCATGCTATCCTGACAGCCTGGGAGCCATTGCGTGATTCCGGGCCTCGCTCGCCTCGTTGGCCTCGCTGGCCTCGCTGGCCTCGCTCCTCCGCTTTTCACTTCGGCACCAAGCGCCTTCACGACTCGGAGTTGTCAACAGCTCATCAGCCCACGTCAGGTCAGTATAGCAGCACCTTGATCAGCTGCGAACTGTTTCCACAGATACTATCAGGTTACTGTCACTTCTTCCAGCCTGTGCCATGCCATGCCCTGGGACCCGAAACTCCGGCTCCGGATGCAGCTTTGGTGCCTGTCGTCTCGGGGCCCCTTGGCTCACACAGACCCGCACAGCGACACATTGCTCTGAGGACAGCTTGTCTTGTGAATGCGCTCGCCGGAGGTGTTTTGCCATTCTCATGTCTGGCCGATGCCGAATTCCTCGGCTCCATTTGCCTTTGCTGGGATCCGGGCATCGCTAGGAGAGGGGGAGCTAACCGTGGCTGGCAAGGAAATTGTTTTGCTTTGGGGCTACGGCGCACCCCGCTCTTGTGGCAAGCGCGGATGCTCGCTTGATTCCCTGCGAGACACTTTGAAATTTTCTGGTTGCACAGAGGCGTTAATGCAAGATATGCAAGAATCTGCGAGACTTTGCTGGCTCTGTGAGAAGATGGAACGAGCTGAACTTCAGCTTCATCCGCCTTCTTGCGACTGGGTGTGCCAGCACATCACTGTCCAGTATCCCGAAGCGATCTGATTTGTGCAAGTGCAACTTTCAGGGAGGGCCAACACAACATTCCTTCTTGTTTGTGTTTACATTTTTTTGCGCCAGTTCTGAATGCGGGCAGCTGGTAGCAGCGAGGTAGCAGTGGTGATATGCAGGCCGTGAGGCAATCGTTTTTTTGTTGTGATGGCAGTCTTTTGTGTTCTTATTCCCCGTGCGACAACGAATTGGCATGCAGTATTGGGAATGGTAGCCACTAATTAGAGCAAGGGGGCAATTTTCCTGCACATGCAGGAGGCGGGACAGCAGCCAGGACAGCAGGTGGTTAACGAATGGCAGCCAGGACAGCAACCATCACAGCCATGTCAAGCAGGGCCTTGTGCCGGAACACGGCTTTAGCAAGTGGTCAAGTTCTCGGTGCATCTTGCGATGTACAGACAAAGCTCTCAACCCGTTATGCTGTTGAAGTCGAATGCGGTGATGGCAGCGGTCAGGGTGACAAGTGCTGGATTCCAGTCGAATTTGTAACGCGTGGCATACGGGTTCTAGGGGTTGCAAGCTGTGTGTGCACATGGGTACTGAAAGTGCAAGAGTGTAGAATTCAAAGATGTTTCCGGCTGCCGCAAATGCCTCTGGTGCAGTTACTCGTCATCTGTGTTATATTGGCATGTCGGCATGATGCGGGCATTGATGATGTTTCATAGATGTCATGAAGGTGCTAACATGCTTCATCATCCTGCTATTTGTGGCCTACTGCGCAGCTGGCCTGGCTGCGTGAACATCTCAGAACTCAGTGGTGTAATGACAGAGGGTTACAAAGGTTATCAAATGTTACAAAGGTAAAGGGAGAATGTGCTCGCAACGTAGCAGGCTCGAGCCTCGCCGAAGCCTTCCCGGGCATCTTGTGCAGTGGCTTTGCACTGGCTGGGGTGCCAGAGAAGCGCTGCTTCAGGCTCATTCAGACATTCATGGAAACCGTTGTTGCCTGTCACTCTGTTGCTCTCGTTTGTGTCCGACCCTGAACCTGCATATGCTGCTCGTCAAGTCGGCCCACGTGTTCGATGGCCGAAAATTGAAACCACTTCCGGAACCAAACCCGGTGATCACCAAGCAACATGGCATGTTGTTCCACCGTGTTAACGTTCATGCCCACGTGGGCTTAGCTCGACGAGTTTCGACGAGGTGGTTCAGAATGTTGCCCGCGGTGTTTTGGCGTTCATCACTCGTACGCTGGCTCTGTTCGCACTTGCTAAGTAGGAGAAACACCCACATGACGGTGCCCAACCGCCGTGTGCCGCCATCGGACATTGTGTAAAGGGACTCTGAGACAGATCCGTAAGACGTCGGGAAATTCAACGCTCGGAACAGCGTCTCTGAGCGTACAGGACTGTACGAAGCTCTGCCAAAAAACTGTGTTCAGGTTTGGCCCTTAGACATTTCTAGATGAGCATCTGGATGGGGGCACTCGCACGTATTCTTGCAGAGCACAAAACTTTGGTCATGGCTAGAAGCTCCTCCATGCCCGAGCTTTGTTTCTGAGGACCAAATCCTTGTGAAACCGGCAGTTGCACACAACAAGAACGACGATGCCACTTTCACGTGTCACAACATGCGCTCTGTAATGCTCTGAACCCTGTGTGGATCGCAGGGCCCTTTGAAGATCCTGGGTGGTTTGCTCATGCTTCCCTTTGCTGCCTCCGTCCGGCGGGCACTGTTGCTTGAGCATTGTAACAGACTGTAACATATGCAACGGAAGGGTCAAGCTGCACCACACGGCAGGTCATTGCCGCACAGATTTGGTTACGGACGATCTCCTTCATTGTATGGTTGGCAGATGTCTTGGTTTTTGCGATGTTCACAATACACTTTCCAGCATTGCTCCAGCCTGTTGCATTATTTGACTCTTGAGGCTGTCGCTTGTCCATGCTGCCGTCTACAGAGAGCAGACAATGTGTTCGATGCTTTTGAGAGGGAGCTGGCCATACCCCTTCTTCAATGCTCGTTTCTGGCATTTTCGTGTACATTGGCAGGACTTGCCCCGGCCTGAATTTCCCATCAGCTTGCTATCAGCTTGCTTGCGCGAGCATTCTGCCATGAGATTGTTGAGGCCTTAGAGGGGGAGCTCTCGAGCTTTCAGCGCATGTCTGTTGGCATTGCAGCAACTTACTATACCGTCATGCTGCTCATCTGGACAGCACCGGCGGTTCTGCAAGCCAAGGCAGGACGTGTCCAGGTGAATTGAGAGCAGTTGCAACATCAGTGATCATCAGGTTGCTGCTGAGGAAGTCTATGACGCCAATTCCTTGTTGGCCACCCAGTGGAGCAAAGTTTCAAAGTATCACTTTTGCAAAGTGCAAATCACTGTTACGGCCTCTTTTGCCATTCAGTTTGGATTTATCTTAATATGAACATATTCACCGGGTTTAGGGTTTAGGGTTTAGGGCTTTAGGTTCTGTTAAGGCTTTGCAAGATGTTTTAAGGCTTTTTGTTTCGGTGTTTGTTAGGGTTTTGAGGGAGCTTTCAGGGTGTGCAGGTTTGATGGGTCAGTGGGCTCATATGGTTGAGGGGCCAGTTCACGATCAACCGCAGTTTCAAGGTCAACCCCCTTAACCCCCAAGTCTGGTCCTCATTTTCCACAAGGTGCGCGCTTTCCTGGTCCAGGTAGGACATCTGGATATTTGTTTCATTTACCTGGAATCCTAAACCCTAAACCCGAAACCCTAAACCCTAAATCCTGGGCCCTAAGCCCTAAGCCCTAAACCCTAAACCCTAAACCCTAAACCCTAAACCCTAAACTCTAAACTCTAAGCCCTAAACCCTAAACCCTAAACCCTAACCCCTAAACCTTAAACCCTAGTTGGGGAGTTGCTTTCAGGGCGGTTGATTTAAGAGGCCAACCCAGTCTTGATGTCTGACGGAGCCCTAAGCCCTAAGCCCTAAACCCGAAACCCGAAAGCCTAAACCCTAGACCCTGCAACTCAAAGCCTTCAACTCCGGAGCATTGAGGGGTTTAGCGTTTAGGGGCTGGGATGTTCCCCCTTGTAAGGATTGTTAGTTTAAGGGGGAACCTCCCAAGTTTAGGGTGTAGTATCGGAGCCCGGGAATCAAGAATCAAGACTCCTGGAAACTTGGTTCTGTGGCCACTTTGTTGAAACAAATGTCTTTAGAACAGTTTAAAGTTTATCAGCCCAGAGGCAGAAAAAATAGAACCACGAGTTCCGGGCATCACAGTTCTTTTTTCCGGGTTCTAGAGACCGTCAGCAGAAACACTTTCGCCTTTATTATGTTTGCACCGTCTCCACAAAGGCTTCAGAACCTATGTACCTGTAGACTATAGGTAAGTATGTGTGCATGTATGTTTGTATTTATGCATTTCTGTATATATGCTGTATAGCTATATATATGTGTTTATGTATATGTGTATATATGTATGAGAGAGGAACCTAACTTCTTTGTTTTCTTTATCCTAAAAAAAGTCATTCTTTTATTCTTTTATTCTGAGGTTCACAACAGAATGCAAGAACAAACGATTTGAATTCTTTCTCTATTATTCTTTTGGTCGCTGGGTCTGGAGGCAGCCCAAGTACGTCGCGTTGAAGACACACAAACTGCCCGGCGGGAAGAAGGTCATGGTGAAGGCTGGTACGCAGGTGATCGATCGGGCCTGGAAAGTTTTAAAGGAGCGTGTGAAGATCAATCAAAACTGCAAAACATGTAGGCCAAGGTTAGGTCACAATTGCGTCGAAGCCGTAGAGGTTACCTGGGTACCCGGCAAAACACCGGCGACGAAGGCTCATATTTACAAAGTGGGAGGGGGATATAATATGTACGCATATGTACACATAAATATCATATATGTAAATGGTACTACTTTTAACGTAATGAAAGCATTGCCTTAAGCCTAGGCCTTGGGGTATTGGGTTTACTGTTGGGGGGGGGGGGGGGCAGGTCCTGTGGCGAGCGCAAGGGTCCAGACACTGAGCCCAAAACCCTAACCTTAAAGGGTCCAGCTAGTGTACCGTACCACGACGTATACTGTTTTCAGAGCGTGGCTTAGAACTAAAGTGCATCAAACTCTCAGACAGGGTGTGTGAGTTTACACAGCTCAGCTATACGTTTTCGCGTAATGTGTTTGACGTATAGTAACAACATAGGAGCCGCTGCACCATGGCCAAAAGGCAAACTGACCCCCATCGGTGCCGTCACAAAGAAGCGTGTAGACGGAACGTTCTGTCAGACAGCGCCAATAGGGTCTTTCAGGCGCCGCGCAGTCCACGTTCCGGTCGTGGTACTTCCGCCGCGCTCTCCCTCCCAAGCAGTCCCTAACCTACAAGTTCCTCGAGTCCCTCTTCCTCGCAAAGGCCACGCAGTTCTTGTCCTTTCAGTGCCTCTTCCTGTGGGCCGACTTCCTCGCGAAGACCAAGCAGTTCTTGTTCCTTCAGTGTCTCTTCCTGCGGGCCGACCTCCTCGCGAAGACGGAACAATGCTTGTTCCTCCAGTCCCTCTTCATGCAGTCCCTCTTCCTGTGGGCCAACTTAGAGAAGACCGAGCAGTGCTTGTTCCTCCAGTGCTTCTCTTCCTCTGGGCCAACCTCCTCGAAGACCAAGCAGTTCTTGTTCCTCCAGCGTCTCTTCCTGTTAACAACCTCCTCGCGAAGACTCCTAGTGAGCCGTCTCATTCAAGTTCAGCTATGCCCAGTGAGCCATCGCATCCGCCTTCGTTCGGAACTCTGACGCAGCACGCGAACGTGATCATCACAGTATGGGGGTACGCTATGACTGCAGCGCCGCCCGACGTGGAGTACGTTATAATTGCCAGGTGCTTTCATGATCCAGCTACAATGGCAGTGCCCCGTGCCGACCAGGGCTAGGAGGGACGTTCAAACCAAGGCTTGCAGGGGGCGGGGGCGGGGGGTGGGGCAAGGCAAGGACAAATAGACAACGAAGAAGAATAAGAAGAAGAGCAAGAGCAAGGAGAAGAAAAAAACGCACGCGCGCGCAGCCTGGGATGAGAGTTTTGGCTTCTACGATTTCTGTCTTTTCTTATTTTGCATATGTGCTGTGCTAAATACGCTGTCAAGCACCTCTTACGCATTTTATGTTTCATGTATTTTCAACATATTCTCATGCACATTAAAACTTTACATACCCGACTACTCTTATCAGGATCTACATTTGTTCATAGTTTCCTACAAGTTTTTCAAATTACGATGCAATTTTATAGGTTTTACACATGTTTACTTCTGAGATTCGTTTGTAGAATACATTTTTCACATGTGTATAATATGTATATATATATATATATCTATCTTCCAAGTATTTTTTGTACATGTTTTTGCACATTTTAAATTTTGCACATTTGTTATCCGACATCCTCCAAATGCATGCATTTGATTTTGAATGCTTTGTATCGAATTTATCATATTCGGCAAATTATGTAATTCCCAATATGCAGTACTTAGTAGTTTTATTGGGATACAGAATAGTACAACATGCATTCCTGTAAATATTTGTATTTAGCATTTACATTTTTAATCGCTAACATATGGCATACAATGCTTATTATTCTACTACAGCTTTTTATAACACAAGATACGTGATGCTTTTTTCGGCTTAACATATAATGTGCAGTAATTGGTTTTAGAATATTATGGTATATATACATATGCAGTAACTGTTATTGATTGTATAATCCGCAACATATGGTCTATAAGTTGATGCAATGCAAGATTGTATGTTATATATATATATATGTTATATATACATATGTATATATATATATATCTGTAAATAAATAAATAAGTATAAATAAATAAAATAAATAAATACATAAATAAATAAATATAAATATATATATATATATATATATATATATTTATACTTATATTTGAATAACTTTGCATATTAACTGTTGTATAGTACATGCTGTAGAGTATAAGTATACATATATATATATATATGATATTATGTTTGTTTGTTTCCTGGTGCTCGATACGGCAATTATGTTAGGAGCTTGTCTCGAAAATTGGCAGTTGTAGTATGAGCATAGAAATTTGCATCAGTTCCCACGCGCAATGATTTTCTGGAGAGAGTTTTTATGTCCGTGGATCCAAGGACAGGGGGCCAGTTGGGATCGTTAATCCGCTATTGTGGTAGGCAAAACGGCACATGGGAAGGAGAAAAACCCGGAGATGAAGCCGACGTATGCGGATTCTGAACTGGTTTCGAAATAGGACCCAAAACTCGGGGTGCAGTCAAGGCTTGGAGAGGAAGGTTCTGCACAGCTTTTGCAGTCCTGGCCTGAATCAACATGTGAAGATGCCACAACTGCACGCAGCAGTTCACACATGTCATCTGAGGCGAACTGGAGACGGAGAGGTGGAGCTTGAGGCGCGCCGAGAATCAGTCAGGGTCCAGGGCAACAACAATAAAGAGAAACCATTTAGGTTTGAGTGGCGTGATTGCGGTTACATCAGTTTCGATGAAATAGTTATCTGAGCTTCTGTTGAAGTTGGGTTGTGTTCATGACGAAGGACACGTAGAAGTCGGGGAGCAGAAGCAAATCGCAAATGAGTTCGTTTGTACCGAAGTCGATTGTGATTAACACAAACATGTCTCTTACACTTGCCTTCAAAACTTGTAGGCATTAATTACAATGTTGAGATGCTCTGCATTCTGTAGAATGCGGCACGCATCGACGTCTGCTGGCCAATGGGTGCTCTGGTAATATGGACGTTATGATAATGCAGGCATGGGTGCTTTGGCCAACGGTTGCTTTGGCAACATTGACGCTGTGATTGTGCGGGATTCGCACCCAGTGGTAGCGTGGACTTTCTTATCGTGCGGGCATGGATGCTTTGGCGACAGGACACGATCATGGATACGGCTGCAACAGTATAATAGTATAACCTGTATTTGGCTTATCTAAACGAGTCACAATGCAGGGGAAGTCAGTCGTTCCAGACTCGATGACAAGTTATCCCTCAAATCTGGTTCTAGGATTGTGGTCTTACTAAAAACCGTGCGCGAACGAATGAGAATGAAACAGCACACCAAAAATGTGGTAACGGCGAGCCCCGCGACCGCAGGGTGGCAGCGCAACCAGATTCAAGCACATGTTATGAAGATGCGCATTTTCTTGGAGTTTTTGAGGATTTGCTATCTTGAGGAGCGCGTGTGCACTGCAGGAAAGTACTGTTTTTTACCACTGCTTCCAGCTGTGAGGTGAATAAAGCCATGGCAGGCGTGGTGAATTCAGGAGACAGAGCTGAAAGCAAAAACTTGTTTTAAACCCCTCTACTCGTCGAGTAAGAACCGTCAACGCGTCAGTTCAGGAGGATTTGGCTACGTTCGTACAAGTGCATCTTGTTCCAGGAAATTCAAGCATCCTTGTGCCGTACGTTGTAGAAAGAGGCAACAGCGCTGTAAATTCCAGTACTTTGTGCATACTCGCAAAAGGCATGAACGCTTGTCACTTTGGCTTGAAAAACGGGGAAATTGCCAAACAATGTAGAGACAAACAGCAGTTCTGACGAAAGCATGTGTTTAAAACAACTTGGTTTCACCATCGCACCGGAGGGTACCTCCTATTCCTCTGCCTCTTCAACTACCACGCAATGTTCACTCGCACAACAGATCACAACAGTATAGTTGCTAGACTGAGTGGGCCCTGTCTACCAAACCGCGGTCTGGTTGTACCCCACATGCTCTCTTCGGTATGGCTTATGGCAATAAACGGCAGTCGCAGGACCTGCGGAGTACTTGCGACGAACTTAAAGCCCTGGTGCAACGTGAGCGACATGATCATGCTGTGGAGGCCGTTTTCGCAAGGAAGTAAAGCACGCTCGTTTTCTTGTAGTTGAATTTCATCAGAATCTTGCACAGGTGGGACAGCTAGTTGCAAAACTTCGGGATCAAGAGGTCATATCCAGAAGCTCTGAGAAGAGCAAGGCAGCAATTGTGGCTTGCTTGCTTGCGTGCGCGTGCGTGCGTGCGTGGGTGGGTGGGTGTGTGTGTGTGTGTGTCTAGGTCTGTGTGTCTGTTGTTTTATTGTTTTTTGCTTTTGTTTGTGTGTGTGTGTGACTTCCTGGTATGGCAGGCGCAGCTCATTTCTGAAGTGGAGGAGTGGCGTGAGAGGTGGCAGGAGTAGCCACAATGTCACACAAACGAGTACTGAGTTGAAAGGTGCAGCGAGCTCAAGAAGCAGCTGGCTCGCGCATCGCGTCCAGACCTGCCCAGGCATCCTGGAACCCCAGAGGATCCGAGAAGCGTGTTTCTCATTGTTTCTCACTCTTCTTTCCATTGTTACAAGTTTTGAAAGGCTACAGTGGCCAGCGCACATGCTCAACGGTGCAGATGATGCAGGCTGGGTTTCAGACCCCTGCATCCTATTTTCAGACCGACGAATCCTGAGACAAAACAAGCCACAGCAATCGCGTGGCGTCTTTCATAGGTGCGTCTGGTTCCGGGTCGCAGCCCTCGTTCGACTCCCAGTTTCTTTACTTGACAATGCAGGGCAGCTGCCGGGCTTCTGCAGGGCAGCCTGCATTTTCATGTTGGGGTCGGGCAGTCCAGGATGTTAAGTAACATGTTAGCTGTCAGCGCTATTGTTATGATGATGATGATGATGATGATGCTGATGATGATTCTGATTATGATTATGGTGATGATTTTATATCCTAATGAGACAGAGGACCTCCAAAATCGAAGTAAAGTTGAGCGAGAATCGAACAACAATCGAACAGCATACTTTTTTCGATTTGCCCGATTCTTTCATTCCCGTTTGCTTGTGTCCGGCTTTTCTTTTGATCGCCGAAAGGGCCGACATTTCCGATGTGATCGGTGTTTTTTTCTCGGATTTTTGAAATCGTCTGTTATTCAGGAGATTGCAACGCTAGCGAACCTGAGGGAAGGGAACAGTAAGATCAAAATACATCAAAACTAACGTTTTCGACGCGCTGCCCGCCTCGTCCCATACTCCCCGCCTACCCCAAGCCGACTCATCAAGTGAGAAGTGGGGAACAGTAGGGATCCAGGGGGGCTGCATGGGAGCGAGGAAAAGGTGACTGGATCAGTTTTGATGCGCTTGTGACACTTCGTGCAATTGTGCCTGTGAATTTCAGGACAGCATTTGATCAGCATGATGTTGCACATGGGACACACAGCCCTGGCGGTGCTTCTGGTGGTGCTTCTGGCGGCGTGCCCTGGTGATCTAGAAAGTCGTGGCTGAACATGCGTTGCTTTTTGCGCCAGCGATCGCGCATCATCCCAGGTTGCCCTGGAGCCAGTCCCCAGCAACAATGACAACATGACCGACAGCAGTTCAGATGGTGTCGAGGGCGAAGGCATGCAGAAGAGGCATAGGGATGCCTGATGAATCTTGACTTTGTTGTGCAGGCCCGGAAGGGTCTCAGGACTGCGGGGGCTCGTTCGCCCGTTTCTTTACCCGAATCCATGTACGCATCGCGTTCTGCAGGACAACGGAAATGATGAATGTGTCGATGGTCCTGGCAGTCCTGGCTCCAGAAGGTGAGATAGGGCGAGGAAACAGGGTTGCTGCTCGTTGCGTATCAAATGCATCCAATGAGAATGTCCCGCTGAGCATTCACTGAGTCCTAATGTTGCCTGACAGTATTTCCGCCTGTTAGTTACACAGAGACTCATTTGAGGCGGTCTCATGCACTTGCACAGATCATTCTTCAAAGCAGAAGGACATCACCACGCGACATGCATAAAGACAAACGAAACTGGTTCGACAGAGTTGATTTTCACATTTTGCGAGCATTGCAGCGTTTAGTGGAATATGGTAAGCACGGTGAGCACGGTGAGCACCGTGAGCCCTTCTGGGAGGCCGTCTGGTGCGGAGACGCTCTCAGGCGCACTCTCGTCATCAGTGCTTTCAGGTGTCTCGGATGCCCTCTGAGCAAGGCGAGCCCCAAGATGAGCACATCTCGCGCGAGGCAAGAAACTATCTAGACAGGGAGAGGTGAGGTCATCCGCCAGGTCCGTCAACCGTTAAAGGCCTTCGATATCATGAAGCTGCCCTAGACCACATAACGTCACGACGTCGCGCCGGTGTTTCCCAGATGTGTCGCATTGTTTTCTGAAGCTGCCTTTTCTGCGCTTTGGCCCTGCCCTCTGAGAGCGAGTATTTTACCTAACGCTACCTAAACTATGCAAAACAGACGTCAGCAAAAATCAAAAGCCAGGCCGATCCGACTGCATCTTCCGAGTTTCCACCGCGAGCTGAGTGGCCGGCCCAAAATGCCCTTGTCTCACGCTGGGGCCGTGTAGCAATCTGAGGCCTCCTTCTGAGCCAGATGTTCACTCTGGCAGTGAGGACTTCCGCAGCGCAGTGGACAATTTGCAGCATTCGGCAGTGTACCAGGAGGATACAAGTGGGGCAGATGCAGCTCCGAGTGAACCTTGCCCCTCACCAGCAAGTATTCAGTATGATGCAGTACTAGGTACCTATGTAGCCTGCGTAAGCTTGCACGTCTCTGCAGACTCGACAGTGTTTTGTTCATCAGTTGTTCATGTTGTTCAACGTCCGTCTCCAGGCACTGACAGGTGTGAGCCATGTGAACCATGTGAGCTTCATCCGGATGCAGAAGCCAACGAACTGGCTCGCGAAACATAGAACAGTTGGAACACAATACAACAAACTTATCTTGAGACCTCCTGAAATCATGGAGACTCGTAAAACCACGTGTCACTGAGCTCATCCACAAGGGTCGAGCCGTCGGGGAAGCGCTTCCCCTGTTAATGTGTTCAGCATGTCGCAAGTCGGAAATAGGTGGGCTGGTAGGTTCGTCCAGACTGCATGCGAGCTGATGCGAGCTGCAACATGCTGTAACTACGTGGCGATTCTAGGTTGTCTGATGCGCATCTGCAGTCTGACCGTCTGGTGTGGCTCAAGAGCTTAGCTCAATCCAATCTCGTTTTGCGTTTTGCGGTGGGCAGGCGCATATCCTGCCAGAATGAAGCACATTCCGGGAATGAGACTTGCCTTTCTAATCGCGTCCCTCGCTCCCATCAGCGTTGTGAGTGATCAAAGCAGAAGGCTATCCACCCATCGTGTGAGCTCACAGGCTTCGTCTTCTGCTGCCAGCGAATTACAGCAAATTCTTCAGAACGGAAAGATGAGCATTCCTTTGAGTTTACAAGCAATCCAGACGACCCTTGTAAAGATGGGGCATGAGGCAAGCAACAGCAGTGCTGTGACTACGGCGGATTTTGCAAAGAGCATTGAGCCCCTGCTGTACTCAATGCAGGACACCATTCGTAGCCAGAACAACCTGACCCAGCAGACTCTAGACAATTCTTGGGCAACGTTTACGGCCTGCAGCTTTGACTTCGGGGGGCCATCAGGCTTCGAAGATTTGACTGCGCTCGAAAATTCCCACAAGACTTGCAGAGTCGAAGAGGGCATTCAAAAGACTGGCTTGGACGCATGCAGAATCATTCAGGGTAACAAGGAGTCGGCACTTGCCGACGCCAAGAAGGATTTTCATGGTGATGACGCGAGCGGCACTAAGGGAAAGAATGTCCTACCGGAGTCCAATGCTTGTGACTTTGAGCAAGTTGGTGCATCTTGGACCTCTCCTAAGGAGTACTTGGAATACTTCGAGAACCACTTCGGCACTTTATTGAGTGACTGGCGAGCTTCCCGTGATGCTGTGGTGAAGGCACAGAATGAGACCAACACACAGACTGCCCTCTGTGACAGCAAAGAGGCAAAGTGGAACGGTCAGAAGACTGACTGTGCTGAGTTCCAAAAAGCATTAGAAAATGGAGCTTGTGACATCTTGACCCACAACACTGCCTGTAGGAGTTACACAGGCTGCTACAACAGAGAGTGGCATTCTTATGGGGAGGCCCAGAAGCTTACCAAAACACAGGAGGCCGAGCAAAAGGCAGAGATGATGGGAACCCTGAAGATCCTCTGCATGATCCGCGTGTTTGGGCAGCCAGACCTCAATGCAAAGATCAATCGTTGCCTGCAAGCCGATTATGCTGGCAGTTCGGATGTGACAGGATTAGAGATCACGTACTATCCTAACTCTAAGACGAAAATGCCAGCTGATCAACGAGGAGCTTGTGCAGCAGCAAGCAAAGCTTCCATGATTCCCGGCACAAAGAGCTTTGAGAACACTCACTATGCTGGTTTGCCAACAAATGCAGGCTTTTCAGACTGTTCGGCATCATGCTGTGGATACGCAGAGCCAACATGCCTGAATTACGGCTGCAGCAAAAAGTATGTGAAGACTCAGCTCTGCCAGTGCAACGCGGAGTGTGAGCTGCACGGAGACTGCTGCTGGGATTATTACGACAAGTGCAATGTCGTTTCGAAGGATTACAACGTTGTCCTAAATGAAGTGGCTTTTAGCAGTGTGGCTGGTACCTGCGAAGGTGCAGACTGGGTTGAGCTCTACAACGCTGGGCATGTGACGAAGGACATCAAAGGGTGGACATTGTCGGTGGAGAAACCCGACCCACAAAATCCAGGTTCAACTGTTCAGTACGACGTCGCGTTTGACACCAGTCAGGCCATTGAGCCTGCAACAACGCTGGTGGTGTGCGCGAAGCCCGGTGGGTTAACCGATACGTCGCTTCCCAATATTGAGGTTGAGTTCGAAAAGGGCAACAGGATTGCGTGGAGTGACAAGGATGGGAATACCATCTCTGCGACCAAGATTTCGGAATCCGCAGCAGACGACAAGACATGGTCACGTCTGGCTGATGGCCAATTTGCGCTGAAGGACCCGACTCCAGGGTCGAAGAACAAGTGATCGAGCCTGGGATGATTTGCCCAAGAAGACTGCTCGGCAAGGCACAAAAACACACTGCAAAACAATTATATCGAGAAACATTGAATTTGATTCCAAGAGTTCAGAGAGGCGTCTTGGATAATCCTTGTATGAATGAAAAGATTGACGGTATTCAATTAGTATCTTACTTTTGGGAGTTGAACGTATTCGAATATTCCATAAAATTAATATCATTTGTTTGGGGTCCGAACATATTCATTTTGGGGTCCGAACGGGCTCAATGAAAAATCCCTCAATTTTGGGATTAATGATTAATTATTCTAGAAAAAACATCATAATTCTGAGAATTTTTTCGGATATTGTTTTTTATTTTCGTAATTAGGAATTCTCAGATATTTATTCTATATTTTTCTTCATAATACGAGGGAGATATTAGAAATAATTAGTATTTTATCTATATTTTGGGGTTCAATGATTTTCATGGAATTTATCTCCATAAAAGGTTACGGGCTCGACCCTATTTTCGCTTTGCGGCCGCCCTGTCGGTTGCCCCGCTTCCTCTTCCGGTCAATTTGGCTGCTTGTGAGGGCCTTGCAGGGGGATCCGGAAAATTCCGGGAATTTTCAAGCTTATTATCTAAAAATCCTAGGAATTTTGGGCATCACCCGGATCTGAAAATTCCCGGAATTTTCGGTTCAAGGGGGTTCGGCCTCATCATCACATATCAGCAACAATTCTCGAAAAATACTCGGAATTAAAAATTCCGGGAATTTTCGGGATCCCCCGGGTTCAGGGTTTTACGCTTTACGGTGTAGGGTTTTGGGGTTTAATAGAAATTGTATAGGGTTTGTGTCCGGAATTTTGTCGTGTTTTGGGGGGTTTTGTTTTTTGCTTTTGCTGTAATGGTTTGGGTTCTGTCGGGTGTGGTGGGGGGTGGGTGGTTTTGGGGTGTTGAGGGGTTGGGGCTGAAAGGCTGGGGTTTTGGGGGGTTTTCCCGAATGCCCGTGGTGGTGGTCCCGTGGTGGTGGTCCGTGGTCCCCTGGTGGTTTGTCGTGGAGGTCCCACAACGTGGTGGTGGTCCCGTGGTGGTGGTGCTCCTTTGGTGGTGGTGGTCCTGTGGTGGTGGTCTGTCGTGGTGGTGGTGGTGGTGTCCGTGGTGGTGGTGGTGGTGGTGGTGGTGGTGGTGGTGGTGGGGTGGTGGTGGCGGTGGTGGTGGTGGTCCCTGGTGGCCGTGATGGTGGTCCCGTGGTGGTGGTCCCATGGTGGTGGCCGTGGCGGTGGTCCGAGGCGGTGGTCCGTGGGGGTGGTCTCGTGGTGGTGGTTCCGTGGTGGCGGTCCCGTGGTGGTTGTCTCGTGGTGGTGGTCTCGTGGTGGTGGTCTCGTGGTGGTGGTCTCGTGGTGGTGGTCTTGTGGTGGTGGTCTCGTG
>CAJNDS010002830.1:0-32500 GCA_905221605.1 Symbiodinium natans
CCCCCCTCCCCCACGATGAAATGGTTCGTGGGTAGGATGGTCCATGACAGAGTGACGTTGGAGGACAAGGCTTGCTGATGAAAAATGTAAACTTTTTATTTCAAAGTTTTTTGCGATTTCTGGGTGGGTGGGTTTTTTCCAAACAGCAGCTCTACTGGAGATTGCTCGACCCGGAGCTGCTGAACCCTAAACCCTAAACCCTAAACCCTAAACCCTAAACCCTAAATTTTAAGGGCTTCGCCCGTGTGCGCCAGCACATTTTGAGTTTGGCTTCCAAAGCGAAACTTGACAAGAAGACTGGTTTCGGACTACCCCTAGATTTTTCGGATTTTTGGCCGGTGACAAAGGAGGTTTAAGTAAATTGAGCAGACGCGTGCAAGCGAGGTTTAAGTAAATTGAAGAAAATGGACACGAAGCCAATTTGTGCCTTCTGCGGCCAAGAATATGGGCCTTCTGAAGCCAATTCGGGCCTTCTGAATGAAGCCAATTGTGGCCAATTTCAGCCTTAAAAGCCAGTTTGTGCCGTCTGAAACCAACCTGGGCCTTCAAAGGACTTTTGAAGCCAATTTGGGTCAAGTTGAATTTTCTGAAGCCAATTTGGAACTCGCACCAATTTGGGCCTTTTGAAGCCAATTCGGGCCTTCTTAGGCCTTCTGAAGCCCAATTTAAGCCTTCTGAAGCCAATTTGGGCCTCTGAAATCAATTTGGGCTTTCTAAAGCCAATCTAGGCCTTCTGAAGCCAAATTAAACCTTCTGAAGCCAATTTATGGCTTTCTGGAGCCAATTTGGGCCTTCTGAATGTAGGCTTTCTGAAGCCAATTTTAGCCTTTTGAAGTTAACCCAACTTCGAGCTTTTTATTTTCACATTCGAGCAGGCTAACAAAAACACAAACTAGCTAACAAAAAAGCATCTTGCAATTCGGGGCGTGGCCCATAAGAAAAAAATTGTAAAATGGATGAATTTTACCTGGGCGCCGGCTACGCTGGCGGATCCTAAACTCAGGGCCTAGGCCGCCTCCCTACGTTGGGGGGCGGCGCTCAAGCCCTTCGACACCCAGGTCGCTCGCCTGCGGTAGCGCCCACGATGGGGAACACGTTCATTCTTGTTGGGACCAATACTGGTCCCCTATAAATAAAAAGGTGAGGTGAGGTGAGGTGGTGAGGTGAGGTGAGCATCGACCGAAGCACGAGCCTGGCCTAACAAAAAGGTAGCCCCTCCGGCGCAAGGCCTAAAGAGCAAACCCCAGCAACACAACGCGCAGGAACAGCAACGGGGAACAACAACACGAAACGCACCAGACGGACGAACGAGCGAACGAACGGAAACAGTCGTTTGCCGACTTTTCCCAGCCCCTTTCCCTGGCACAGCAGCAGCGACGGTAAACGGGGGCGCACCGCGCGACCGGTCTTCATTCCCAGACCCGCGAGATGTCACGTGTCGAGAGCGGCTGCGGGCACGTCGGCTCCCAGATCGGCCGCGCACACCGGAACCGCGAGCACCGCTCGCCCGGTGTGCCCTGCGCCGCTGCCTCTGCCGGCTTTTTGAGGTGGATGAGCTCCTGCGCCCGCGACCACCACGGCGTCCGGAGTGGACCCCACTCCCGCCATTTCGGTGGATTACAAGCTCTCTTGTCGAACCCAGCGCTTGCTCCGCCATGGCAAGCCCGAGGCTTAGGGCCCTCGCACACATTTGGTGATCCATGGCTAAGGAAGGACGATGCCGGGAAAGGTCAAAACTGCACGACGATCGAATTTTGGCTCTGGGGCTTGGGGTGACGGTCGGGGGCTAGGAACTGCATTCTCTAGATGTTCCACCGCAGCCAACAGGGGTCCTGTTTCTTTCTCTCAAGCAATCCGACTCTCTCCCATCTACTTGCAATGTTGAATATTGCCAGCTCTATTGCCAGCCTGAGCCTTCCCTCAATCTTAGCCCGCCTAGGCACGGACTACTTAATGCCAACCTCGCAGACTTCAAGCTAAAGGGAGGTGAGCTCCTCACATGAGCGGCAGGACTTGGAGATTCTAGTTGCCCTTTTCCACCCAAGATCCAGAGGTGACAGGATGGAAGCGCCTGCGCAAACCAAAAAAACAAGAAAAACAAAGAGACCAATCATTGCGCATATATAGCTCAATATCCATGTATCGCTGGAGCCGCGGGACGAAGACGCGGCACTGCCCATCCACTTCCCCGCTCCTCTACGTAGGGTCCTCCCAAACGCAGCATCCAGCAGGGAAGCCAGCGCTCCAGTATCCGGCACTATCGCCCTACTGCCCCCCCAATGGACCACCAACTGGGTGCTCGTCGGACTGAAAACAGACAGAGGGGCAAAGAAAAGAGAAAGAAAAGGAAAGGAACAAAAACAAGACAAAACAAACCAAAACGCACACCAAGACGCACACACCAGCCCTTAGTGCCGCCCCTGGGGTCCCAGAGGGTGAACCGGCCAAAGGGGGAGACCGGCAGCAGACCCAGGGGCCTATAAATAAAGTAATACCCCCCTTGGGCGCTGGCCTTTTTGGCGGGGTACCCCCCGCCGGGCTCCCAGGCCACGAGGACCCGGACCCCCCCACCCCCAGAAACCACCTCAGCCCCTCCGCCCCTTGGGCGCTGCCTGGGACCCCCCTAAAACCCATCTGGGACCATGCTGAAACCTTCCCATTGCCCTGACCTTCAGATTTTCTGGGACCCCCTCCTGAGACCCCCTCCCACCCCTGGAACCTGTCTAGGACCTTCCTTGAAACTCGCCTGGGATTGGCAGTAGGCAAGGTGGCTTTGCCGCCTTAGACAGCGTGGGGTGGGAGAAAGGTGTTAGATGGCCCTCCACAATCGGGCCAGAGCTGCTCTTCGCACCTGACGAGGCTTTCGAGCCTTTGCTGCATCCAACCTTCACAGCATCTATGCCATATTACAGCAAACCCTAAACCCTAAACCCTAAACCCTAAACCCTAAACCCTCTACCCAGTGGGGGACCGACCTCTGGTCCCAAGATTTCTTTCGACGATAAACGATCTCCAAATAGACATCTCAGCTGGAGATCAATGGGGTCGAATGTAGTTGGCAACAACCCACTCTTCAAACTTTCTCAAGTGGCGCTCACCACGACTGTTGGGCTGACCAAGCAACCTTCTTTCTTTGAGACGTAGAATCATCGAATCATCGTCAAAACCGATCTACTTCTTTACATATCGGATCTTTTTGCATCGCCGACTCTTCTTAAGAATTTCAGAAAGCCAGCGACCCTAATGCAGAACCCCAAATAGTAGGATCCTTGCTTTAGGGACCACTATGTAAAGCACCACGCTCCCATATTGAAAGCCCGGTGGGATGCCAGATGGCGCCTAGAGACGGGCTTGCGAGCCCAGCACATCCGGGAGCTCCCTTGTTAAGAGCCTGTTCTTGAGATCCAAGACAAAGTCCAGATTCAGGGCATCGGCAGTGGTGGCCCACAGCATCTTCTCATCCCATCGCCGTCGGCGACGAGTCGGCAAGTTCGCTGACTTCTTTTTCGAGGTAATGATAGCCTTTGCGCTCCAGCCAGGCCACTTCCGCTTTCTGTGAGTTTCCTAAGCCCTCCGAGTGGTCTAGAAATTGGCGTTCCTCCTCCGGTAGCCACGCCAGAAAGAGCCGATGCTCCTCTCGCGAAAAGGGTGATGAGCCATCTGGACCTCTCTCCTTGGAGAGGTGGTCGAGGCCATCACTCAGTGCTCTGAGGAAACCCTCTGACTTCCCAAAGTCTGCCTTCCGCCGGAAGATCTGCTCCCTTCGTAGGTGCTCGGCGCCAGCTGCTGTGAAGTCTGCGACTTTCCCTTGGCCTTTCTTCCCATCGAAGAAGTAGACCTCGAGGGTGGCCCCCAGCTGGACCGCCTTCTCTATGTTGGCGATCCAACGAGACCACCATCGGCAACCCCAGGGCTTGGGTTCGCCATAGAGGGGCACGCACCAGCATCCGCCACTTAAGTCGCAGAGGTCCATGGTGCTGGGAATGGGGTCGTGCAGCCCAAAGTGCTCGGAACCCTCTGGCAAGAACACCACGGCTGCGCTGATGTCATCATTGCGAGCTCCAGCAACCAGCGAATCCCAGGCGGATTCGTACTTCCCTGGCCAGGAGGACACGGTGTGACGGCCCGGGAGGACGTTGCCTTCGAAGACGATGGTCCTCTGGTTGGTCTGCAACACCGCTTGGTTCAAGTCCTCCTTCGCAGGCTGGATCATGGCAGAGATTGCCTTGGCAGAGTCAAAGCCGCTGCGGCACTTCGCAAGACCATTCCTGGGCTCTTCTCGAACAGTCTTACTTTAGGTTACCATAATAAGAGAAAACCATCATGATATTTACTATGGATCCCTATTATGGTAACCTTAACAGGAGCCCAGATTCAGCATCATCAGTGGCCATCGGAAGAAAACCACAGAAGATTTCAGGACCCTACAGGTCAACTCTTCCCCCCCAAAGGGAAACACGCACATGGAGCAGAGCACGAAGCAGACAAGAACCATGGCCGGAGACCAGATGATGAGCATGGCCAGCGTATGGCCATCCTCTGAGAGCCGGGAGGAGATTAGATACGCACAGAAGAAGCCCACGAAGGGAGGCGCGCCGTAGAAGATGCCAAAAATCCAAACTCGAGAGTCCTGATTCTCAGAATCATTCTCAAAGTCTACTTGGACGGCGATGCCGGCGCCCTGCTCCTCGTAGCTGTGCAGCTCGGGGTGTGCTGCTCGCACCGCGGCCTGCTAAGGGTTTCGGGTTTAGGCTGAGGGTTCCTTGTAAAGGTTCCTTTAAGGGCTCTACGAGGGTTCTGTAAGGATATTTCAAGCTTTTGTTTGTCTTTCTAGGGTTTGAGCTTCCGCCTGCAGCTGCGAGGCAGTGGCGTCGTCCGCCGCGGCCCGGAGAACGCTCACACAGCCCATGGCCAGGCACCACACAACCACGACCGCAGCGGCGAAACCCGAGGCCTCTGGGCCCTGGGGGCCGTCGAACATCAGCAGCTGCACGTCGCGGTGGACTGCCGCAGTGCCGAATATGATAAGACCCAACAACACTGAGATTATGAGGGATGTGCAGATGAACATCTTTCTTTGGTTCCTGATCGCTGCGCGCTTTACTTCCTCATACAGCTGCTGGCTGATCTCCTGCTTTCGTGCGCGCCTCAAAGCGGATTCCTTTCTGGCTGCTGCCTCTTCCCTTCGGATCAGTTTCGCAGCTTTCTGAGAGAAGTCGCCGAAGTCCTGGGACAACAGCAGGCTCCGACTGGCAGTGACAGCGCAGCTCCCACGAAGTCCAGGAGCGTCACGGAGACGCACTGAGACCTTCGTGTCCGGGGACGAAAGCGCGAAGCTGCATCTGGAGCTCGGGTAGAGAACCTCAGCTGCCCAGTTCATAGGGCTCACAGAATCTAAGCTTACAGCATCTAAGAGGATAACAAGCAACCCTACGCCCTGGACCTCAAGTTTGAGAAAACCCTACACCCTACGCCCTGAACCCAAATCCCAAAAAACTAAACCCCCAAACCCTAAACCCCCAAACCCCAAACCCTAAACCCCAAATCCTAAACCCTAGACCCTAAACCCTAAACCCTAAACCCCGAACCTCTAAAGCCCGAAAGTGTAAGGAGCTTGGGAGTCGGCGGAGCCCGGATTCACCTCCACAGCCGCTTTCAGGTCGTTGTACACCTGGTTCAGGGCTTAAATTAGGGCGGATTTAGGGTTTAGGGTTTGGGGTTTAGGGTTTAGAGTTTAGGGTTTAGGGAAAGTTTAGGTTTAGGGTCCAGGGCTTAATTTAGAGCGATTTTCGGGCTGAGTTGCTCACTCTCGCACAAGGCAGGCAAGGTTCGTTGGCTTGGGGTTTAGGGATTCTGCGGATTCCTGTTGGTGATCCTTCTAGGTTTCCTTGAAACCCCAAACCCTGAACATGTTACCCACCTCTATTGTCTCCTCTTGCTCGCTTTTCTGGTCTTCCCTGGCTGGCATGCCGGGGACGCTCCATGGCTCACGAGGTTGAGGCATTCCTTGACGGGTTTCTTCTGGGCTTCTATTGGGGCTTCAGCGGTTCGGGATTGAAGTGCATAGAGTCAACACACGGCAAATCGATGCTTTCGGGCCAATCGTCTTCTAGTTCTTTGGGGGGGGTTCTTAAGCACATAGTAGACCGGCAACCAGGCAGTGAAACACCGAAGCAACTAAACTTGACTTAAGGTTTCAGGCCTTCGGGGTTCTGGGCTTCTAGGGTTCTAGGGCGTTTTTCTTGCCGCTCGACTAGCTAAACTGTACGTCCATATGGCAGGGTTTGGCCGTTAAGTCCTCACATTTCTCTGTGGACACTGAAGAATCATGAGTGTGGCCAAGTCCTGTTTTGACATAGCACCCTCTTCTCATGTCAACTCAGAGCCTTCCAGAGATCAGACACCGCGATGCTAACAAACCCGAACAAGGTTTAAGGTTTAGGGTGTAGGCGTTCGAGCTGCGGGCTTAGATGCTAGGGTTTAGAGCTTATAAGGGCTTAGAGCTTTCTGCGTTGGGGTTTAGGGTTTGCGGCTGTAGGGGTTTTAAAGTTCAGGGCCTAGGGTTTTAAGGGTTTCGGGTTTGCGGGGTTAGGGTGTCGGGTCTAAAGTTTAGGGTTTGGGGTACATTAGCGCACACAAGCGAAGCCACATGACTGGGGGTTAGGGTTTGGGGTTTATGAGTGGAGTATCTTGGGTTGGTGGCATGTCGATGCGTTGCAAGGGCACTCATACTCATCTTCTTGAGGCTGTAGGCTGCTGCCCCGGGAGCCGATAGCCACAGCTCGGTGAACTTCGGCATCAACTCCCGATGCCTACAGCACCCTTCTACCGATCCCGAAACCCGAACAGACATCCCAGACCCCAAGCCCTGTCGGTGTCTGTCTGCCTGCCTCTGTATGCCTTTGTCTGTCTCTGTCTGTCTCTGCCGGTGTCTGTCCGTCTGTCTGTCTGGCTGTCTGTTTGTGTCTGTCGGTGTCTGTCTGTCTGTTTGTTTGTCCGTCTGTCTGTGGCTCCACGTTCCATCGTATTGTTTGATCTACATCCAAGATAAAGAACCCAACCATCCAGCCGAAACCATCAATTCAAAGAGAAATAAGAACACAATACAAATACAAACCATCCAAATATCCAACCGAAATGAAACCGACAGACAAATTTGATGAAAGAGTAACAGAAAAAGGAAACTCTAATCGATTATTTAGAGAAAGATAGATCTTTGGAGCAAAGTAAATATTGAACTGTTTTCTTCTTCAGAGAATTTTTTGAACTCATTCAAGAGTTATAGCAAGTATCTGAACATAGGCCAAGAAGATATCATTCTAACTAAATAATAGGAATGAAGTTGGAAATACATTTCATTTTGCCTGAACAGAATCGGAAAACCTGCGTCCAGATTTTAAAGTAAAGTTACATACATTTTATTTCCGAACAGGTATCATAGAATTCCTACGATTGGGCAGCAAGCGTCAATTGAGTGGAGGCTACGAGAAGAATCATCTGAGGACATTGTATTCGGGGGATTGAGGAAGATTGATGTATAGGAGAAAGCCATTTCCTTATTTGTTTTATGAATGTGTCTGCCCAAGTTTTGTCAAAACCAAACGCCATTGATACGATCCCAAAGAGCGATTCATCTGAGAGATCGTGAAAAGCAACTAAACCATCCTCTCTGGGCAAGCGAGTTTGCATGAGTTGCACGGCTGCAGCAGTTGATTGCAAAGCCTTCTTTTCGAAACGATGTGCCACTCTGCATTTTAGCGAGCGCCCGTCTGGCACTGCGATGACTAGACACCAATCACAACTGGCGACGACAGATTCTTCAGAGCCTTCACGACCTCGGCTTGTCATCATCAAGACAAAGGTGCAACGACTACAGTAAACGGCCACTTGAAGCATCAGCGTGCTTGCAAATACTGTCTCGCAATATCGCTTTGTGATCTTCGTGCCGGTACGCCGGTACACCGCACCCCTGCCCCCTACCCCCTTCCACCCCCCGCCCGAAGTCCTAGGCATTTTACAACACACCCCTTCGATCTATCCAATATTTTTGCTTCTGTCCCTGAATCCCTGGATGCACTGGGGCTCCTTCACCCTAAAGCTTGCGCCGATACCCTAAACCCTAAACCGTAGCGGCGCGACGATGCGCCGATACGCCGGGTGCTACGATCGCCGATACGCCGGCCGAGGTCAGGGCGCAGACTTATCGGTGGATCGGAGTATCGGTGCGAGACCGTTTAAGCGAGGCTGGTTGTTGTCATCTTGAAAGATTTGGAGTCAAGTGGCAGAGAAGGGCACCACTCGTGAGGTTCTTTGGCTGAGGGGCTTTCCTCTGACCTTCAGCTCTGAAAAATTGAGAGAGGAGAAAAAAAAACTCGCAACAAGGCTCTGGGAAAGCGGTTCAACAAGTGGCCCCCTTCAATGTACTAGTCGTCCAGTATCCTAGGGAACTAAAGGTTAACCTTGAGAGATGATATGGGGATTACAACACCCAAAAAAGTTAAGAGTCTGCATGCTGGCAAGAATGCTTGATACCATGCCATGTCAGCTCTGGACGCGTGCATCCCGAAAATTCCACAGCATGGCCTCGAGGCTGATCTCACCACAGCCACCACGCAGCGTCACCCGACTCATGGGGCCAGGCCTTCTTCAAAAAGCGATCAGCCAACAGCTGCAGCATGGAACAAGACACTCTGCTGCGTGGGCTTCCGGCACTGCAGGATCTGCGACTAATCGCACGTTCAGCCTGTTGCAGAAACAAGACAAAACAAACCAAACGCACACCAAGACGCACACACCAGCCCTTAGTGCCCCCCTGGGGTCCCAGAGGGTGAACCGGCCAAAGGGGGAGACCAGCAGCAGACCCAGGGGCCTATAAATAAAGTAATACCCTAAACCCCCCCTTGTTTGGGCGCTGGCCTTTTTGGCGGGGTACCTCCCAGGCCACGAGGACCCGGACCCCCCCACCCCCAGAAACCACCTCAGCCTCTCCGCCCCTTGGGCGCTGCCTGGGACCCCCCTAAAACCCCTGACCTTCAGATCCCCTGGGACCTCCCACCCCTGGAACCTGTCTAGGACCTTCCTGCAACCCCCCTGAAACTCGCCTGGGATTGGCAGTAGGCAATTGACCTGAGTTTAGGCCTAAACCCTAAAAGGAGTAGGTTAGGGTGGCTTTGCCGCCTTAGACAGCGTGGGGTGGGAGAAAGGTGTTAGATGGCCCTCCACAATCGGGCCAGAGCTGCTCTTCGCACCTGACGAGGCTTTCGAGCCTTTGCTGCATCCAACCTTCACAGCATCTACGCCATATTACAGCAAACCCTAAACCCTAAACCCTAAACCCTAAACCTTAAACCCTAAACCCAGTGGGGGACCGGCCTCTGGTCCCAAGATTTCTTTCGACGATAAACGATCCCCAAGTAGACATCTCCCCTAAACCCTAAGCCCTAAACCCTAAACCCTAAACCCTAAACCCTAAATCTCAGCTGGAGATCAATGGGGTCGAATGTAGTTGGCAACAACCCACTCTTCAAACTTTCTCAAGTGGCGCTCACCACGACTGTCGGGCTGACCAAGCAACCTTCTTTCTTTGAGACGTGGAATCATCGAATCATCGTCAAAACCGATTTGCTTCTTTACATATCGGATCTTTTTGCATCGCCGACTCTTCTTAAGAATTTCAGAAAGCCAGCGACCCTAATGTAGAACCCCAAATAGTAGGATCCTTGCTTTAGGGACCACTATGTAAAGCACCACGCTCCCATATTGAAAGCCTGGTGGGATGCCAGATGGCGCCTAGAGACGGGCTTGCGAGCCCAGCACATCCGGGAGCTCCCTTGTTAAGAGCCTGTTCTTGAGATCCAAGACAAAGTCCAGATTCAGGGCATCGGCAGTGGTGGCCCACAGCATCTTCTCATCCCATCGCCTTCGGCGACGAGTCGGCAAGTTCGCTGACTTCTTTTTCGAGGTAATGATAGCCTTTGCGCTCCAGCCAGGCCACTTCCGCTTTCTGTGAGTTTCCTAAGCCCTCCGAGTGGTCTAGAAATTGGCGTTCCTCCTCCGGCAGCCACGCCAGAAAGAGCCGATGCTCCTCTCGCGAAAAGGGTGATGAGCCATCTGGACCTCTCTCCTTGGAGAGGTGGTTCAGGCCATCACTCAGTGCTCTGAGGAAACCCTCTGACTTCCCAAAGTCTGCCTTCCGCCGGAAGATCTGCTCCCTTCGTAGGTGCTCGGCGCCAGCTGCTGTGAAGTCTGCGACTTTCCCTTGGCCTTTCTTCCCATCGAAGAAGTAGACCTCGAGGGTGGCCCCCAGCTGGACCGCCTTCTCTATGTTGGCGATCCAACGAGACCACCATCGGCAACCCCAGGGCTTGGGTTCGCCGTAGAGGGGCACGCACCAGCATCCGCCACTTAAGTCGCAGAGGTCCATGGTGCTGGGAATGGGGTCGTGCAGCCCAAAGTGCTCGGAACCCTCTGGCAAGAACACCACGGCTGCGCTGATGTCATCATTGCGAGCTCCAGCAACCAGCGAATCCCAGGCGGATTCGTACTTCCCTGGCCAGGAGGACACGGTGTGACGGCCCGGGAGGACGTTGCCTTCGAAGACGATGGTCCTCTGGTTGGTCTGCAACACCGCTTGGTTCAAGTCCTCCTTCGCAGGCTGGATCATGGCAGAGATTGCCTTGGCAGAGTCAAAGCCGCTGCGGCACTTCGCAAGACCATTCCTGGGCTCTTCTCGAACAGTCTTACTTTAGGTTACCATAATAAGAAAACCATCATGTTATTTACTATGGATCCCTATTATGGTAACCTTAACAGGAGCCCAGATTCAGCATCATCAGTGGCCATCGGAAGAAAACCACAGAAGATTTCAGGACCCTACAGGTCAACTCTTCCCCCCCAAAGGGAAACACGCACATGGAGCAGAGCACGAAGCAGACAAGAACCATGGCCGGAGACCAGATGATGAGCATGGCCAGCGTATGGCCATCCTCTGAGAGCCGGGAGGAGATTAGATACGCACAGAAGAAGCCCACGAAGGGAGGCGCGCCGTAGAAGATGCCAAAAATCCAAACTCGAGAGTCCTGATTCTCAGAATCATTCTCAGAGTTTTCTTGGACGGCGATGCCGGCGCCCTGCTCCTCGTAGCTGTGCAGCTCGGGGTGTGCTGCTCGCACCGCGGCCTGCTAAGGGCTTCGGGTTTAGGCTGAGGGTTCCTTGTAAAGGTTCCTTTAAGGGCTCTACGAGGGTTCTGTAAGGATATTTCAAGCTTTTGTTTGTCTTTCTAGGGTTTGAGCTGCCGCCTGCAGCTGCGAGGCAGTGGCGTCGTCCGCCGCGGCCCGGAGAACGCTCACACAGCCCATGGCCAGGCACCACACAACCACGACCGCAGCGGCGAAACCCGTGGCCTCTGGGCCCTGGGGGCCGTCGAACATCAGCAGCTGCACGTCGCGGTGGACTGCCGCAGTGCCGAATATGATAAGACCCAACAACACTGAGATTATGAGGGATGTGCAGATGAACATCTTTCTTTGGTTCCTGATCGCTGCGCGCTTTACTTCCTCATACAGCTGCTGGCTGATCTCCTGCTTTCGTGCGCGCCTCAAGCCGGATTCCTTTCTGGCTGCTGCCTCTTCCCTTCGGATCAGTTTCGCAGCTTTCTGAGAGAAGTCGCCGAAGTCCTGGGACAACAGCAAGCTCCGACTGGCAGTGACAGCGCAGCTCCCACGAAGTCCAGGAGCGTCACGGAGACGCACTGAGACCTTCGTGTCCGGGGACGAAAGCGCGAAGCTGCAGCTGGAGCTCGGGTAGAGAACCTCAGCTGCCCAGTTCATAGGGCCCACAGAATCTAAGCTTACAGCATCTAAGAGGATAACAAGCAACCCTACGCCCTGGACCTTAATCCTAAAAGGCTTCAAGTTTGAGAAAACCCTACACCCTACGCCCTGAACCCAACTCCCAAAAAACTAAACCCCCAAACCCCAAACCCCAAACCCTAAACCCCAAACCCTAAACCCTAAACCCCAAACCCTAAACCCTAAACCCTAAACCCCGAACCTCTAAAGCCCGAAAGTGTAAGGAGCTTGCGAGTCGGCGGAGCCCGGATTCACCTCCGCAGCCGCTTTCAGGTCGTTGTACACCTGGTTCAGGGCTTAAATTAGGGCGGATTTAGGGTTTAGGGTTTAGGGTTTAGGGTTTAGGGTTTAGGGTTTAGGGAAAGTTTAGGTTTAGGGTCCAGGGCTTAATTTAGAGCGATTTTCGGGCTGAGTTGCTCACTCTCGCACAAGGCAGGCAAGGTTCGTTGGCTTAGGGTTTAGGGATTCTGCGGATTCCTGTTGGTGATCCTTCTAGGTTTCCTTGAAACCCCAAACCCTGAACATGTTACCCACCTCTATTGTCTCCTCTTGCTCGCTTTTCTGGTCTTCCCTGGCTGGCATGCCGGGGACGCTCCATGGCTCACGAGGTTGAGGCATTCCTTGACGGGTTTCTTCTGGGCTTCTATTGGGGCTTCAGCGGTTCGGGATTGAAGTGCATAGAGTCAACACACGGCAAATCGATGCTTTCGGGCCAATCGTCTTCTAGTTCTTTGGGGGGGGTTCTTAAGCACATAGTAGACCGGCAACCAGGCAGTGAAACACCGAAGCAACTAAACTTGACTTAAGGTTTCAGGCCTTCGGGGTTCTGGGCTTCTAGGGTTCTAGGGCGTTTTTCTTGCCGCTCGACTAGCTAAACTGTACGTCCATATGGCAGGGTTTGGCCGTTAAGTCCTCACATTTCTCTGTGGACACTGAAGAATCATGAGTGTGGCCAAGTCCTGTTTTGACATAGCACCCTCTTCTCATGTCAACTCAGAGCCTTCCAGAGATCAGACACCGCGATGCTAACAAACCCGAACAAGGTTTAAGGTTTAGGGTGTAGGCGTTCGAGCTGCGGGCTTAGATGCCAAGGTTTAGAGCTTATAAGGGCTTAGAGCTTTCTGCGTTGGGGTTTAGGGTTTGCGGCTGTATGGGTTTTAAAGTTCAGGGCCTAGGGTTTTAAGGGTTTCGGGTTTGCGGGGTTAGGGTGTCGGGTCTAAGGTTTAGGGTTTGGGGTACATTAGCGCACACAAGCGAAGCCACATGACTGGGGGTTAGGGTTTGGGGTTTATGAGTGGAGTATCTTGGGTTGGTGGCATGTCGAGGCGTTGCAAGGGCACTCATACTCATCTTCTTGAGGCTGTAGGCGCCGGGCTTGGAGGTTCTGGGTGGACGGAGTGTGTTTTCCAGGTATCGGATGCTGCCCCGGGAGCCGATAGCCACAGCTCGGTGAACTTCGGCATCAACTCCCGATGCCTACAGCACCCTTCTACCGATCCCGAAACCCGAACAAACATCCCAGACCCCAAGCCCTGTCGGTGTCTGTCTGTCTGCCTGCCTCTGTATGCCTTTGTCTGTCTCTGTCTGTCTCTGCCGGTGTCTGTCCGTCTGGCTGTCTGGCTGTCTGTTTGTGTCTGTCGGTGTCTGTCTGTCTGTTTGTTTGTCCGTCTGTCTGTGGCTCCACGTTCCATCGTATTGTTTGATCTACATCCAAGATAAAGAACCCAACCATCCAGCCGAAACCATGAATTCAAAGAGAAATAAGAACACAATACAAATACAAACCATCCAAATATCCAACCGAAATGAAACCGACGAAAGACAAATTGGATCAAAGAGTAACAGAAAAAGGAAACTCTAATCTAGACGAGAAAGATAGATCTTTGGAGCAAAGTAATATTGAATTGTTTTCTTCTTCAGAGAAATTTTTTGAACTCATTCAAAAGTTATAGCAAGTATCTGAACATAGGCCAAGAAGATATCATTCTAACTAAATAATAGGAATGAAGTTGGAAATGCATTTCATTTTGCCCGAACAGAATCGGAAAATCTGCGTCCAGATTTTAAAGTAAAGCTACATACATTTTATTTCCGAACAGGTATCAAGAATTCCAACGATTGAGCTGCAAGCGTCAATTGAGTGGAGGCTACGAGAAGAATCAGCTGAGGACATTATATTCGGGGGATTGAGGAAGATTGATGTATAGGAGAAACCATTTCCTTATTTGTTTTATGAATGTGTCTGCCCAAGTTTTGTCAAAACCCTACGCCATTGATACGATCCCAAAGAGCGATTCATCTGAGACATCGTGAAAAGCAACTAAACCATCCTCTCTGGGCAAGCGAGTTTGCATGAGTTGCACGGCTGCAGCAGTTGATTGCAAAGCCTTCTTTTCGAAACAATGTGCCACTCTGCATTTTAGCGAGCGCGCGATGACTAGACACCAATCACAACTGGCGACGACAGATTCTTCAGAGCTTTCACGACCTCGGCTTGTCATCATCAAGACAAAGGTGCAACGACTACAGTAAACGGCCACTTGAAGCATCAGCGTGCTTGCAAATACTGTCTCGCAATATCGCTTTGCGATCTTCGTGCCGGTACGCCGGTACACCGCACCCCTGCCCCCTACCCCCTTCCACCCCCCGCCCGAAATCCTAGGCATTTTACAACACACCCCTTCGATCTATGCAACATTTTTGCTTCTGTCCCTGAATCCCTGGATGCACTGGGGCTCCTTCACCCTAAAGCTTGCGCCGATACCCTAAACCCTAAACCGTAGCGGCGCGCCGATGCGCCGATACGCCGGGTGCTACGATCGCCGATATGCCGGCCGAGGTCAGGGCGCAGACTTATCGGTGGATCGGAGTATCGGTGCGAGACCGTTTAAGCGAAGCTGGTTGTTGTCATCTTGAAAGATTTGGAGCCAAGTGGCAGAGAAGGGCACCACTCGTGAGGTTCTTTGGCTGAGGGGCTTTCCTCTGACCTTCAGCTCTGAAAAATTGAGAGAGGAGAAAAAAAAACTCGCAACAAGGCTCTGGAAAGGCGGTTCAACAAGTGGCCCCCTTCAATGTACTAGTCGTCCAGTATCCTAGGGAACTAAAGGTTAACCTTGGGAGATGATATGGGGATTACAACACCCAAAAAAGTTAAGAGTTACCTACTCTACTACTAAGCCTACATGCTGGCAAGAATGCTTGATACCATGCCATGTCAGCTCTGGACGCGTGCATCCCGAAAATTCCACAGCATGGCCTCGAGGCTGATCTCACCACAGCCACCACGCAGCGTCACCCGACTCATGGGGCCGGGCCTTCTTCAAAAAGCGATCAGCCAACAGCTGCAGCATGGAACAAGACACTCTGCTGCGTGGGCTTCCGGCACTGCAGGATCTGCGACTAATCGCACGTTCAGCCTGTTGCAGGTATGGGCTTGAGATCACGATGCTGGCAAGCGAACAACAGACACAGAACTGGCTGACTGAACAGTCGCAGGCTTCAGCAAGCATCCCTCTACCCTACCAGGCCTGTCCAAGCCGACTGTCGCAAGCGCCAGTGCCGCAGCGATGTTGGCATTCTTTGGGAACTGGCTGGCGGCCTGGTTCATGCTGCAGGTGGTGGACCACGCAACTGTGGGATACCGCAGCGTCCTTTGGGGAACGGGCACTCAAGGTCCAGACATACTCTGCGTGATTCTCTGTGGGATTCTTCGCGAGACTATTCGGGCTTCTCTGGGGGGCACTATCCTGTCTGTCGGATCACTCTAGACATATTCCGTGGGATTTTTCAGCAAATATTCCTGCAAGATTTCTTGGGTCGGCCAGGAAGGGCAGGGCCCCTCAGGACACCCCAGGATACTTTTGTGGCAGTGGCGGTACTCTGTGGCATCCTGGGAGTGGGCACTCCAAGGATACTGTGCAGGTCTATTGGGTTTTTGCCAGATTCTCCCAAATAGGAGACCCGGCAAGGCAAAGGACACTTGGACGAGGAGAACAACTGAGTTAAAAATGGACAGGCCCACATCGACAGTGGCAAATCAATGACAGCTGCTGCCATGCATCAAAGCAAACAAGCACTGAGCCCCCGACCTCTCGTGCTGGTCCTGGGAAATGATCAGAGAAGCATTGGGTGTGAAAACCAAGCGGTATTCTCTCTACATGTGCGCACGTGAGTTTTTCCACAACCCAATTAACTATACCACTATCACTAGCAGTGCTGGGAGAGGAGTGTCTGTTTGATGTGCCACTCCATCGCCCTCAGTGCACGGTCCCCCTGCATCCTCCACTCACCACTCTGGTTGTTGTTGAAGGTAAAGATGGTCCAGTCGGTCTCTCTCTCGCCTCTCTTTGTCTTTCTTTTCGTGTACCAAGCGAAGGAAACCCGCAGTTGGCATCTCTTTTTCTTCTCCTTCTTCTTCTCCAGGGCTTGAAAGGGCCCAGAGAGGCCCCGCCGCGGGCTAGGTGCCCGAAGTTGATCAGGTCCAAGTGAAACTCATCAAAGGAGGGTTTGGTTTGACCGTTTTCCCCTTCAACAGACCTACTCGCTTGTAACCCTCGAAGTGACCCTTAACACCAGTGTTCGGTGGACCACACGTGTGCTCCCCCCTACAGGACGAACAGTAAGGGTACCTCTACTCTCTCTTCTTCTCTGTTCTTCCCCCGCGCTCTTTGTCTTCTTCTTCTTCTTCTTCTTCTTCTTCTTCTTCTTCTTCTTCTTCTTCTTCTTCTTCTTCTTCTTCTTCTTCTTCTTCTTCTTCTTCTTCTTCTTCTTCTTCTTCTTCTTCTTCTTCTTCTTCTTCTTCTTCTTCTTCTTCTTCTTCTTCGCGCGGGCGCGCCTTGTCCGGTCTCGCTCGCTCTCTCTCTCTCTCTCACAAATCGCACGCCCAGACAGACAAAGACTCTCATGCTTGGAAAACAGAAATCATCCCTGGCCTTCGAAAACCACACTGGCAGTCTGCAAGTTGTCCAAGTCAACGCGGCTCTCAGCCGGTGTGCCGCGCCAGCCCTTCCAAGTGCTGCAGACCGACTCATCGCTTTTCCTCTTGTAACAAGCCACCGCTTTCTGACTTGAGGGTGTCCGGCCGAAAAATCTTCGGACTGACTTACGGAGACCTTGTGGAAAGGATGAACCAGTGTACATGACGGCATGTTCTTTCTTTGCAGTGCCACAGTTGAAACTATCAGTCTCTTAAGAGTGCATGATGGGCCAATGATGGGCATGGTTTTGCTCTGGCCTCTGGTCGCTTCCGCTGCTCCACGGTCACCTGCAGGACTTCTCCACGTCGTGAGGCCAGTTCCAGTGCCTGCCGGTCATGCTGGTCCTCCTCCACGTCGTCCAGAGCAGCACTGGACATCCAGTCCATGCCTCGCGGCGATTTGTTTTAGTATAGAAAGGGCCCGTGATTGAACATCGGCTCTTGGACGTGTTTAGCTTGCGTCTCCAGTTTCGTTTGAGATCACTCAGCATCCACAGGCACCAGCGGCCCATAGAGACTGGATGCCACTGGACTGTTCCTGCCTGGCATGGCGCCAGCAGGAAGCAGCAGTCGCGATCCAGATCTCGCAGCCACGGCGGTGAAGTCCTGGCCGAGTCTTGATTGCAGGCCTGTAATGCCATCGCCTCAGCTCAGACTAGTTTTTGGCCACTGACAAAATGAAATAAAATGAACTAGATCAGTTTCCACGGTGCAGTCCTCCAGCAGTGCATCCTCCGTGAAGACACCCACGGAGGTCACCAAGAGGTCACGGCCCTTTGGGAGACAAAAGATGTGGAGAGCTTGTTTTTCCTGTGTTGGCCGGGGCTGGGGCCAGGCCTCCGTCTAGCCGCCAGTTTCTTACATCTTCTTACTGAAGACTTCAGATGACAGATGGGTTGAAGGAATGTCTAATATGGGCGGAGATGCAGGCTAGAACTGCAGGACCGTGGGCCTCAGCAAGGATTCGTCTGCCATGGTCCCGCACCTCATCTACACGGAGATTATGGCCCCGCTGAAAGGTCACACTACCTCAACCTGCACCTGCATCTGTCTTCGATGCTGCGTCACACCATGGTTGCTCAAGCACTTCGGCAACATCAACGTTTGTCTGACCTACTTTGACACGATTTTGGCACGGATGCCAACCAGTAGGAGTCATTAGGTTTTAGTTCCATGACCACTCACGCATGAGGGCCTAGCCCACGGCTGGCCAGCTGCCTCCACGCACAACGACCTCCGTGGCCGCGCGTGGCCGCGCAAGGCCGAGCGAAGGACTTGAAGGACTGGGACAATATTGAACAACTAACCATAAACCCTAAACCCTAAACCCGAAACCCCTAACCCCCTAAGCCTAAACCCTGATTCCCATGTGATTCGGCACTGCTGCCATCAAGGTGCCAGTCAGAACCGAGGAAGGCCTCAGGCAGCTTCGAACAAGCCCACCAAACTCAGTTAACCACGCATGTCAAATGCCAAGTCTTCCGGGATACTTCACGATCTGGGTATTGGGATGGGATTCGTAGATGGGGTCCTGGGGGCTACCAAGCTGTTACAGATGCATACCTTTGGCATCCCTTTGTAGATCAGCTGGTCGATTGCCTCCAGGTCCGTTGTGAGAAGCGCCTGACAGAGTTCTTCAGCGACCTTGAGTAAGCCGAGTAAGCCCCGAGGCCTATAACATCCTGTGACGGCCTCGCCGCCGACCTCAGGCGGACGCGGATCACGCGGCCTGCGCAAGACTGTGCAATGAATGCAGGCGCCTGCGATAGATCGCCTCTCTTCTTATGGATATTATGATGATGATTATTATTCTGATTATGATTATTATTGCTAAATACACAGCTGTCCGTCCTCTGCGTTAACACGGCTCCCAGCGCCGCTCCCGGGAGTGACCTCAAGTGCTTCCCGTTGCTTCCCAACCAACCTTCTCTCTCAGAGGCTTAGAGCTCAAACACCAAAGAGAAGGCTCCCCAACAGCGGCAAGTACGTTGTGGCTGGAATTGCTTTAGCTGCTGAAATACGTGCAGCAGGGATGCTGTCGCGGGCCAGTCAAGGCCTGCGAATGGCTAATCGAAACTGAATCTCCGAAGATCCCCCAGAATATAGCTCGAGGTCTATGAGTCTATGCCTCAGCGACGATCGTCCCGATGGAGCCAAGCCCCACAAGACCAACCCGAAGTTTGTCCTCGCGGCTAATACCAACATCACGCACCGGAGCTCAGCTGATCTTGTTTCGCGCTTTATGGGCACTACTGGCACTACTGGAACCGTCTCCTGGCGGCGCCGCTTAGCTTCAGGCTCTAGAGCCTCTGGAGCCGCCGCTTGATTGCCTCGGTTGCCACACACCTCTGCTGCGGCTTCTGGTGCAAAGGGAAAGCCTTCAGAGGCAACTGCCCGCCATCCTGAAGGGAACCTGCAGCTGTCGGTGCTTCCAGCCTGTAGTGCCCACAGAACAATGCCATGAGACATCATGAGACGATACATGACTTCTTGCATCATGACCCCCGTACAGCGCCTGATGCCAGCCGAGATGGCTGCCAGCTGCCTCTGGAACTCACGAGAACAAAGCAGTCAAAGCAGTCAAACTCCAGCTGGCATTGCACTGCCAGCGCCTTTCTGAAGTCTTGCAACCAGCAAACATGCAGGGTGCATGGTGGGCAGTCTTGGACCGGTTCCGAGCCGAAGTGCAGCAATGTCCGGGCATGAGATGTAAGTCTGACGATCTGCGCCCCACGTCACTATTCACACCGCTGCATTCATTCATCCGTGTTCATCCCATCCCATCCCATCCCATCCATTCCTGTTCATGTATTCATTTCATTTCGTTCCATTCCATTCCATTCATTCATTCCGTTGGTTCGATGGTTCATTGGTTCATTCATTCATTTCATTCAGTTCATTCAGTTCATTCAGTTCATTCAATTCATTCAATTCATTCAGTTCATTCAATTCATTAAATTCATTAAATTCATTCAGTTCATTCAATTCATTCAATCCATTCAATTCACTTCATTCATTCAGGGGGAGGAGAGGGGAGAGGGGGAGAGCGTTACCAGATATTCTTCCTGCATCTTCAATCCGGGCTTAGTGAGCACGACACACCAGTCTTGGAACAGTAGTGTCGCCGGCACTGTCGGAACATAAGCTTGATCCAGCATGGAGTGCCAAAACTAAGGGCATAGAAGTGCAGAACGCGGATTCACGCTTCGGCACGCGCGATGCTCTTCACCTCATCAATCGCTGCTTTTTTTTGCTGCCGGTCTGCGACAAGCGTGTACTTAACCACGGAAACCACTCACCATCGGCGGAAACCTGCTCCATGGGCCTCATGACATAGGATGTTCCCTCTCAAATCACAGTCTTTCATTGGGGTTCCTGTTCTAGCCACGGCCTGTAGGCGACCTGTTGTGATAAGTGTTCCTATACCGGGGGAACATCCCAACTCGCAATCCCAAAGCAGCGCAAGCTGCAGGACTGACAAGATAGGTGAGGTGATGTCCGCGTTTGCATCAGAAGCCAATTGCTTTCAGCACGGGCTTCAGCCAGGATGGCACATATCCACCTTGGGAGGAAGTTAACAAGTCAATTCTCCTAACTTGAGAAGCCTAAGCGACTGAGAGCTCCATGTCTCGTAAAGGTCTCGCAAGTGCGCTGCCGCTGATCGCTCTTGGGACCAGGCCACCCACAATCAGGATGAATATCAGCACGAAAGCCAGAAAGAACACGCCAATTCCAAGAATTCTGAGCCTTGTCATGCCAAGAGAACTCTCCATCCAAAACAACACCATCAGCAACAACCGAGGCTTGTGCCAACCCTTGGTCGACCTGCCGGATGTGATGAAGTCTACAGATAGCTATGCAGACAGCATCAGCAACGCGCAAGCAAACGTGAGCTAGGCTCTTCAGCCGGAGGCCAAGGCTCTACACTCTTTTCAGGATGGAAATATCGAATAGATTCTGCGCAGGTAAAATAGCGTGAGGGCCGCAAGCGGCACAGGTCTGTTCTCGTACCACAGGACGTGAAGCACGATGAAGATTCTAAGGCCCCATCTATCAGGTTCACCGGGGGGGGGGGGGGGGAAAGATGTAGCAGGCAGCAGGCGCTGACGTCTAGTGGTGACGTCTAGTGGTCCCTCCTCACTGGACATAACCTCCAGCCTGCCACCCAGAAAAAATCCCAAAAATTCCAGGTTCTGTCGATACTGAGGTCCGCAAAGCCCCAGTCCCTGAGTGCCCAGCCCAGACCATCGCTCCCTGTGGCTTGCTTAGGGTTGAGGGTTGAGGGTTGAGGGTTGATGAGGTTGAGGGTTTAGGGTTTAGGGTTCAGGGTTCAGGGTTTAGGGTTTAGGGTTTAGGGTTTTTGCCACCCGCCTAGGGTTTAGGGTTTAGGGTTTAGGGTTTAGGGTTTAGGGTTTAGGGTTTAGACAAGGATTTAGGGTTGGGGTTTGGGAAGTAGGGCCTAGGGTTTAGTTTCTAGGGCTTTTTTTGCCACCCGCTGAATTGACCTCCCGGACACTCTGCAGGGAAGTAACTACGGCAAGTTTCTCATGCGACTGACAGTTCCCATTGAGTCCTGCTAGGACGGCCCAAACGGAGAGGCTCAGCCTCAACCTCTACAATACACTCCTTTAGGGCTTTTGGGCCCCTCTGCCTCAACGCAAGTGTGTGTTTGGGGTGGTCATGTCCAGGGCGGCAGGTGTTCTGGGTTCAGGGATACGCTACAAGCGTCAAGGAGGGGGCTGTAGACAACGCATCCTGAAGCACTGCAGCAAGGGTTCCGGCTATCTGCATGACAAAGGGAGAAAGAATCGAAGCTTTCCGAGACTTCTTGCCACCGTCCCCGACTGCCGCCTGGTCGACCTAAATCTGAACCTTCGCCTAAACCTCCAGGCCCGAGCCCCTACCTCAACCTTCAAACCTAACAAAGCTTAGGGATTTGAGCTTATAAGGATGCCGGTTCAGAGAAACAGCTGAAACCGAAGGAGGTTCATCTCAGGCACTCCCTCGCCCGCCGGTCGGCGTCATCTTCCACTTCCAATTCGAGCTGGGGAACCTGAGCAGCTGAGCGGGCTCAGGGTCTGAGATGCGGGGGGTTCTACGTTTCAGTCCCTGTCTTCGTTGCTTAGCGAGGGGGGGGGGGGGGGTGTGTAGGGGGTGTACTTATCTTGGGGTTGAGGATGTTCTGGATGGTTTTTGAAAGGTTCCAGCTTCAGGGCCTTCAGGGATGCTTGGACTTGGGATTAGCTACAGGATTTCGTGCAATTCGGGGTGCAAGCAGGCCCCCAAAAACCTAAATGACTGAGTGCAGGCCCAGCTGAGAGCTCCCCTCCAGGTCCTCCGGCAGACTCGACGCCCTCTTTGCCGGCCGCCCGACCTACGAGAACCTCGGGCTGACGTCGCTTCGCTCCCGCTGTGAATGGGGGGGGGCGGGGGAAAAAGGACAAAAAAAAAACGCGGAGGGGCGGGGGGGCCCGGAGGGCGGGGAGGGATGGAGGGGGGGGGGGGGCCGGAGGGGGGGGGGCCCGGAGGGGGGCCGAAGGTGGGGGGAGGGCTGCATGCTGAAACGTGCAACAGGAGTCTAGCATTAAGAAATTGCGCCTGAGGGGGAAGTTGCCGGAGAGCGAAGTCAAAGTTCAAGCGCATCGGCCGCATTGCTACGGCGACCCTGGATGTGAAAACATCTCGCCTGTCTCCGCTGCAACATATTCAAAAATCCTTCGGCGCTCATGCGCTTGGCCACGCACGTCATACTACCGAGTGCCCTACTAAGTTCAGCTTGTCAGCACGTCCCCCTGACGAAGATATGCGCCGAGCTGTCTTCTTGTCCTCGGACAGCGACGGAAGATGTTTTTCGAACTTGCACCTACATGTATGGCAAGGCTCCACAGCTGAGTGTTTTGCCTAAACACGCCACAGCAATTTAACACACCCAAATCTGCGACTCGGAAAGAACAAACCCATACAAATCCCATAACCCCTGGGAACGGAGCGCACGTGAGAGCCGCCCGGGCTCGCAGCGGCTGCCTGCAACTGTTGGCGTTGGCGGCGTTGGCATGATCTTCGAGACTTTCGGGGGCCCCAGTTGCTATTACTGAGGGTTGCTTTGTTTACGTGCTGGGTGGGGCTGCAGCCCTGCATTCCCAATGTTTTCGCCACTCGGCATTGGGACTGCACTTGTGCTTGAGTGCTTGAAACGCCTGGTATGCAGTACTTCCACTTGTTGAAAAGGAAGGCAAATCAATGCTCTCCAGCATCACTGCAAAGAGCCAACTACAACTTATAACCACCATTGCTTAACGACCCAGGCGCCAAGCGGCGGCGAGGGCAATTAAGCAATGCAGGATGTCTTGCATCTGCAATGCTTAGGGCCCAAAGCTAAGCGGCGCAGCGTATCGGCGGAGCCAAACTCGCAGCTGTGAAAACCCAGCTATGTAATCCCCGGCTCGTTTTTTACCCGGTGATCCGTCCAACTGTAGCTGTTTAGACCAGCCGTTTAACCCCTGGCTGATTTTCAACCCGTAAAGCTTTCATGGCTATGGATAAGGCTTGATCTTGTGGGTCTGGCTTGGGTTCGACCCATATCTTGGTGCAGCACGGCCTCTTCGCAATGACGCCTGCCGCCAAGAGTGTTGCGCCCGCAGCCAGCACAAAATCACCTCCACCTTCAGGCTTCTAGGGTTGAAGTTCAAGCGGGGCTTCCTTGTTTTTGGAGGGAGGGTTCTGCCCTCCCCTTGCAATCTGGAGTGGAACATGGCCCTTACCATATAGAGGCTCGCGCCTGCATCCGACAGCTAGGCTGAGTCCCTCGAATCTCAGCTTGAAAAGCCCCTCCAAGCGCACGAGCCCTGGCCCGAGGCTTGTTCAGTTCAGGTCGCGTGCGAGCCTCGCTCCGGAAACTGATGCATCGCATGCCCAGGCTTCGGCTCAAGCCTTCACGGAAAGCAGAATGGTCTCCAGGCAAGTTCGGGCTAAGGGCTTATGGAGTTTGGGGACCCAGTGCCAGAGCGTGGACTTCGAAAATCATCCCCAAACATGCCGGAAGCAGAACCTCTACATCCCACTGGGGGAGAAGTTGCAGTACCCTGCAGCTCAAGCACACAAACCTTCAATCCTAGGCTTTGCCTGGCAACCGGCACCTCGGGCGGCACTGCCACGAGGGTAAAGGCCTGGTCATTCAGGCGCATGCAGTGTGCCAGGCTCCGACAGGATTGCTCGGCTTGCACAGTAGATTGTTGACTTTGCATGGGTCACAGGGTGCTGGTGTGGTGCTTTCGACTCAGGGTAGCTCGGCGTCTGTACTACGTTTTAGGCAATGTTGATACACTTAAAGCAGTCAGAAGCCTGAGCCAGTGCCATGGACTCCAGGCGGTTGGAGAGAGCAGAGCTCTCGCAAACGGGGGATGCCCCCTCTGCTCACAAAACCCACAACTGTTCCTAGGCTTGAAGACGGCGGAAGGGGAACGGGTAAAAATGTGCTGCATGTGAAAGGTGGCCCTATCGAAGCATGCGCGCCCGGCTAGACAGCTTGACACACCCCTTCAGCCTGAACGACTGGTCAGACGTCTTCAACCGCTTTGGACTTGCACAGCAGCTTGTCGTAACAGAAAGCACTGCTGGATGCTGGCCGATATTGCCAACAAAGCTGACAAATCTTGGCCTGTGCTAACTTGATAGCCAGTGCTGATGAACTGCCCAGAAGACACCCACGTGCGACCAACTGCTCTATTGCGACTGGACCTGTTGGGTCATCAATATCATCTGTGCGGGCACCCATCTGGACATCTCAAGCGGCCGGCTAGCACTTGGAGTGTAGATGCGGCACTCAGGAGGCACGTTGTCATCCATGTGCTGCGAGAGCTATTAACAGATGCTTGTGCACCCTCACCTGCCCTTGTCACCGTTTGGATGCACCTTAGTATAGGACGTCGCCCCGCTGCAGCAGGTAAAAGGTCAAGCGAGTCTGAGCTCCCCACCAAAACTCAGCAAATCAGACCTAGCCCACACATGTTGCTGCCACCGAACTCCGACCCTGTGTGCTGAGCGGTCGCGGCACAAACGTAAGCTCGTGTCAACGTCTGCGGATTCGCGTTCCTCTCCTCCTCCGCGAGTCTGGCGGCCTGCCCGAGGCTGGAAAGCCCAGGCTTTAGCCGATCCACGCAGTCGAAACTGGCCACTAGTCCGAAGCACTCCTAGCACAACGCACTGGCTCTGCTCCCCGTGCACCCGTCAGCCTTCTCCTGTTCTGCTCTTTTCCTGAGCTCCTCTGCCTGGCGTCGCCTCATGGCTCGTTAAGGTGCTTCGTGCACTCTCTTTTAGAGCAGCCCGGAACATGAGGCCCGAGCTCCTCGGCGACAAGCCGCTCTTCAATCTGTGGCAAACGGGGCCAACAATGGCAGGGGCTTTCTTGCGGAGGCTCTGCTGCTCTGTGGTATGTTTCTGCCACACATCTTGCTGGGCTTGATGGCTTCATGGTTGAGGGCTCAGTGCATCACCTACTTGGGGCAGCTCTCTCCTGCCTCTCGCTGCTGCTCCTTACGGCGCCTCTCAGCGGCCTGACGCCGCTGCTCCGCCTGCACCCCACAAAGAGCCAAGGGCTTCGACTCTCACAACCAGCGCATGCACAGGCAAGGCTCCAGATGTGCATGGTGGAGACTATGGCACACTGGTCTCACTGACAACACTAGGTTCAACAATCTTTGACATCAAGCCCACCAGTCGAAGCATGTCGAAGCCACCAACACGCAGGAGCGAACTCAAGCAGACTTTCCTAACAGTATCCAACCACTATCACTGCAGCCCCTGCGTGTCAACTGTGGTCGACCCCGAAGCAGAAAGGCGTCTGTCGCCAAGCCCGGGGCATCTAAATCGGTTGAATTTGCCAGAGGGAAGTACTGAGCACAGGCCCATATTGAGCGAACACGCTCTCCCTAAAATCAAGTGCCACATGATGTCTGAGGCAGATGCAGGCTCACTATGAAAGGAATAATAAAAGTAGTCACTAGCAATGTCCAGCCCTGTGCAGAAACCTTCAATGCACTAGCTCAGCTGCACCAGTGGGAGGTGTGTGTGTGTGCAGAAATCATGCTACCAGCTGCCGCTGACGCGGCGCAAACTGTGGACTTTGCAAACTCCCATGGTGCAGCACTTGCAAGCACTCTGCTAGCACTCAGCTGCAAAGCTCAAAGTCATCATCCAATCCATAGCCTTAAGCCCTCAAGACTCGAGGCTGGAGAAGGACCGTCGCTTTAATTACTTGCTTCGCTTTGAAGCTTCGAGCCTCTAGCATTCGAAGCTGTGGCTCACTGCATCGCTGACTGCATCCGAGCGTCCGGCACAGGCTGTGGCCAATGAGCGATCTGGATGACGGGGCCACGCAGGCGCGGCGGGGACTGACAACTCCACACGGTCGACAGTGGCAAGGCTGCCCCATTCCCGGGCGCGTAAGCAATCTGGTTTGGGAGGGGGCGTGTCTGTGTCAACACTTGTGCATTTTGCACTGGGGCGGCTGGACGAGCAGCAGCCGGTGCGTGGAAGACACGAGGACGCAGCGGACTGCCCTGTTGGTACCTGTTCAGGTGTGGCGGCGATAGGCAGAATGCTGCATGGACCTTGGCCCCTGTCCGAGCATTTCCTGGCATTGGCATCGGCGGCACGGGCACCGGCATCGGTGCATTGACGCCGACTGGATGCGATCCAACTTGCGGCTTCTCCATGCGAGGAGTCAGCAGCTCGAGGGCTTTGTCAGTGTCCCTGGGACCCGCAATGCCCGTGGCCAAGCCGCGCAAGTTGAAGCGACTTGCCGGGGCAGAGGTTGTGAGCAAGTCTCCGGTCTCTGCAAAGGGTGAACGCGGCAGTGCCTGGCCAAGCGGCACCTTCACGGATGAAGAACCTCCTGACTGAGGCTCTGAGTCGCCTTCTTCAGGCACTCCAAAGAGCTGTGCCTGGCCCTTGCTCACAGAGGTCTGCTGCTCAATTTGGTTCGGATGCCCTTCGCCCAGCTGACTCCAGGGCATGTTCTCCAGCCAGCGCTTGAGCTCCCACCGAGGCATTTGCGAGGCGATCGTCTTGCGGTGCGGCTTCATGTCGTAGCCCCGCGAAGGTGATTCGAGCTTCGAGGTCTGGCTGCCGGCAGACTTCTCGGAGAGGTGGTCCTTGGGCGAGGTCCACTTGTTCTCCACCTTTAGCTGCAAGCTCTGCAGGCGCATCTTGTGCTCAGGCGACACTTCCGGGTCTCGGCTATTCTCTTTCTCCTCGGGATCTTGCCGCGTGCGCTCCGGAGTCACTTCGGGAGACACTGGGGGTGTGTAAGCCATCGTCGGCTTCGAGGATCGTGGCTTTGAGGGTGTCGGCATCACGTCCATCACATCCTGGGTGGACCCATTGGACCCCTCAACACCACAAGCTTTGTCATCCTTCTGGGGCGACCTCGCATCCTTGCGTCGAGATGGCAATGGGCTTGTCAAGACAGAATTTCCCTCACTCGATTCCTGCTCAGCAGCCATTCTTGCTCGCACATCCTTCTGTCCAAGTCTCAACCATTCATGGTCCAAGGCTTGCTCGATGGAGACACGCTCTGCAGGATCTTTGGCAAGCATTTTCCGCAGGAGGTCCCAAGCCACAGCGCTCACATGGCTCGGCTTGCTTTCCTTCGAGGGAGGGCAGATCTGGTGGATCTCCTCGAGCAGCCACTGCTGGCGAAGTGCTGTTGCTTGATGCGGGTCTCGCTCTGAGAGCTTCGTGATGCCTGGTTCGACGTTTGTTTGAAGCAAAGTCTTCCCTGTCATCATCTGGTAAAGAGTCGCCCCGGCACTCCACAAGTCGGCTTGCACTGTCTGCGGCGCATTGGAGAGCACTTCCGGCGCCATGTAAAGCAGCGTGCCTGCAAGGCTGGTTGGGCTGTCCCGCTGCAAGCAACACCAACCAAAGTCTGCGATGCGCAGCCTACCATCAGCTGTGCACAAAAGATTGTCCGGCTTGATGTCCCTGTGGATATACCCAAGCTGGTGCACGGCCTGCAGTCCCAGCATGAGCTGCCGGGCAAGAACCTTCAACTCCCTTTCCGAGAGCCTCCCCTGCTTTTGAAGCAGGTCTCCTTGTTCGCAAAACTCCAAGAGCAGGTAAACATAGTCACCCTCCTCTTTGACGTCCAGAAGTCGCAAGACGAAGGTCTCCGCATCCTGCATGTCTCTGGAAAGTGTGGCTGCATGACGCATTGCTTCGATCTCCGAATCAACCTGGCACTCGATGCCTCGATTCTTGAAGTTCGGCCGGTTCATCATCTTCACCGCGAAACCTCTGTGGCTAAGACGGTGGCGAACGAGAAAGACCTCAGCAAAAGCGCCGCCGCCCAGCTTTTCACAGCCGGGCCAAAGCTCGTAATCGGCCCGCCATGCGGATGGCAATGGCTGCGGAAAGTTCCTCGGCTCCATCTGTGCAGGATGCCGCCGCAACTCCTGCAACGGCTGTCGACGCACAAGGACCTTCCGCTCGTGCTCACGAAGAAGGGCTGCAGGGCGCTGGTGCACCTCCGGACCCGCCGAGGCTCTCCTGTTTCGCATTGTCGAGACGCCAGCTTGCGATGCTTGCGGCAGGAGTGGAAGATACAGCTGCTGATGTTCCAGCAATGCATGCTGCATGACCGGCTGCGGGTATGGGCCGCGCGCTGCCACATACTGTCGCTGAGGCTGCCCAGGGTGCCCAGGCTGCCCAGGTTGCCCAGCACCAAGGCGTAAGGTTGCCATAACGAGATGCTAGCGTCTCGAGCGTTGACGCGCCCACGTTTCTTGAGCCAAGAGGGCTTCGGTTTATAAGGTCAATCGGAGTCAAACGGCTTCTGCCGCAAGAATGCGCCACAACCAGCTGACTGCATGTGAAGCAAGGAACCGCGAAGCAGCCGCGTTGCAGGCGAGCGGCTCGACGGATTTCCTCCTGCTGCCAGCGCTCTTCCGCCTGTTACGCCCTTTTCACTCTATCTCTCTCTACACAGCCGCAAGCAGCAGAAGTAGAAGTAGTAGAACCAGAAGTAGTAGAGCAGCAATCATCAAAGTCACCATAGTCATCGCAGCAGCAGCAGCAGCAGCATCACCACCACCACCAGTACCACCACCAGTACCAGCACCAGCATCAGCACCAGCACCAGCACCACCACCACCACCAAATGACATGCACGAAAGCGAACCTTGCAGCTTCACAACCCTGGTTGTGAGAAAGAGGTTTGCCGGTGCATCGCGGCACAAAACAACAAACAGTATGCGTGGGTTTCCCGTGGTCCCACCAAGCCCAACATGTACTTATGACCCTAAATCAGTAGACCCACAAGTCCAACACTCAGAAACCCCCTTCTTAACTGCTGGCTGTGTCCAGAAGATGCCCAAACCCTAAGCCCACAAACTCTTTCTCGACCTGTTTAGCCATGGACTGTGGGCAGTGAAGGCCTACGGCGACCGCTGAAACTTTGAACGCCTAACTAAGCTTGGGATGTTCGCCCTTATACTACAGTCCGTAATAGGCTTTATAGTAGGGGTACTGTAATCCCGATTAAGGACTGTTAGTTCAGCATAAGGGGGAACAGTCTAAGCCTCAACCCACCAAGCCGCAAAACGGGGCATCGGTGGCCTGCCGTCTCTGCTCCAACAAGCGCTGGACCTCTTCCGCCTGCTTGTACTTGGAGGTTCATGGTACTTATTAACCCACTTATAACTGTACTTATAACCGCTTATAACCCAATTATAACCATATTTGGGCACTAAAGGGACTAATAAGTGGTTATAAGTACAGTTAGAACCGGGTAAGTAGATTGGGTATTGGGGCTTCGACACTCGCACTCGGACAAGGCAAGCAAGCCATACAACTGACCTCCAATCATGAAGTGATTTGGTGTTGCACTTGGAGAACTGATAAAACCCAGAGTATGACTTCATAACAAATGGTTTGATTCCAAACACCCTCTCCTTTATGGAAGCACTCCCCCCCCCCTCCCCAACCCCACTCCCCCCCCTCCCCCCGCCCCCCCCCCCCACCCCCTCCCCCCCCCTCCCCCCCCTCCTCCCCCCCCCTCCCCCCCCCCCCCCTCCCCCCCCCCTCCCCCCCCTCCCCCCCCCCCCCCCCCCCTCCCCCCCCCCTCCCCCCTCCCCTCCCCCCCCCTCCCCCCCCCCTCCCCCCTCCCCCCCCCCTCCCCCTCCCCCCCCGGCGCTGAAAAACCTAGATGGTTAACAAAGCTGGAAGGTCATCTCTACTTCTCAAATTAAACTAAAATATTAAAAAGGCGGCCGAAGGAAATGAAAGAGAATGAAGGGCAGCTATTGGGACAATTGACAACCTATGGGCCTACTGAGCTCCGGTGTTCTTTTGCCCATTATGGGGTTTAAGGCCATTGCTTTCTGGTTTAACATCAACGTACGTGGTTTCTAATAAGACGGCCGGTTCACAGCATGAGCAGTTTAGCAATACAAATCACATCAAGTTAAAAGCGAACTCGCGAAGTGGTTCGCAGTTTCAGACTAGGGGAGGTGAACCAACATAAAAGTGTGTTAAGAGAAACAGTTCTATTTTAAATTTATGCAAACAAAAACTGTTCTAGTCACGGGTTATTTGTTGTGATCAACCACACTGGTTACGAGAAATAGCCCCAAAGTACCATAAATGCATAGCACCTCATGATGATAATAAGTTGGAGCGAATATGACTCACCTTTCGAGACATGAGTTTTTGATATGGCACCCCTAGTAATCTATAGTTGTGTCCGCCATTACCGAGAGGAGCGACATGCAAAGTTGATTTTATGCATAACAACATACTGCTTTCAGATTAGTTCGGAGCCATGCACAAAGCGCATGTTCAGTGGTTTGAAGCCGAAATACGGCGGGTCAATGGAGGGAAGCAGAGAAGCAAGTAGTCTTCTGCGGTTGGATCGCCTCGGCCTGTCGCCGCTTCTCCTCAATCTGCTGCTGCTCTTGCCACCACCGTTCCTTTACGAGCTGTCAAGGCTGGCTTCGGAGGGAGGTTTTCGCAGTAGGGCCCCCCCCTCTGCTGTAAGGGTTCTTAGGGTTTAGGGTTTCGACTCTCGGTTCCAAAGCCCGGCACGGTCCTCGGCCAAGCGACGCTGCTCCGCTTGCCTCAGAGTGGCCCCAGCTTAGTACAACATGGAATACTACGTAGTAGATATGAAATCGTGGATGATACCGAAAAACAGATACTGTACACTGGACAAATTATGCAGCTTGGGTTCGGCCGGTCCACACTAACAGTCACCACCAGCAGACCCACAAATAAAAGCACCCGGTAAATGCCAAAAAATTGACTGAGATTCCTGCTATTCCTGGTGCTATTCCTGGTGCTATTTCTGGTGCATTTTTTTGTGCTATTCCTGGTGCTATTTCTGGTGCTGTTTTTTGTGCTATTGTTTGTGCTATTTCTGGTGCTATTTTTTGTGCGATTGTTTGTGCTATTTCTGGTGCTATTTCTGGTGCTGTTGCTGGTGCTATGTGACTAACAATCACCATCAGCAGACCCACAAAAAACAGCACCCGGTAAATGCTAAGCTGCTAAAATTGACTGGGATTCCTAGTGCTATTTCTGGTGCTATTGTTTGTGCTATTTCTGGTGCTATTTTTTGTGCTATTCCTGGCGCTATTTCTGGTGCTATTTTTTGTGCTATTGTTTGTGCTATTTCTGGTGCTATTTCTGGTGCTATTTCTGCTGCTATGTGACTAACAGTCACCACCAGCAGACCCACAAAAAGAAGCACCCGGTAAATGCTAAAATTGACTGGGATTCCTGGTGCTATTTTTGGCCTGTGTGTTATAAGGCCACGGCGTTATTTGACTGTTAGTGTGGACCGGCCGAACCCAATATGCAGCACATCATATAGAATTAACGTGCAATATAGCATTTTATCGCACCGTATAGCATATTATAGTGACTTGTAGAAAGTGGTCGTCCATAACGTATACTATGGCCGGTTGCCTGTTCTGTCGTCTAGTATATTTTAGAGAACATGGTACTCTCGTCTACTATAAACTATAGCCTATCATAGAACCTTATGAAGTGCGGATGCTTATCAAAGACTTCTGAACTGTATGAGAAGAACTTTAGTTTCGAATAACGCTCTTCAGGAGCGCGCATCTCAGCTGCGAGGCCCCGCGGCCGGAGCATCTGATGCACAGCCCTTCAAGCCCAAGTCAGCCTCACATCTGCGAAGAATACAAAACTCAAGACAGTCCTTTCATCCCAGAAAATCCAAGCCCGGAAGATCCGACATTAAGCCAAGATTGCTGCAAAAATTGTGATAAACCCCTGGCGTCCAAAGAAGGCAAGCGGCCATCGCTCAGCCTCCATGCGACGCTGATGTTCAGCCTCAAAAGCATTCAAGCTCTAATGAACCCAGCTGGCGAGTTAAGGGCAGCAACATTGACAGAAAAACAAGCCCATGATGGACATACAGCGTGCCGTTTGTAAGGACAGGCGTTTGCCTGCGAAAAGATAGGGCACGGTCCCACGCACGGTCTTGCTGCTGCTTGTGCCTTAGCAGCCGTAACTTTAGCGTTGCAACTGCATGATGACTAAACTAGGCTGGACCGCGATTTGCTGGCTTGTGCCAAGCCTCCACTAACGAAGCTTGAGCAGCTGCTGTGTCAACTGCTGCGGTGCAAGGTCCCCGGCTGCTGCTCTGCCTGCC
>CAJNDS010002830.1:37500-155000 GCA_905221605.1 Symbiodinium natans
GTTGCAGGCATCCTGCTCTAGTACTCCTGTAACTCTAGTAGTTGCGAGAAAAGTTCACGATTGGTTTCGGGTCTTACTTCTCAGGTCCTGCTGATCCTTGTGCACAGCTTGGGCTGCTGTAAGGGTTGTCTCGCTGCAGGCACCTCTTCGTTTCCAGACGCTTGTTTTGGCACATACCTGTTTAGCTCGTGCCAGTCCTGGATCTGTTTCTTACATGTGCTTTGGATTCTTCCTCTGGCTGCCGTAATGCTCATTAACGGCTTCTCGACATCCTTTGCAGAGACCGGTTCTTCTCTCGCATTACTGACTGAGAAATTTTGCTTGCAGGGGAACAGAAAAGGCGCAACCACCACGCGGCCTCGGGATGGAAAAACCACCAACGTTTTGACTAGTTGCGGGGTGATCGATGAACGTCCTTCTTCGCGGATCGTGTATGATGACGACGATGTAAGGGCTGTTGCAAAAGAAAAATGCCACTGGTAAAAGCCGAACGCTGAGCCGACCCTTGATTCGCCTGCATGATGAGGGCGTGGAGCGATGACCGAAAGTTCGGCAGCGGTGCCTGGAACTGCACGCTTTCGAAGGCTACACTCACCACACACCTGTCCACCAGACTTGGCGCCACTTTGCCTGGATAGTCAGAGTCCGGCATGGCATTGGGTCAGTGATGGTGATTGAGCTCGAAACCTGGCATCGGAAATCTGTCAAGCTTCCAACATCTTCCAAGCCCTAGCAACGCTCTGCTTCAAAACGGCCTCCAGACTGCAGTAGTGCTGGAGTTGCATCAGATCAACCTGCACGCACAGGGCGCATTTGACATGAGTTGACATTCTGTCGTCGCAGACCATCAGGGAAAATGAGACATTCGGGAGCAGTCGTGAAGAGAGCTAAAGTGCATGCTGCATGCCCTACCACTGTATCTGGCGTGCCCCGTTCAAACATCAGCTGCTGTCCTCACAACATGCTGCGAGCAAGCCGCCTTCCACATTCTGCTCTCAGGCAAGAGCAGATTCACACAAAGGGTGTCCTGAGGCGGCAGCATGCAAGGCCAGTCGACTACGGCCACAAACACGATGCAGCAGCATGCAATTTTCGCAGACCGCCTCACCACATCGAATCCGGAGTCCTCTGCTGCGTTGCCGTCCTCCTCTCGTCGCGTGGCTAGCGCTCCGATCGCGTCGACCACCTCGGCTTAACCCCCGACACGACATGCACCAAGCCCCAGATATTCCATCGCCCAGGTCCGACTAATAGCCTTCTGGTACAGCGACCACACGGTTGAAGAAATCACTCGGGTGAGAAACGAGCATCTGCAGCGTGCGAGCCCCAGCCGGACATGCGAAAGTTGAACGGACAACTTTGGCTTGGAGACCAAAGATTCTGGATGTTGGCTGTTTCTTTTGCAGCCAGACCCCTAACAATAAGAACCCCAGCCCTTCAAAATCACAAAATTTAAACAATTCAGGGGTTCTCCAAGAAAAAGTTGAGGCTGGATGTCTTAAACTCACGAAATTGAGGGGTTGAATGTCTGTTTCAGAGTACAAAGCAAGAATTACTTGAAGGCAGTCGCTCCTTTCTTCTGAGATTGCATTAATTGGTGATGCGACTGTTTCGGAAAGCCAGGGGGGGCTTCATAATTCCCAATCGACAACTGGTAGTCGACCACCACTGCCTACCTGTTCAGATCCTGAAACTGAGGGTCTAATGCTCCATCTGCCCAAAAAAAGCCCAAAATTTGAATGCAGGCCCGTGGCGGCTTGCGGACGACCCCATATCTCGAAGAGCAGGAAGGGCAGATCGCCTGAGGCTCAGGGTGTCTTAAAACCCAGTGTGGTCTCTTCAAGGCACGTAGCACCACATCTTCGGGTCGCTGGGCTCCATTGCAGTAGGCGATGGTGAGAGGGTTGGTCAGGATTAATCCACCGGGGCTTCGCAGGGGGCTGGTGATTCGGATCCAGATGTATTGGCCAGAGGTTGACACGAAATGGCCAGTCAGAGTCACTGCTGCTGCCATCCGGTTGACACCACTGGTAAGCGCGAATCGTTACCTCAGTTCTGCAGGGAGGTTATCAGCATGAGTAGTAAACTTGGGCGTCGACTACAACAGCCAGGCCTTTCAACCTACAAGCTGGCATGCCATCCTCAATGTTGGAGCTCTGTTGCTTGCGCTTTCTCCTCAAAGATCGCAAGCTTCTCGCCAGTCTCACCGAACATCTCCTCAAAACCGTCTACTGTAGGGGCAGATCTCGCTTGGCTTTATCGTTAACCAGTCTATGGCTCGCGTATGCGAGGTTGCGTTGACAGCATGTAGAGGCTGAGTCACTTGAAGCGGTACAAATGGAGTATGGGTTGTAGCTGCAGATGTGTGTATTGGACTGACTGTGAGGCCATGGTACGAAAGCAACAACAACCTAGGAGGCACATTCGAGTGGGATTGTTCCGCGGTGGCGCGAACGCAGAGATGGCACTGGGCGTCGCATCCAGCCTGCGCTTGCTTCCAGGACAAAGTGACGCGCAGCACCTTCCGTGCTGTGCACTCTTCGGCACCCAGGCCGTGACCTATGTGCAGAGGGAGCTTGGGATATCATTGCATGCTCCAACCCGCATGGCAACGCATGTGCAGGGAAGCACCGCATGCAACAAGGAGGACGAAGGCCGCCCCCTAAACCGAAGCCGAGCTCTGCACCGTCATAGTACAAGAAGAACTCAACCATGGCACCGGCCACTAGGTTCCTCCACTTGGGTACCAGGTCCTCCGATCTGCAGGGAAACTAGGGCTTAAAAGAAATCCTAAACGAAAACACGCCACGTGTGCCACTTCTATTGTCACACACCGCCTCCCCATGAACGAAGATGTGGCCTTTGAGCAGACAGTGATCGAATGCACACACCGCGGAAGCGCTTTGCTTCTGCTGGGACCACATCCTGCAAAAAAATGAACTTCCCCCAAAGACGGAAATGATCCGAGCAGCCTTGGTGCTTGGCCATCTCAGGATGATCGATGGCGCACTCCGGCTCAATCCAGCCATGTGTCTTCTTCCATTCCACTACCCGCCCAACCTGGCTCAGGGTTGTGGGCTGCTTCTGGTCCAAGAAAATGGAACTTGCTAGCTCCTGCCCTGGTTACTTAAAGGCCCGGGCTGTGGCTTCAAGATTGCCCGCTCGGGGGCAACAACCACCAGCAGAAAGTTAGGAAAGCTTGCCTAAAGGGCATTCGAGCTGCAATCGGTGCACTGCTCAAACGACTTCTTCGAAAGTCGCCCATGGCTGTAAAGCATTTTCTCAACTCTGAGCCGGGGCAGCAGCAAATGGGATCGGGAAGACTTGTCCGGGCCGCTGCTCAATTTCCTTTTGGCTGCTTTCGGGGGGTTTTAATGGACGCTCGTGGATCGGCATGTGGTCCAGGCACGCCTCACTGTCAACTGTCACTGTTGCTATCATACTTCTGCATTGACTGTGAGTACGCGCACTGTCCACGTCACACAACAGCTTTCGTTGGAGCATGTTTGGCCGCTTGGCACGCGGCGTCATGCTCTTGTTGAGTATGCCGAAGCTCTTCCTCCATACCTTGCCTTGGGGGGATCGAGGCCAAGCTTGAGACCCACAGCCTGGGTGGCGCTACCGTGCGGATCCTGATGGCTGAGTGCTCCACTCCTCTGCCGGCCATGGTGGGTCCTGAACTCCCCAGCCCTTACCCAGGCTTCTACATTCTACCGAGAAAGAAAACAGATATGCACAAGACACACTCGCCTCGTCTAGCGACCGCTTGCGCTTGGAACGAGAACGACTCCTTGGCTTAGGGTTTCAGGGCTTAAGGGTCTCAAGAAGCAGGGCTTAAGGGCCTCCAGGCGCACACAAGGATATTTTATCTCCGTTTCGGATCCCACGACTCGGGCATGCCAGTGATATGCTGGGGGTTCAAGATTCGGTCTGTCCGGGGTTCAGGACCAGGGTAACCTCACCAGCCTCTCAGCTACCTTCGCCAAAGGGCCGCGAAATGGAGGGACACAATGGTGACTTTTTGCATACTCACTACCCTGATCTTACTTTACCTTCCAGGTGCCCCACTTCTTCCTCCCCTCCAGGGCCGCCTGAACCTTCACACGAGGCAATGTTCGCAGGCTGTATCAATCGCAGCTCGGACATGCCAGACGAGGCCTCGTGGTCATATATATATATATATGTATATATATATATACACATATACATATACATGTACATATACATATACATGTACATATACATGTACATATACATATACTTATGTATATATATATATGCATCTGTCTCAATTCTTAGCGCAGCCCTGGCCCTCTCGGTGTTTAACCACACGCGAGCCTTACCGCTTAGGGCTTTGGCTCAAGGACGCTTGTTTGGAATGAAGCTCAGGGGACTCAGGTTCCAGGTAGTCTGACGAGACGCATGCCATGCCTTCACAAGCATTTAGGAGAGACCAGCCATCCCCAAAACACTCCAACCTCCTGGGCTTCTCGAGCTCGCTCCTGCTCACGCAGATCCTGCCCGAGAGATCTATCAAGGGCAGCAAAGGATGAGCTTCAGCTTGGCCATGTTCGTGAAAAGGGGGAGAGCCCGTCCTCGTGATTTCTTGCTTGCTGCTTCAGCTACTCTTTCACTATCGTGACAACTACCGGAGCCTGAAGTGCAGCTTGAAGACATGCTGGCTTCGGTCTGATAAAGCTGAGCCGCCGCCGGTATAATCCCAGAACCCCAATCCCAACACATCTAGCCAACTTCTTGACCGCCCTTGAACCCTCTGCCCAAAGCTTCGGGATCTCCTCGGAGGCCAGTTGGGCTCTCTCCCAGCCTGCCACACACGCCACCCCCCCGCCACATTCTCGAGCATTGTTGTCTCTTAGAGACCAACGCTTTATGTCATGCCCAAGTTATGCCTTAGGCCCTTCTCTTTCAAAAAAAAACGCCCCCAAACGGCAGTCATGCTTAAGTCATGCCTGTGCCCTTTTTCCACCAATGAACGCGAAAGACCATTGAAACGCAGCAACTGCGCATCTTCTTCAGTCTACGGACATCACTGAACCGTAGCAAATGGTTTTGGGGGCGTGCGTGTGAGTAATGTGAAACACCAGTGTACGGCTTCTCAAAGCCTGGGTTATAGGTACGAACCTCCAAGTAGGCCACGCGCCAGCCTTCAAGCTGGCGATGCCAGGCAGCAATCTCGGCCCACCTGCTGAGCGGCTTAGCTTCACCCAATTAGAACTGTACTTGTAACCCAACTAGAACCATGTTAGGGCACTTAAGGGGCTTATAAGTGGGTCATAAGTACAGTTATAAGTTAAGTGGGTTGCAGCCCGACGCTGGAGTGTAAAGTGAGTGCGCCAGGCATTTACAACTTGGACTTTTGGCTTCAGACTGTTTTTTGGGAGCTGCCGGTCGAGGTTGCACTTCTTACTCCTGCACAACCCTCGAGCAGACTCTAGCCACTCACACATGCGCGCCAATCCATCTCATCCAGAGCTCCGAGCTCGCGCGCCAGGCGTTCGCGCTCCTCACGCTCACGGCGCAGCATTTCCTGCTGGAGGGCCTGGGCAGCGGCCAAAGCAACGCCACCGAAACTACCACGCAAGGTGGTAATGAGTGGAAAATGCAAAGTGTAACCAACAAGAAAACCTACTTTACGCACCGGCCGGCAACCCCTACGTGTAAAAAGGGCTAGCCTAGGCCGTCATTGCCGTACTACATCCAACCTGAGCGAATCGGCACCAGCCATAACTGCAATCGAGACCCGAGCCTCTCTTTCCTGCTCCTCTGCCTCTCGCATTCGCTCTTCGTATGTCTGTGCCTGCGACATGGAACACCACATCAATGCCGACGTTTATTGATGGACCTGACCGATTGGCTTAAGATCCCAACCTTCTCCCGCACGAAGTTACGGCATCTCGCCATCATCTCCTCGAACCGATAAGCAGGATTCGTCAAATCAAGTGGGGGGAACAATAAACAATTGACCGCAGGCCCTGCATCCAACCATGTCCAGGCAGATCCCCCGCTGCGCTTGGCTTCCTGATGCAAACGGTCTTAGGCACTGTAGGCTGTCCTCCATGCGTGCAGCGGCATCTTCGTCGCTTTGGCCCTGCCAGGAGGAGCACACGCTTGCAGGTTTGCATCCCGTTGCTTCGGAGCAGGATCGGAACAGGATCAACAGGTTTAGTTTAGTTCATGTTAGTTCACACGGCTAAACTGGTATATATTTGGCCCGGTATGGCCATCTTCCCCCTTTTCTCAGCCAAGGCCATGCGGAACGGCCACCCTACTCTTATGTGTTCCGGCTCCTATTACAGACTGGAAAACCCAAAAAACAGAATTGTGAAATATTTGTGCCCAAATTGTAAAAACCCTGCCACTGGAAATTGTGACTGCCAAAAGAAACGTACCTGGAATTGTGACGGGAAATGTACCAGAATTGTGACCCAAAATGCACAGAATTTGTACCAAAAATGTGACAGGAAATGAAACCTGAAATGATGGGATTCCCAAGCTTTCACAGTGCCAACCCATTGTGTTCATACGAAGGCCTTCACTCATTCAAAATTTCTGAGTACATTTTTTCGCAATTATTTCACCATTTCCTGCACATTTTTTTTGCAAGGGACTTTTTTGTTACATTTTCCGGCACAATTTCGCCTCTTTTTTTACATTTGTTTCACAATTACTCTCACATGTATGTTTTCGCTTACATTTATTTCGCAATCTCCGGCGCATTCCTTTTACATTTTCGCGGGCAAGTACATTTTCCGGCTCAATCTGGGTACAATTATTTCGCATTTTGAATTAATTTCGAAATCCTAGGCCTGTAATAGGCGCGGAACCCATAACCCTACTCCGCACCCCAAAGAGCATGTCTGCGGCCCTGCTGGAGGTGTGCCCACCTTTCGCCGGACGGGCTTGACATCCGCCAGCTCCTGCAAGTCACGTCACAACCAAAAACACAGCAAAGTGTACAACGCCTGAAAATTTCCAAGCCTACCCACTCTGACTTCCCGGAAAATCCTCCCAAACCCCGAACTAAAGCCATGAGAAGCCACGCAGAGGAAGTCCTTGGGGGTCGGCTCCTTCTCATTCAAGCCAAAGTCTCGGGCCAGGCCGCACCTTGCCAGACACAACTTACGCGCTCTTTGTAGGGGAAATAGGGAACTACGGGATGAGGTGCCTTAAACCTCTTACCCTTAGAAGTAGCACTCTCAGGAATAACATGATGACAAGGATCCTTTCTGGACCCTTTCTTGCTTCGGGACTCCTAACTCCATGCTGGCAGGGGGCTTGTTCCAGTGCATTCTCAAGCCTGTCTGCAGCCATCACTGGTGTGTACATCTTCCTTCTGTCTGCGTGGCAGAGTATGCACAGCTGCACGTGTTCCTACTTTCCAAATCTCGAAGATGAAAAGGAGTGAACTGACGCCACTTTGCAGGGACAATTTGAGGACGCAGGGGTCACAGTAGCTTACGCTCCAGAAAACGCGGGCACTGCCTCATGCAACTCGTGGCCAACCCTCCCATATCTGGAGTCAACACACAATGAATCCACTGGTACATCCACACCTGCCAATAGGGACCACAGAATCTCACTCACTAACAACTCCAATCACACGTCCGTCCGTTTGGGCTTAGGGTTCGACATGTCTTGAAGGCTTTGGGCTTTCTGCTGCTGATTACTATATCATCGGTTGATTCTTTTAAAAACAAATGACCTTATTAATTATTTCTCCAGAGTGGGATCTGCTGGGTTTGCACTTGGTTCTCAAAGGCAAGGCTTCTGCAGTGGAAAAGTATGGACTTGAGTTTAGGGTAGGAGTACTGGACAAAAGGAACCAAATCCCTCCAGCAAAATAACCCTAAACCAGCCTAATCGGCTGAGCCCGCAGCTGCTTGAGGTATCGCTGCTGCTTGTCGGAGAATATGTGCCTGAGCTTGGGAGCTGTCAGGGCCTGTAGGCTACCAAGGGCTTTGTATGTGAAACTATGCGAAGCCACTGAGATGCAGGCAGATACTTCAGCATGGTGCGGTGCATTCGCTTGCCGACCTGGACTTCAGGCTTCGCACGCACATCACGATAATCTTGAGTACGGGGTGATCGTGCGAAGAACGGAACCCGCAGAGCCCGAACCATCCCAAGCCCTTGGCCTTGTCATGAAGCCCGTCAGCGAATTTCTCGCTGGAAAGTACGTTGTACAGCCTTGGCCCATCTTAGAGCACGTCGCTCTGCCAGCACTCTGAGGGCATCTGCGGCTAAGCTCCTGGCTGGCTGACCTCAGGAGCCCAAGCAGTCAAAGACCAGGCTTCCACAGTGACATCTGCCCCCGCCCCCCCCTATACTAACAGTCCTTAATCGGGATCATCATACTAATAGTAGGGAATTGTATGTTAGGGGGTACTATATTCCCTATCCCATTCTTTAAAACTGTTAGATGCAGAGGCCACGACCTTCACGGCACCTTCCGCGGCGACGCGGCAGGCCTCGGGGCATGAACCCCCAAACTGAACCCAACTTTAGGGTTTAGGGTTTAGGGTTTAGGGTTCAGGGTTTAGGGTTTAGGGTTGAACCCTGAACCCTGAACCCTGAACCCTGAACCCTGAACCCTTTCTTGCAACGGCCTTGTCAGATCTCGACCGGGCTGGTAGCCCACAGCAGTGACTTCAGATCATGCTCTGCACAAACCTGGTCTGCATTTGGGGCCTCAGGATCCTAAGGAAACTCAACGATATCAGATGAATTAGTGAACATCATTACCCTGAACCCTAAACCCTAAACCCCAAACCCCAAACCCTAAACCCTAAACCCTAAACCCTCCCTAAACCCTATACCCTTTTTTGAACCCATGCTGAGGCCGAGGCGTGTGACGGGAAGTCTTTTGGCCCCAAACCCAATCCGGGCCCCGAGCTGTAGAGAGCCAGGATGCTCGGTCTTCAGGCCTGAGTGAGAGTCTTTTGTTGGTTGTAGTTGAGGGCTTAGGGTTTAGGGTTTAGGGTTTAGGGTTTAGGGTTTAGGGTTTAGGGTTTAGGGTTTAGGGTTTAGGGTTTAGGGTTTAGGGTTTAGGGTTTAGGGTTTAGGGTTTAGGGAAAAAATGCACTCCAACTCATGGGCACGGCTAAGCGCGTGACTCCATTTTCAGAACCTTCTTTGGGTCAAGTTCCTCGGCCAGTCTGCAGCTGCACGGCAGAATGAAGTATGAAACGCAGTCACATTGCCTTCGGTAACCCTCAACCACTACAGCACGAAAAGACGGCGCTGCTCAGCTCTTCAGTCTCAAGTTGCCACTCTAGCCCTTAAAAAAATGCAACAAAAAACAAAAAAAAACTAGAAGAAAAAATAATACTCACAATAATGATAATAATCAGAATAAGAATAATAATAGAACCCACAGGAAACCCGGAACCCGCACATGCTTGAACTGGGGCTGGGGCCACACCAGCGGCCTCCAGCAGTAGCGCATCCAGTTTGCCCTTGGACTTGCCCATAGCCTCCGTGGCTCACGAATTCGGGGGTTACAATACTAGGGCGTAAGTATAAGGGGATCCCACTATTGGGGGGTCTATATTAAGGGGTCCCTTATTCCGTGTTTGGCGCTTTGTGGCTCACAATCACTGGGGGCCTTAGGGGTTGAATCAGGAGTTCCTGCGTCGACAGACACTGTTTAGCATACCTCACCACGGCCTGGAGGCCGCAGGTCAAGGCCCTCGATCAGCTCGCCATCTGGAAAGACTGCAAAGGCCTAGAACTTACACTTTTAGGTTTACAGGTGTAAGGCTTGGGGGTTGAATCGGCTGAAGGCTGGAGGCCGGAGCTTTGTCCGGAACCCTTGCGTAGAGTTGGGGGTGGGAGGAGTTCCGATGATCTCGCGCGCTTTAAGGTCTTGGGGTTCGGGCTTCAGCACTTTGGCCCAGCACTAGCAGTTGCTGCTGATGTTGGATGTAGGGATTCGGGTTCAGGGAAAGGGTGGATATAGGGTTGAGGGGGAGGCTTGTGCAGAGGTGGGGGCCATGTGGCGTTCTGAAAGTTGGCTGCCGCAGCTGTTCTTGTGTCTTTGTGGGTCTACTCGTCCCAGCCAGTTAGCGGCAAACTCCAAACCCACAAATGAATTGTCCAGCTGCTCGCTCATGTACTGTCCCTTGGCTCGGGCCAGGGCCACGGCGCAGATTCTGAAAAGTAAACATGAAGCATGCACAGCGATTCGGGGGAAGGAGGTCCTCTCCTTATGCAGTCATTCTCATTATCATGTCTGTAACCATGTCTATTCGGCACCTCCTACGTAGCCCAACTAAGACAATGAGGCTTCTGAACCAAGAGGGGGCCAACTGGGCCGACAAAGAAACACCGGGTGCAACCCATTACCTTCTGAAACTCGCATATGTGGCCCTCAAACAGTGACCCCTGGGCCCTAGGGTCTCCCGTAGTAGCCTTCCGTCAATCCCTAAGAAGGGAAGTTGGTCATCAGCAACAGTCGCACTGGGCTTCGCTGACACTTTGTTCGGCGAAACTAAAACGGGGCACCGCTGCTCCAACGAGCTTGCACATGCAGCGAGCCGTCTGCAGCACTGAAAAAAGATTCAAGCCACACACCAGTGTCTTGAGCGAGCTTCTTCGCCAAAAGGACTCCTTGCAACATGGGGCTGGGTTGAAAGCGAGCAGCTTCTCCTATCCGAACCGTCGGTATCCAGCCTGTCACTTTGCTGAACCACACCTCCGTCCAAGTTGCAATGCCGTGAACGCCTGGGCGGCCACTTCCCAACATGACGCCAGGAAACCTCCTGACCGAATCGGGAAAGTCCTCAGCCAAATCCACCTGGCACAGCGTCACCGGGTCACTCAGAATAGCATGCTCCACTTGCCAAAGGCCGCAAGGGAACCTGGGCCGCCCAGGGCTCCCAGGAAGCCCAGGGGTCCCATTCCGCCTCTCAGGATGCAAGCGGTTCACTGCAGAGACATCCACGCCCCAGGCCGACTGAATCTCTTGACGGCGTCTCCAGAGGTCATGACAGGAAAGGAGCACGGCCTTGAGTCGGAAAGACCTAGGCAGAAGAACCGCCGTGGGCTTGAGAGCGAATCGAAGTGCATCCACTTGTGCCCAGTGATGCCACATCTGAGAGTCACAAGGGAGACCTTCACACTCACGCGCAAAAGGCTCACCACAGATCATGGAGACGCTCTCCGGAGTAAGGCAGGGAGACCCCAAAAGATGCTTCACTTTCGGCACATGTCGGAACGCACCCGGCCGGGTGAACCCCGGAGTGAGGGAGCTGCAGCTGGGATGCATAGCGAAAAGCTCTTTGGCCACTTGTAGATCCTCTTCGTTGGTTTCCAGGCTGATCAGCGGCGTGCGCGCCATCCGCAGCATCTTTCGCATTCTCCTCGACTTCGGATTCCACCCGTAGCGGCAGAGGGACTTGAAGGCAAGGAAGCTCATGAAGGGCCCGTCTGAGAGATCCACAACTTGCATGTTGGTATGCAGAGGAGACCCCTTGTTGAGAGACTTCACAGCCCGATGCATTGCCTGTTGCAGCTGTCTGTACTTCTCTTCATCTGAGAGCATCCAAAGCCTGGAGGAAGACAGCTGTGCTAAGTTGCTGGAAGCCCGCGGCAATTCTGCTGGCCCTACAGGAAGCTCGTCCTGGACTCGAAACCAAATGTCTTCATCTGTGTGGAACACAACTAAGCGTACGACCTGGCCTGCCTGGACGGCCGGCCGAGGGTATGGCAAGATGCACACTGCTTGGCGCCAATGGTCGATCTCTCTTGCCTCGGCCTTGGAGAAAGAGGATGGAGCATTCGTCATTGTGGGAACTTTGTCACCACGAAGCATATAGCAATACCACCAAAAAACAATAGCATCAAGTCGTCCGGATCGCGTGATGGCTACCTCCAGTTTCCTTGCCCGGTGGCCGTCGGGAAGCGACTCAAAGTCAAATGACAGTGCGAAGAACTCGTCCGTCAGAAGACGAGCTTTGCCTGCTGCAAGCAACTTCTCTAAGGCGACATCATGAGGATTGGCGTCTCCCTGATCTGCACGGTAGCCTGGGGCTTTTTGTGTCCACCAAGCAGCCTCGGCCGTTTGGAAGGTCGTCAACATGGAACTTTCCACGGCGCATGCAAAGACATCTGCCGAAGCTGGTATGGCCCAGTAGTCCTTACACAAAAGCGAATCAGATGCATGACGCAATGTTCCCAAACAGTCTTCTCCAAGCAAGCCAGCATCCAGAATTTCGGCAACGAGAAGCTTCGCGCGATCTCCAGGTTCAAAGCTCATGGCAGTGGATCGCAGCGCATGCACTTGCAGCTTGGGCGCCAGGCCATTCTTCACGGCGTTCGCCTTGGTGACCTCTGCGAGGACAGGATCGCTTTCAAAAGCCACTACCTTGGAAAGTTCAGGTCGCTGCCGTAGAAGTGACAAGCCCAGAATCCCAGTCCCACAACCGACATCCATCGCCAAATGTTGCAACACAGTTTTCGGCAGCCGATCGAAAGCCCCGCAGAAGGCCTTGAGGCGGGCATCGTCATGAAGCATGTCGAAATGCCAAGCATAACGCTCGCTGGCGTTTGCTCCGACTGGCCCGTCCACATCGCTCTCTTCGACATCCTCCATGTCCTCCTCATCGTCCTCCCCTATGTCCTCCTCTTTATGCGAGGCGCCCTCCGCAGAGACCGGCGTTCTCGAGCGACTTCGCATGCTCGGCATGACGGGACAGGACTTGACTTGAATCAGGCCCCCGGAACCAAAAACACAAGACGGCTTGTATGTAAGTATGTATATTTACTTGTCCCATCCCTTCCCCCTAGTGTTAGAACACCCCTCACATAAACCCTAGTATTAGAACACCCTTCATATAAAAAACAACCTGGCCCCAAGACCCGATCCCGTACCTGCCCCTACTAAAACCTCTACTGAAACAGGGGGGGGAGGTTGGAGGGGTCAGAAACCTGAAGCAGAAACCTGAAGCTTGACTCTGAAAAGCCCCAAACCCTCTAGATAGACTCAAGTTCCCGTCAGCCCCTTGGGGGTTTAGGGTTTCAGGTTTAGGGTTTTCCCACCCGTTTCGCAAGCGTTTACGGGGAAAAGGTCAGACGGTACTCTAGCCCAAGTTTAGGTTGAACTTGCAGACGACATGGGGAGGGCCCCAGAGCTGCAGTAGGAGTTTAGGGTTAAAGGATAAAAGGCTAGGGCTAAGAGGCTCGAAACCCCGCAACAAAGCACCCAGTGTAACGCAGCTAACAATTCCCTCCCTAAAAAAAATGCCCGGAATCCCTCGCGGAGGCCTGCTGCAGGACCAGCGGCGGGACACGACACTAGAAGTGAAAGATGAAACCCTCCGAACATACACTCCAGCGTTTAGGGTTTAGAGCTTAGGGTCTCCCTACCCTCACTCATTGCTGTTTGGCGGTCTGCCTGTCTCAAGAGATAAGAACCACCCCGGATGCTAAAAACTCTGCAGGATTTTGGAGGGGTTTTCATTACAGGAAAGGGGGGGGGCTTTGTTTATTTGGGGGAAGGGATTGTTTGCTTGATTTCAGTTCTTGCGCGCGCATTGCCGAGAACCATTGGAGGTGTTGTCCCATTTTGACTGCTAGTGATGGAACACCACACATTCAGCCTTGGCTAGCCTATGCCATATACTATTTCCATGGCCAGAACCTGAGAATGTACTGTCCGCTGGCGTCAGGTGTGTTTCTTCAACCTGAACACTTTTCAGGCTTGCATCTTGAAGCAGCCTCACAGTCCAGGCTCCCTGACATTGGGTTCGATGTGCATGAAGAAGCAATGACAGAAAGCAGCAAATTGGAGGCACGCAGGGCCTTCAGATGCCTTCAGCGTATGTGTGGAGTGCTCGACTGCGGGATGCGAGCGCAGTCGGTGCCTGGCGATCTGGATGGTTGCGCCTCTAGAAGAAACGAGATGCCGCTTCAAGACCCGGCTGCCAAAGGCCTGTGGCAATGCATTACAGCTGCCACTTGCGTCCGGTTTCCAGACCAAGTCCCTGTGAGCAGAGGTGTCGGTGTCAGCAGCCGATCGAGTCTTTCCAAAGCTCTTTCGAGCAGTATTCGGACCTAAAAAATGGTCGTGTCTTCTGGTAAATAGCACGCCCTCATCCACTCTTCCAAATGCTCTGCCGCTTCGAGGGAGTCTGGTTTCAGGTCTTGTGGTATATGGCACGACAGCAGCGCCTCCTCGACCTCGGAATGCACATCAACCGCATCCCTTGAGCAGGACCCTTTTCTGAATCCAAGCGGACATCTGCGAAAAATTTCCGCCCCTGCTAGGACTCCTAGTACCCTATACTCAACAAACTCAAAGGTGCCGAGACTGGCTCGCATGGAACATCTGGCGGACGCCTTGGAGGAGGGAGCTCCCGGAGCTCGGAAGGCCTCCGGAAAGCAGAAATGGCTCCGAAACGGGCTTGCCGCAGCTCGATGTCGTCAAGGGCCGGCGGCGCCTCCGGCGGCGGCAGCTGGAAAAAGCGAAACGCCGGACGATGGTGCTCCTGCGTACGTCGATCTCTTGGTCGCAGCGGAGGCATATCTGGGTGTGGCTCTGAGATGGCAGGCGGCCGAAGCTGGCGTGGCAGGTCATGGTTAGTCCCGGCAACAGCAGCAACAGGTGCCTCATCAGTGTGACAGCTGCTTGCTTGCACAACTGCCAACTGAGAATGCTCTTGTTCGGGCTCTTCGAGCGGCAGCTGCTCTAAAGGGTCTGCAATTACATCCAGCTGGATGCCCTTCTCCGCAGTCTCAACCTCAGGAGCCTCAACGACATCGGTCTGCGTGCCGCCATCCCTGGCCTCTCGTGGCTTTTCCTCCGGCTTTGCCTCCTTGGCTAACCTGAAAGGCTTGTCCGGCTGGGGAGGCCGCCGAGTCCCAAGATCATCCGGACCCTTCCGCGAATTTCCTTTTGTCGGGCGCCGGGGCTTTGGGGGCCGGCGGTCGGATCCCAAACCCTGAGGCACCTCAGCAGCCTCGGCAACGGCAGAATTGACTGACGCAGGTGAAGGGAGCTGAGGCCGAACATCCGCTGGCGGGGCATCTGTCACTGAATGCTGTGGAGGGCCCAGAGGGGCAAGGAAAGACTCACCCGCCATTTCCTCCAAACAATCGGGGAACCCTTTGCCAGCGCAGCTTCGGCGGAAGCGGAGGGAAACTGGGCGCCGCGACAGGGCCGCGGCGAGCTCCATGGAGCGTGCAGGCTGCCCATCAATCAGGACAAGAACATCGCCCTCCCTGACACCTTTTGTGGCTGCAACTTGGTTGGGCAGAACTGCTCCCACGACAATTGGCTCAGAGTGCCAGTCTCGGGGACAGAAGCCAATGGCCCCGTCAGAGACCTGCACCTGCACATCGATTGTCTCACAGGAGGCATGTGGCAAGTGCCGTTTCACCTCTAAGAATAAGGGCCTCCTGCTCAGCTCGCGAGCCAAGGCAGGGCGGTCCAATTCACAGACTTTCACATCATTTACCATCAGCAGCTCGTCGCCCACGCCTATCTCTGAAGCTACAACGCTGCTGGGCAGAACAGCCGCAATCCGAACCGGTCCTGGTGGCCAGCTATAGGGCACCAGCCCAAGAACTCCATTGACTTCGACGCGGATGCACTCCGACGACTCCATGGAGCTTGCCCCGAGCTGACACAAGGTGAGGCGGCCCTTCCTTTACCGCTATCTGACAAATCCTGCTGAGACGGCGAAAGAGGCCAACGAGCTTTCCTCTGGAACCTGCCAAGCCTGGCCAAGCAGGAACGCCCCTTTTCAAGCGGCTTGGTGCCTCCGGCGAGCTACACCTAGTGCCCTCGAGCGGCTACTTCATGTCTGCTGGCCATAGACTTGCACGCAGACACGTTGCGAGGAATGATGAACACATTGGTCACGAGAGTCTTCTCAACGACAAGCCTAACTATAGTCGATGCATCTGTTGTAAGTGGCCTTCGCAGTAACAGTCTCACTCACATCAGCCACCACGCAGTTTCTGCCTCAATTTCTGATCAGAATTCAACTGCGGGACTTAGCCTGGTTTATGCAACTCCGAATGGCTAAAACATGGAACAGCGTCTCGGAAACTGACGTCACCTTCCCACGCTGGAAATCCTCAAACTTGATGCGGATGTCTGCAGCGCTGATCCCAGAGACCTGGCACAAGCAAAGTGCTGTCAACGACATCACTGCCACAGCAACCCCATAATTGCTGCTGCACTGTTGAGTCCCAACTTCAACTACAATGGCCAGCAATTGCCTCGCATCTTCGCGATTTTCACTGGCTAGAGGAGGAAGCAAAGTACAAGCCCGGTGGTCTTTGTGGCCAGCAGGCACTACACACCGCGAACCTTCCCTAAGGGAAGGTGCACAGAGCCAGCTTGCAGTGCATCTTGAAATACGGCAACTAATCCGTGAGACGGCAGCCGCTCATACCTGCCAGTTCATGAGCTTTGCGGCCAAGCTCTTGGCATTTCTGATATGCGTCTCATCCAACTCCATGAAACCCGCCACCCGCGGAGACACATTCTCACCCTGCCAGATGTCGGATAGACTGTCCCTCTCCACAGAGTTGATCCACAGGATGAAATTCTTGGCGTAGGTGGTCGCCAGCATGTTGGCATCCTCCGTCATGCTTTGAAGCATCCCCTTTTTTAAGTGGCTGCAAAACAGATTATTCGCAAGGCATAAGAGGGAAACAGCACCACGATCCCCAAGCCCCAAAGCTTGCCTTATGCCCTAACCAAACCCAGCATCGGGGTTCAGATTCACGATCCGGCCGAATTGAACCGGGTCTAACACCATAAGGTCGCACTCCGTCAGAGCTGTCAGCCTAGGTTTCGAACTCCTGCTCTGCCGGTGAGCTGAAGCCCTGCAAAAAAAGGCAGAGGTATAGGCAACCTAGGAGCAAACCCAAATGAAGCCACGTCGACGTCCACAACACCGGCTCTGAGATCCAGTCCTCACCTGAGCAGCTTTCGAACTTCGTTTTTTTTGGTATTAGGGGATAGCATTCTTCGGGGACTTTACGGTTTCAAGGCCTTTAGGATTTCGAGGATTTACTTTCAGGGGTTGAGGGTAGGATTTTGGGATTCCCTCCATCAGAAAGTCTCCTGCAGTGCCGACCCCCGCCTTTGTCTACGAGCTCCTTATGCTCGTCGTTCTTGGAGTCGAACCGACTGTAGACGAGCCTACCGGAAACTTACTCGCACGTTCATGGTTCAGGTTGCGTCCCGTTGACTTGCACCTAGACATCTAAGGGCGGATTCACTCTCTTGCCGGCCTTCCTGCCACGACGATGTACATGTGGGTTGCAGTCTCCCCGGGAATGAAAAGGGTGTCTGTTCTGGCCAAGAGTTTGTTGCAGATAGCGTCGTTGGCCAATCGGTGAATTGTCACGCGAGAAACAACACAAAGTCTTGCGAACAAAGGGTGCACCGAAAAGTGTGGCATGCAAATCTCACCTTAGATTTGGTGGGAGCTTTGCTTCGCGTGCGCATGCACCCAGAGACACGTGCTTGGCATACCTGTCAAAGAGAAAAGCTCATTGCACATCTAAGCATCATTCGAGCTCACTACGGAGCTGCTCCGAGAGCAAGGTCAACAATTTTACATCTTTGGCTGGCACGTTGTCCTCCTGACCTGGTCAAAGGCATGCTCTCTTGACAAGGCCAGAGTCGCATGCAACACGAGACATACAACAAGTTCTGCACAAAGTCTAGGCTCGAGAAACCTCTAGATCGCAGAAGTCAACAGTGCACGGAGCCACAAGAATGTCCAGATGGTACCAAGCTGCATTCGAGCACATGCTCGGCATACTTCTGAATCCGCGCAGACAAAATGATGGAGACGTGGTTCTTCCGCAAAAAGCGCCGGAGCTCCCAGAACTGTCGCGCTCGATTTTCCGTCATGCCTGTATCGGATCTGCAAGTTGCACTAGCGACTCAGAGACAGCACCAGCACCAAAACATGTGAATCTTCCCGAATCTTATTCCAATCGTTTATTTTGTGACGCCGTGCGCCTCGCAGTTGCGCCAACGAACCCGAGATGCTGCCCACTACCTCAGTACTCTCTCCAGAGGCCTTTGAGATCAAAATGGGCGCAGCTCACTTCGTGACTGAACTTCCATCCCGCCGTGGCACGTAGGAGAAGCCAACGAGTGCAAACACCACGGTGCCAATGGCGAACATGCGCTCCTCAACAAAACAGCTTGTTTTGTGAGTCGCACGGGTGCACCACATGCCATGCAACCAGTACTGGTACACCTTCAGGCAAGCGAGTTTCTGACATAGTGTGGGGCTGCACATGCATCGAAGCTGGCGTGAACTGAGTAATTGCCCAGTGTAAGCTTGTGGCATACCTGCAGCAAGGCGATCGATCTGCTCAAAAAATGCAGTGAGCAGCCTGTAAAACAAAAACTGCTAGAGGTTGAAAGCTTTCTGAATCCTGCCTCGAAACTCTAAACCCTCACCCGAAATCCTAAGACCAACAAGCTCCTAGCCCCTCGCACTTTCGCCATTCAAGGCATATTGATGGTTGATGGTCCGGCAAAGCTTACTCTAGACATTTAAGAGCACAGTGCAACAGGCCAGCCAAAAGAGGTCAAGGGTTTAGAGGCACCCGACGAAACCTCAAAGATCGCAGGAAAGCATTGCAAGCTCGAGGTGCTGGTAGTCCCAGGCTGCATCATTGAGCTGGTGTGCCTCAATCCATCCACCACCACCATGGAGGTCACCGATCCAAAACCAGAAGCAAGCGATGACCTGAAAGCCAAGCTCACAACACGCAGCTTGTGAAAGCCAAGAGGGCCAAGGGGACTTTCACTGCACAGCCATGCACTGCAGCTGCAATTGAGCCACATGATTGACCATCAGGAGCAGCGCGAGCATCTTGAAGATGCTGACAACAATGCTGATATACCTGGCTTGGCTTAGTAATCATAATAAATGATGATCATGATCATGATAATAATACTAATAATAATGATAACAATAATAATAGTAATAATAATGATAATAATAATGATTGTCATAGTAATGATGATAATAATAATAATAATAACAATTTGAGTGTCATCGGGCTCACTGTCACTCTGGCAACTAACAGCTATCGCAACAACAACGAAAGGATGGGTGTGTCGTGTTGAAATTGGTAAAACTTAAAACCCTTTTGCCAATCCTTGCGCGGGAAACTCAGAGTCCACCAAATCACTGATGCTCTCCATTGTTTTCCGCAGGCGAAAGATTCGGACAAGTCGCACCTCAGGCGCCATACGCATTCCTATCCGGCACTTGCGAGCATAGCACGTGCCAGATGCACAAAGATGACTAAGAGCCACACCATCCGGAACAGGCGAAGACTTCGAAGAAGCTTCACAGAGCTTTCAGCCGAGGACCCCGTCGAGCCATCGGAAGATGTCGAAAGCGTGAAGGCCCAGTCTGAACCAACCACTATCAGGTCAATCAGGAGCCAAGTTTTGACGTAGTGTAACACGACCTTGTGGGGGACCATCACAAATATGCCCTTGTCAATGTACCCGACCAAGCAGGACACCAGCATGTTGATGGTCCAGTAAATCAGGATGAACCACTGCATGAACGCAGACACGTCGGTGTCTGGAGGCTCGAACACCTGCATGGAGATTGTGAAAAGGTCATGTACAATCAGGCCAGCTCCTGCAATATCCCAGGCCAGCTTGGCTGGGCTGCTGGGGAAGATCATGAAGTGGCGGATGAAGCCGCTGTATTCCTGAACGACCATGATATCGTCTGCAGAGTCGGAACTTGGCAGCTTGGCATCAGCACCGCTTATTCTGATGCCAAGGTCGTCTGCCCTCGTCCAAATTGCGAGGGATTGAAAGTCGTGATGTTGCACATCTGGTGGGCCCATGTTCGACTCCAGATACTCACTCCGCTGCATGACAAGACGCTTCCGCTCTGCACCGTTGAAGTACACGAAACTCGCCGGTGCTGACCGGATGCTTTGAATCCGAAAGAACCGGTGGTCTTCTTGATCAACGGGCACTTGAAGTCTTACATGCCTGCTTGTCTCTGAAGCACACTTCTCGGACTTCTCGACTTCAACACAAGACCGGCTGCCTAAGTTGTCCCCTGTCAAGGATGCAAAATCCATGAGGACCGATTGGGATTGCACTCGAGGAAGAGTTGGAACTGCATCTGGATCAACGCGTCTTGCTGAAAACTCTGTGGATGCGCAGCGCTTGTGGCTGACAGCAGAGCTCTCGGCAATCTCCTGTGCCATCTCTTCAATCATGGCGAAATCCTCCTCCAGTCTTGCCTGAAGCTTTGCTCTCCATCGGTCCAGCGCGTCTCGCCAAGCATTGTGCTGTTCGGTCTCAAGACTGCTCTCCGGATGGCAGGAGCAGCTAAATTGGTCCAGGGGCAGCGCAAAGGACGGCATGGCTTTGGATGGTCTGAACAGCTGCGGACAGCAAATCCCATGTCAGTTCTGCCTCCTTGCACCATCATCCATGGTGCCTGAGTTTCACCGTCATCAAGCAAGGCGCATGTCTACTTGCAAACGGTAAGCCCTCGGAAGGCAATGCCTTCTCTCCAGCCGCTAGCAGCATGTCCAGCAAAACTTGCCCCACAGCCAGGACATGAAGGTCCTCCTGATAGGCACTCGCAAGCACGAGACGCACAGATTACAATGTGGCGGACGATGCTTAACAGGCATCTGTTGCCGCGGCTGGTAGTGTCAAAGTCTGCCAAGCAATGGAATTTAGCTTGTTCGTATGCTGGCTTCCTCCGCATGCTTCAGCCACAAGGCCACTTTGGCATCTGCCGTCGTCCTGAACGCGCGGTGGTGAGCAACGAATCAAATCTAAAAGACTGGAAACGTCTAGGCGTTCTGAACCTGACGGATTTCCCCCCTATCGTTTCAATCCTGGATTTCCTCCCGATACTGTACTTACGACCGTAACCGCGGCAGGAGGCAGTAATGAGTCACCGCAGGACATTGGATCTTGCTCGAGACTCAAAACTTGGCTCCCTGCACGGAGACCGCAACACCTGGAGCCCAGCCGAGATGTCATGCTGCTTATCCTGCCTGTCGCCCACGTTTTGCGAAGAGGCTAAGGGGGCGGCCACAAACGTCAGCATGGCCCTCGAAATGGCTGCAGAGAAGACCACTCGTCAAGGCCTCGACCGTGTGCCCTCAATGCTCTGACGACGTTTCTGCTGGTGTTGATCCCCAGCACACAATGCGGAGGCTCGGCTTCCGGCAAACCATGCCTGACAGTTGGCCCAGGGAAAAACATGCCACTCGCTGCAAGATCCTCTGCATCTTTCCCTCAAGCCATCCCCATAGCAGTGGCCTCGTTCAAGAACGGCGCGAAATCCTGCAGAGTCAGGAACAAATATTGAAACACGCACATGGCAGGGTCTGCTCAAGTCTTCGGCTCTACAGCCCTGGGCGCCCTTCCTGCGCGCTCCGCCGCAAGCCAAGAAGCCAGCGGCCACCGCAACTCAGCGAGGCTTCCTCACGAGCCTTCGAATGCTACGAAGGGTTCAACGACTCAACTTTTCAAGAGAAGACATGCGTCGACAACCGGCATTGCGCTTCCACCCGTACTTGAAGCCTAGACGCTCAATCCCAAAGCCGGACCCAAAATAAGCGCCCCAAACTGCAAACAAGCCTGAGACGAGAAGCCTCCTTCAGTCCTACAGACACGAACTCACTAACCACGCTTCCCCCTCTCTCCTAAAGCCAGCATTTTTTGGTGCCAGGCCGGGAAAACTCCATCCGCAAACAACGCCAAACCAGTTCCTGCCGGCCTCGGCACTCCAGAGCTTCCTCACACTTTTGTTTTTTATGTCTTATATATATATATATATATATATCTTATGGGCCCCCTGGGTCATTTTCCTTGCCCAGAAATTACACAGGTCACTGTCCGGAAGTCTGTCAATCATCAGCTCAATGCCGTGAAACTCAATGCCCTAGCAGCAAGCAATAGAACCAAGGAACCAAAAGTTCAACAAAGTACACTTACAGTTTGACAGGGCCTGCGCACCACCCACCCGGGTTCATGTTGCCAACCGGCTTTAAGGTTCTGCAGGCTTAGGCAGATACCGCAACTAGCTGTCACATACACTCAACGGCTCTGGGCTTCCACTCGCACGCTAGCGACCTTCCTTCTGCCAATCTTGCAGGAACTCCTATGGGAGCCTGGAATCCACCAGAACAGCAAGAGCCCTGACAACTCCGCTGGGAGCCGGGCAGCGCGCCTGGCGAATCCTGGAGCTGGCCTTGTTGGAAAATCCCTCCTGGCTCACCGTGGCATATCGTGGCTCATCACTTCAACGTCTCAATATTCACGTGCAGGGGACTCGGCCATGGGCACAAACAAAAAAAGGGCACCCTCACAAGAAGACGACACCGCAGGCCAGCTCTCTGATCTCGTTTCGCGTTAAGGGTTGAAGTCAGTCTTGGACCCAAACCGAAATCGTCCTCATCACCGATTGAATACTTGTAGGGACTTGGCTACAGCACACCTAGGTGCAGCGTGTGTGTTTGTGTGTGTGCGCGCACGCGCACGCGCTGACGTCTGGACTTAGTGCTGCTGCACTATCTGCGAAGATGCTGCAAACAACCAGCCACCAGAAGGCACTTCTAAAGACGGCAGCCTGTCCTCCGGCTTTGCGGAGGGCTTGCGTCCCAGGCTGGCCTGTGTCAAAAAACTCGCGCTGCTTCTGGCTTTGTGGGCACTCACGAGCCACCTATCAGGAAAGACCCGCGAGCTAGCACTCTCCCGGCCTACTACAGATGACAGTGAGCGAACCTTAGCTTCTGCCTGGCATGTCTCCATGCTTGTGCACCGGGCTGCTGACCAAAAGCATCTGAAGAAGTTTTCCACAAGTTGAAAGGCTTCTGCGCGGCATTGCCTACCCAGGAGATGCTTGCCGGACCAGTCTGTCTCGGAGGCGTTGCAGTAAGGATCATGAACATAGCGCTGTGCGAAAAATCTCAAGCACGTCAGTTGCTACCCCGGCTCGGGCGTAGGAGCCTTCGGCAAGCCCATCGCAGGAAGCTGGGACCTGCCTCGGCGAACTGCAACTGCAAACTTCAGATGCCTGCCGCAACCATAGTGGCACAGCAGCTCGCGTGCGTACAACTGTGGCGCGCGCTGTCTCCTTTCATCATGATTCAAGATGTTGTCAAAGCCCGGAGTCCATAAGATACTCAGACTCGTGCAGGAAACACAAGCTGGCAGTTACTTGGGCTTGGGCATCGCCGCCCAGTCTACCACCTAAGGCATCGGGTCACCCAAAGGGCAGGAACCGTCAGATTGCAACCAGACTTTCAAGACCACACGAGCATGCGAGGCAGAGGCCCAGGCGGCAAACGGCTGGGCAGGTGGTGGGTAGGAAGATGTCATGTAAGGCATCCTTAGTAGCTGCTGCGGCAACACAACATATACGTATGTGCACATATACAGTCATGTAGTAACGGGAAGGGTGGGAGGGCACCTTCCGTGCTATGCTCGTGTTATTTTTTTTTTTTTCTGGTCGTTGCTGCTTTGCTCTTCCTGTCAGCACTTCCCACACTGCTCTTTGTCTGCGACACGGAGCTTGACGAGACTCCCCTGCACGCATAGTCACACATATATGTACTGCCATAAAAATTGAGAAGGAAGTCAAGAGAGTTCGTATCACGTAGAAAGACTCATGATTTCTGTGTTGGGCTCCTTGTGTTGGATTCCTAGCTCCTAAAGACCCCTGTGAACAGCCAGAGCACGCATGAAAGGTTCCAGCCCCAGAGCGAAGGTAGTATGAGAGTGAGGGAATGAACGAAGCAAGATGCAAGTGAATGAAGTGAGTGCGTGATTTTACGAGTGAAGACTTGAACGAAGCAAGACCCCTTGCAAAACCCTCAAGAAAGACTCATTCTATTGGTGCAGTTCTCGCGCTCTTGTTAAGAATACTTTTGCACGAGAGAAGACTCATTTGCACGGATTGAAAGTATGAACGACGCGTGAAACTAGCTTATAAATGAACGAAATGAACGTGCCATTTGCTTCGCTCCTTAGATTCGTCGATTTGATACGCTGGCTTATAGTATTCTCTCTGTGTGCCCGCGATACGATATTTCATTATATTCATGTGGTCCTCATTAAATGTGGGTGTTGAGTCGCGAATTCACATATTCTGTTAACAGTTGGATTTTGGAATGAGGGAACTTCTGTTTTTACTTGTGGATTCATCACAAAGCTTGTTTATCATCAAGTTGTACGGTAGCTTTCCAGGTGTTCTCAGCAATACACAGAGAAACTTCTTCTTCCTTTCCTTGAAGAAGACAAAGACCCCTTTTAAGGGTACATTTTCGCAATCATGAGTGGAAAGACCACCTCCTACTTTCAGAAGGCGCTTCAGAAAAATACATGGGAAATACTCAAGCCTAGTCAATGGAAACTTTTAATCTTGGGAACGAGATCCAACAGCCATGGGTACTAACACTTCATTTCACGAGAGAATGCTTCCAACCGTGCATGAAAGGGCCTCCCCATGTGCTAATCTGAAATAAGATTTTGTGATATTGGGATATCCCACTCGGTGCATTCGCGGTACTGTCCTTGCCGATCTCAGATTGAATGCTAGTCGTTTGGTTAAGACGTGGCATAGAATCAAAAATTACACAGCACCCTGGGCGTGAGCAAACTTGGAAACTTGATAGCTTGGTGTTCTTAGTACTTGAATTTTCCTACACGAGAGACGTCAGACAAGAAAAACATAGGAAAGGTGCCCGATCACAGTCTTATCCTGTACATGATCTTGAAACCTGCCGCCGCCATTGTGGTGACTCTCTCTATATAAATGCTACATGTACTTATTCACATATACTAGACATTATCGGCATTTCTAATGTACATAGTCACATTTCAGCATCGCGGCACGTTCCGAGAAGCTACTCGTTGTAACTCCCCCGGCACGCTTGTGTAAGATGGATGCAGCACATGCGGAGTCTTTTCGGCTGACGTAAGGTTCGCACATCACGTTGTCGGAGTAAGGCGTATGCCACCTGAGCTTGGTGTTCGATCGGGGGTCAGCCTCTGCTTCTGGCACTCAACATCGCCGCTACGTTCAATGACGGACATGCACCCTGGCGTAGGGCAGGGGCATGTCCCTCATCTTATCACCACTTCGGGTTCATTGAACAGATGGGCACCCCCAAAAGCTGTTCGACATCCAGAGAGCTGCACCCCGCAGATCATTAGGCAGCCAGCTACTGCATGCGCAGCAAGGTTCTCGGCTTCGGATGCGGGAGTGCAAAAGGAACCACCAAGCTTTTTCAGAGCAACACAATATGTTGGGGGGGGGAGGGGGGTAGAGGCGTGCTCTTGGTGCTTTCCTCCTTTGCAGCTGAACATACTGACATGCACGTTCCACGCTCAACACCCCGCCGATCCCCGCGTCCAGACATGTGCCACTTTGTGACCGAGTGCAAACACAGGAGGGAAGCAGCAGCGGTTGAAGCCCGGGGCCCAGACCAAGTCTCCAATCCATCCCAAGAGATACCATCCAGCATTTCAGGCGATGTGAAGTCATCGAGCAGGGCCTGCGGCCACATCAGATGTCTGGAAACAAAAAATAGGGCCATCCTCTGGATGATGAATAAACATCAGGTGAAAAACTGAAAGTGGAAGGGCACTCGCCGTGGATGCAAGTCCATGGCAGCTTGGCAGCTTTTCTCTCGCAGTTGTTGCAGATGCATTGGCTGGAGAAGGCCATCTCTGCGGCGATCATTGTGAGCCCGAGAGGCATCAGACTGGAGCCCTCCCTACTCAAGATGATGGGGCCCCCATGCTGCCTTGGCAAAGCTTTAACAGCAACTTAGTGTTGCCTCTAGGCGTCCCAACAGAGACTAAACGTTTACGGCAGAGTTGTTGCTCCGGACGCATTGGCGGAGATCCCTAACATTGACAAAGCACGACCGCTTCTGCCCAAATTCCGCTAAAGCCCTTTCCATGCAAAGACCGCCTTTGTGTCCGATCTGATTTGCAGGGACCCCCTCGGACGGGACCCCAAAAGACAGGCTGGCCGCGCTGTCATGTCTTGGTATTCCGGCTTTGAGCTTCTCACGCTCAGCTGGTCGAAACTGAAACACACAGGTTCTTTTTAGTGAACCCAATGGGCGCTTTGGCTTTGAGAAGCATGACACTTGCAGCTTCAAGCCATGGAGCGCCGTGAATTTGACATTTCGCCGAACGTTGTTTCAGAAGGCTGCTGCCGTCAGAAAGCTCTCAAGTTGCTCCATGGTCATGGCGGCTTCCTCGCCACTGGCCTTGGAAAGATCACCGCGCTTACCCACGGATTTCTTGCTTCTGTTTCATTGGGGATTCCGCAGGCCTAACTCAATAGCTTGCGCTGCCTCTGCCTGGCCCAATTCGAAGACCCCTGGTGTGTGTGTGTGTGTGTGTCGTTCAACCCCGAGCCAAGGTCTCAAAATAGGGCCACTGAAAGCAAGAAACGCCCAACAGGAGGAGCAGCCTACGATTCCGCTAGTACTTGCATCCCTGCACCATCTCCGAACCCGAAACTCCCTGATCCCACAGTTACTTAAGCTATTTGCTGCCGGCGCGCTCTGGCCCGCTCCCAGTCGGGAGCTTCGGCACCATCAGCGCAATCCTCCTCCAAGCTCCTCCGTCCGGTGTCCTCTGTTGGTGCTGTTAGTGGTATGTTGTGTTGTCTTGTCTTTCTTTGTGGCTTTTGCGCAATATGAGGGTACCCTAGGCAGAATATCTTGGGGCCATATTACACCAGGGACCCCAAACGGGACCCGCCTGGCACTCCCTACGACCCTACGCTGCGTCTCTCTACCCTCACTCTCAGAGCCTCAAGGATCCAGGCCATGGGAGTTGCGATTAGTTAGGGTGGCCCTTTTGTCTCAAAAGTAAACCAATGATACAAAGGGATACTGATTAGAACGAAGCCCCACATGCCGCCCAGCTTCGTCAGGAGAGGGATCCTGGCTCCACACCAACTGCGCATGGGGATTCCTGGGCGGATCGTGCTCCTCTGCTATCGATTCCGCAGCCTTGGTGGCAGCGATGCATGTTGCTCATCACTTTCTTATTCTTTTGTTGGGGCGGCCGGGGGGGGAGGGGGGGGGGGGAATATCCAGTAGTGAGGAGTTGAGCAAATTGTGTCCCCCACCACCGCACCCGGACCCCTGAGCACCAAGTTGCAGGGATTGTCGAATCTCCTGCCCCACTGCAGAAGGGAGGTTCCCGTACTAAACTCCGATACATGCAAGGCCCGCAATGTAACGGAAGGGTCCTGAAGGTTCGGCAGATTCAGACGCTTTCTTCGTCTCCTGGCACGCGCGGAGGTGCGTGTTGCCAAGCAGGATGGCTGACGGGGCTTCCGGCACATCGACCTCAAGCACGCTAGCAAGCTTGTGACAGGATGGCTGCTTTTTTGGTGCCACCCGAGTTAATGGAAGTGCGGGCAGTAGGGACCAATTGCCGAGGCATTAGGATCAAAGGTTCCACTGCATAGTTCTCCTTTCCACACAACACAACACTCCGAGCTTAGAATGGTTGATATATGTACCGTACGATAGGGGTCACAACAAGCGACCTAAAAACAAAACTAAGGATAAGTTTGTTTTCTAACCGGAGGTAAACCCACTACTGGGCGCCCGCCAGAAGGCGACCCATGTGGGCAAAAGGCGACCCACCCCAGTGAGTCGTCCCTGAAAGCAGAAGGCAACCCATGCATGCAAAAGGCGCACGGAAAGCTAATCCCCAGGGAGACGCCCTTGCCAGGCTACTGTTGCAACATAGCAAAAAACAAGCAAAATGCACGCGAGACCTTGCGCAGAGTACCGATTCCATAGGATTTCGGACGACAATGCACCCTGAAACCCCAATGTGACACCTTGCCAGACTACTTGTGCAACCTAGCAAAACACAAAGGGATGAGTGTGTCCGTTCCCAAACAGTACGACGCAAACGGTTTACTATATTTAAAGGTACATAGAACCGGAACCCCGCAAGCCTTGCACGGAATTTAGGGAGTGTGGGGTTCAGTGTCAGACCTTTAGACTTTAATGCGGTAGATTGAGCATAGGGTCTATGGCAGGGGAGGGGTCCGGGTTTTACAGCTGCAGTGAGACACCCGCCACACATACTGGCGAACTGCTTTGTGACACCTACGCGAGACCCCAAAGACAGCTAGGCTAAGGAATGTACCAGAACAGAAAACTGCAGGTGGTCAGATAACCAAATGATGGTCCATCTTGGGGCCCTGTCAAAATCATTATCATACGACCCTTCTATTCAAACCCTAAACCCTAAACAGGAGTAGATCCCCAAGTCTGACTCCCAGAGATGTCGGGCTGCATAGGCCCCTGAAAGCCGGGGCTTAGGATTCAGGGAAGGATCCTCTTGCCATCAAGTCGCATCTGGTGGAAGCAGCTCGGCCCGGCGCTGCAGCAGCTGGTGGTAGGCTTTTTCTGCCTTGGGTCCAACCCGCACTGCCCTTGTCCCGTCCCCACCCTGAACACCAGCTGTCACCAGCTCTGCTGCGGCAGCCAAGCTGCCCATTCAAGACGCTTTGCTGTTGCGGCCAGCTCATGTTCAGCTGACCTTGGGAACAATTGGAACCCAAAGGCACCTATACAGCATCAAGTCATCTAACACGTCAACCAATAACCAACCAAAACTGCACGCTCAGCGCCCTCCATCTTATGTGCATGTCTGAATTCATGAATACGTAAATATGCAAGAATACGACATTGATGGTCACGCTCCCTCCCTCCGATTAACCTCAATTTTTGTGCACAAGTTCTGTGAATGGGTTGTAAGGAAGCTGCAAGCAACACCTTTCTTCAAGCAGGATCACACATAGTGAAAAACAAAATCATCTTTGGCAGCGCTTCTGGATGTCGGACAAAACAGCTGGGAAAAAAGATAATAAAACAACAAAGCCTCGGTATGTACGTTCACGACTGTTCTTGGTATGTTCTTGGTTTTCTTCTTCTGCTTCCCCGCTTGTGCGTGAGCTTTTGCGGCTTCTTCGTGGGTACTGTAGGACGGCCGGAGACAGCAGTGTTTCGGATGTTCCTGGGAATGCGATTGGTAAACCACAAACCCAATCGCGTTTTGGGTTTTAAGGTTCCCTTATTCGGCTACGTTTGCGGCCCAAGCGGCTTTCTCATCGTAAGCTCAGCGATGCTGAATTGTTCCAGGTATGCCCGTCGGTTGAACCATGCAACCTCACAAACTCATACCAAGCTCAAGCAAGCTCAGCAACGAGATTTCCGCTTGTCCTCCTCTGCCGCGCTGGAAGAAATTGAGAGCTGGAGCGCATGTCATAAGCATAAGGTCAAGAAGTTGAAAATGTCGACAACAAGCTTTGTTTTGCACCTGCCCCTGAAGCTGCCCCTGGTGCAGATCACACTGACCCGCCACTGCTCTTGCAGCATGCTACTCCACATCCCCTCAAACCCATGGGTTGCGCATTAAGATGCTATGTCAGATGAGTTTGAGTCATAGATTGTCACAGCCTCTGCTTTGGCTTAGGCTGCCTCTTTGCCCCAGAGCTCATGGCTTTCTGGTGGCAGCTGGCCTTGGCTTGTGCCAGCTGAAAGTGGTGCTGATGCCATTGGCAGGTCTGCTGGTCCAGGAACATGCTCTCCTGCACCACACACAGGAGCAGTAATTAACTGCGGCAACGCTGAGTCGTGGTTGTGGCAACGGTCAGAACCACTGCAGCCTGTCAATTTTCCCCAGCTTTTAAAAATCGGACTGAGGGTGCTGGGGAAGCAAACCTTAAACATCAATGCTCCGATGTTCCGGCTGAAAAACTGCAGGCTGATGCGGGCAGGAGGTGCACCGGAGTGCACTCAACTTCATTCCTTGCCTCATCTCCACAGACATGGAAAGCCCAAGAACCATTGACTTTTCGTTACACATCCTGGCGAGCCAACAGCTCATCCAGCGCCACTCCTCAGCTGAAGAAGAAACGGGAGAACTGCTTGGGGGCTTAAGGCTTTTCTGGGTCTCAATGCGTTCGAAAACCTGCCAGCAACAAATTCAAGCGTCGCACTCCGATGTTCTTCGCCAGCGACCCACCAACGCTTAGTCCAAGCTGCTCGCCAAAAATGCCTCAGCTTCTGCCCTAGGGCTCTGCCCCTGGCCCAACAACTCTTGCTTGTTGACTACAAGAAGATACTTGTTTCGGAGCGACTGCATGGATCACAGGCAACAAAGCCTTGCTGGCAAAGCAGGGGCTGCGAAATATGTCCGCGACGGCTTTGTCCACGGCACCCTCCATTTCTGTCATTGGGTCATAGTTGTCACAGCATTCGTAGCCTTTCAAGGGGCTGGATGCCTTGCATCATTGTGCAACTCGTGAGACCCATCAAGGCCGAGCAGCTTGTTTCTTCCATAGGGCAGCCCGGCTCTTCGCCAGGTCCCGACATCTTGCTGGACTAACTTCTTGAGCCTCTGACTAGCCGCCTCGCCACCGATCAGCTCAGATTCGCCGCACAATGAACCGCAACCCTCAGAATTCCTCTCACAGCCCCCAAAATGAGAGCCAAGGCTTCCAGGCTTCCAAGGCCCAAGCTGGCAGTGACGGGGGCAAAGCCAGGAACGCTTCTGGTTCCCACCGTGACCAGCACCTACCATGTTCGGCGTGCACCCGGCAATCAAGCGCACGCAAGGGCTGGGAAGGCACCCAGGACACAAAAACCTGTTTTTGCGAAGCATGGACATGTCTGAGGCTGCTGTCTGATGTCGGCCTTCTGCAAAACCAACTTCCGGACCATTCGTTGTGTCCTCACCATGAAGTGCAAACCTCCCCCCTCAAGCTTAGATTATGCTTTGGGGACCTGTCCCCAGATTACCCACATCCTTCACAGCATGGTCGGCCATCAGCGTAGCAAACCTTGCATGGGAGGCAGAAACTTCCCGAAAAATGGAGTAGATTGTGCGAGCCTAAGATGGTCCCGACTCTGCCCAGGGAATTGCACGACTACTCCAGGAAGGGACGACAATGAGTGCGATTCGCTACTGAGAAGTGGGATCCGGGCATGCTTGCAACCGTCACAGCTGCGCAGTTGAATGTTGGCTGAGTCAGCGAGAATGCCCGGTGAGACCTGCACAGGTGAGCGGTAAGGGCCTGGGCCTCATGACTCAGCGGGCTTCAGGTAATGAAGGAAGCACATGGGGCGGGCAAGGCTGCAGATGCATCTTCTTCTCACTCGAACCCATCCATGCTCCGGATGCATTTGTTTTTGAACACCTCAAAGCTTAGCTTAACGTCCTAACCCCCTAACCCTGGAAAACCCAGGCGCCCGGAACATACGGCCTCGAAGCTCCAACAACGAACCTGCGAGGCATTCAGGGGGCTCCTCAAGGTTTTGAGCATGTTGCATAAGGCCCAAGGCCACTCTTGGGTTGCACGGGCTGGTGCTACGAAAAAGCTGCACCAACGATTTTGTGCACGACTCAGGAATGTTCGAGTCGCGTTAATGCTGGCAATGGTGTAGATGAGAACATGGAGTGCTTGTGAGTATCACATTTAGGCGCGAACAGTACACAGTGTACACCTAGGCCGCCGGCATACGTGCAGAGTTGCGCGGGTAGAGGGTGGAGCCTGCAGGTTGCACTTGGGAGACAGCTTGAAGGAGCTTGAGGAATCTCGTGGCTGGTCGGATCAGCCCTGATGAATCAGACCTGCTGAACTTCTGCTACTGGTAGCCGAATCAAGACAAACCTACAGCAAGATTTTTCCTCGAACCCTGAAGCGCGCACCCTGCACCCTAGTCACCATTCTACTGAAGCCTGGACCAGGAGCAAACACTTCAGAACATGGCATCGAGTCGCCGAAAGTGCGGGTGCATCAATGGCAGGGGCCCCGCTGTGTTTCGTGCTCGCAGGCAGGAGACTTCACGAAAATACAAACTCGCAGAAGGACAGCAAAAAAGCGACCGCAAAGATGATGCAAGGTGAAGACTCCAAGTATCCCCTCGGGAAGCGTGTGTGGAGAGGAGCACATGTGCTAGCTGGGAGAAGCATGGCCCCAGACGGTCAACCTCGATCAAGCCCTCTAGGAACCGTACATCCCGTGTTGTTGCTCCGGGCTCTGACGAGCGGTAAATGATGCCGCATACTGCCGCAATACAGCACAGCATGCTTTATGCAGATATAGGAAGATAGTGGTCGCGACATGGAGGTGTGGCACAAAGACTCGATTGGGCACTGTAAACCCCCCCCCCCCCCCCCCTTACACGTTCTTTTGCCTGGAACTCACTGAATTCCCCGCGAATTACACTCCGCCCCCTTTGGAAACAAGCCCCGTATACCAGCTCACACTCTGGCCACACATTGCAGAGTTTTTTAGGACGCGGGCGGGGGAGGGATGAAGGGATTAGGTGGACACGCTTAGCCCCTCTAAGGGAGCTGCCCTTCACCCTCTCTCTCTCTCTCTCTCTCTCTCTCTCTCTCAGGCGCTCAGTGAGTCAGGATTCTAAACCATTAAAGCCCGAAAAACCTCGCCCGAAACCCGAAATCACAAAAGAACTGGGACCTGCGCAGGTCTGACGGATCCGCCAGCTGCCCCTGGCTGGGGACTTCTCCGAGGATGGCGCACCTGGGACGAGCCTCTTTGTGACTTTTTTGGAGGGTTTCCAGAGACCGTGCGCGAGCCGCTCGTTCATGAAGTAAATTCTGTCAGACATAAAGTCATAGTACTGATGCTTGACGATAGTTGACGATGTGATTGATGCAATTCCCAATGACACGCTTCCAGAATCCAGTCCTTCATGTGTACTCGAGCTCAATCCACCCTAGCCAAGTACATGTCGAGGTTTGTGTTTGCTTCGAGGGTTCAGGGCGGGGCCGTGGGGCCTCCAAAGGCCAAAAGTTCCATTTGGGATGGATTCGGGGGCTCTCTTTTTTTCGTTCAAGCCTCAGGGCTTTGGGTGGCTGTAGGTCCAAGAGCCATTGGGGCTGCGGCCTTTCGCAAGGTTGGAGCCCTTCCGATCACTATCGTCCCCAAAGTTATCCTTCGAAGTCGTGGCGCTTCGAGGGCTGCCGAACCGCCTTGACGGAAGCCCCAACGCATCTCGGGCCGCGGCAACGTGGCCGGAAGAGCTGTTCTCCTCCTCAGGATGCAGCATGTTACTGAGTCTCGCGAAGGGGCTCATGGAGTCTCAAGACTAGGTGGACAGAAGGAGCGCCCAAGCAGAACCCCATTGTGCGTCCAAGCTCCTGCGGCGCAGAGGGCAGCGCAGCCGATGGGCACGCACCTTCAGCTCTGTTGAGGCTTTGCAGACCAAAATTTCTGATTCCTGCCAGATGCTGCGAGGGGTCCTGCCCGGACTTGCTTGGAACACATCTCTACACTCCAAGTGGAGCCATCTGAGACCAGGGACCCACCGGAAAGTGATGTTGATGCGCTCCTGAACCGACATCAAAGGCAGGCTTGGGACGTCAGCCAGCTCAGCCAACTTTTCAGTGAATTCAAGATATTCCAAGCTTGCGGCGTGTCTCAGGGGCTCCCGAGGGTTGCACTTGGGCACGAAGTGCAGGCAGTGCCGCTGCATACGGCCCTGGGGGCATCAGCAATGCTTCTGGCGACCAGCAGGTGGAACGGACGCGGCCTCCATGGTCAGGATGTCCCCATTGCTGAGGTCTGCTTCAACAATGCTTCCAATCTCTGGATCCTTAGCAGACACGCGCGACAGTCTCGTGCTTGCAGCCGCCATGTCATGTACGAGTGGGATGAAGTACGGGCGCATTTTCGCCTTCATGCGGTTGACGGAGCTTCGCCTCTCCTATTTGTCGAGGCAGTGCTCTGTCCGACTCTACCTGCCGTCTTCTCAAAGAGCTTCTGCTCTCGACGCTGCGAAGCGTCCCAAAGTCGACAGCACGACATCTTTATGAACTATGACAACGATATGGCAAGCAATGTGCCGCTTGGCGGCAGGGTACCTGGGTCGGCCAGGTGAAACTGGAACAGATCTCGGCTCTTCAGGGGCTATTCAAAGGTGGCCGCATCCACAATGTCGTCAAACATGCTCACGTCGCCTAGGCCCTGGCGGCGCAAGACCGGCTCCTCTCATGACAGGCACCAAAGTCTGCGCTTCTTAAGCTCCAGTCACTGTAGCAGTACGAGCACCAGAAGCTATAGTTACACTCATACTAGCAGTAGAAATCATGTACTTCTTCTAGCAGTAATAATTAAGAATCGTTATAGTAATACTTACACGCAATTGCAAAAAACTAGGAGGAGCAAAAAAAAGCAGCCAGAAAAACAATGATATCGGAGCGGTTGTAGCAGCAGCAGCAGCTGTACTAGCAGCAGCAGCAACAGCAGCAGCAGCAGCAGTAGAAGCAGAAGCAGCAGAAGCAGCAGAAGCAGCAGAAGCAGCAGAAGCAGCAGAAGCGTCGTAGTAGTCGTCGTCGTCGTCCTAAGTAGTAGAGTAACAATAGTAGAATAACAATAATACTACTGGCTTAAGATTCGTAACACTGTGGTGATGGTGGTCCGTGGTGATCTGCGGCGATCTCTGGTGGTATAGTGGGTACATGGTGGTATGTGGTGGTATGTGGGGCATGCGGCAATCGCCATAGTCATTGCTGAAACTTGGAGTTTAGAGTTTAGCCAGGCTGCCGAGGTTAATGCCCTGAGAACAAGAAGAACCGGCAGCCGTTCAACCCTGCAAACTCCTCCCTGGTCAGGTCCACGACCGTAGAGACTCGATCTTCCTTCGCCAAGCCGGCCCACATGTTCACCACCGCCTCTGGATCACGTCGGGGTCTTACACTTTGTCCTGAGTTGTTTTTGGGTTCTTGAGCCTTGGAGCAAGAGCCATGGTGGATCTCAACAAGATATGTCACAGCCCAGAGCTGATCCGCGTTTATTCAGGGGACTGGCCAAACCCGATCGTCGTACGATCCCTCAAAGGGCCCCTGGCTCGCACAAACCCTAAACTGGAGCGAGCCACGGGCGCTGCGATACGCAGCGGCGAGCGATACCGCGTGGCGACATGCCGCGGACGAGCCCGAGCCTTAGCGCGGGCTCGGGGCCGTTGCGCGCGGTGAGCGCGGCCCACGCCTAGAAGGGTTTAACCCGCGTGCCAGCGTCAGTCTGGCTCCAAAGAGAATTACCCTAAACCTTACGTTTTTAGTGACCCCGCACTGCTGCATCCTCCCCTAAGCCTTTCTTTGCTCCTCCCAGACCATTTCTGAGCCTTTTTGGGCTCGGACCATTTCTGAGCCTGTTTTACCATTTCTGAGCATTTTCTGACCTCCCGCCCGGACCATTTCTGAGCCTTTTTGGCTTTTGCCGGACCATTTCTGAGCCTTTTTCGGCCTCGGGCTTTTCCCTGAGCCTTTTCGAGCTCTTCCCGGACCATTTCTGTGCCTTTTTGGGCTTCTCCCGGACCATTTCTGAGCCTTTTTTGGGCTCCTCCTGGACCATTTCTGAGCATTTTCTGACCTCCGCCCGGACAATTTGTGAGCCTTTTTGGCTTTTGCCGGACCATTTCTGAGCCTTTTTCGGCTCCTCCCGGACCATTTCTGAGCCTTTTGGGCTTCGCCCGGACCATTTCTGAGCCCCCGGCCCCGGACCGTTTCTGAGCCTTTTTTGGGCTTGTTTGGACAATTTTTGAGGTTTTTTGGGCCTCTTCCCGGACCATTTCTGTGCCTTTGCGCTTCTCCCGGACCCTTTCTGAGCCTTTTTTGGGCTCCTCCCGGACCATTTCTGCACATTTTTTGACTTCCGCCCGGACCGTTTCTGAGCCTTTTGGGCTTCGCCCGGACCATTTCTGAGCCTTGTGAGCTCTTCCTGGACCATTTCTGAGCCTTGTTGAGCTGAGCCTTTTTGGGCTTCTCCCGGACCATTTCTGAGTCTTTTTGGGCTTCTCCCGGACCATATCTGAGCCTTTTCGGATTCTCCCGGACCGCTTCTGAGCCGTTCTGGGCTTCTCCCGGACAATTTCTGAGCTTTTTTGGGTTTACCGCACCATCTCCGAGTTTTTTATGAGCCCAAGCCCTCCCCAATCGTAGAGAGGCGCAGGACCAAAAACCAAAGGGAGCCCAAGGCATAAACCTATGGGTCTTGTAAGCCCCGTATAAGCATCATAATTTGGGAAACCCCGGGCAAAAAAAACCCTAAACCCGCCCAAAATCTTGTAAGCAAGGTCCCAAGAGGTTGCAGGGGCCGAGGTTCCAGGGGGGCCACCAGGAAATCCTTTCAGGAAGGCTCCTTCGGCCAGGCCTCCAAAACTCTCCCCAATCTTCTCTAGGACCAAAAATCAAAGGGAGCCCAACATATAAACCTATGGATCTTGTAAGCAGGGTTTCAGGAGGTCCCAGGACAGTCCCAAAAGGTCTCCTAAAAGGTCTCCTTCGGCCAATCCCAGACCCTCCCCAATCGTAGAGAGGGCGCAGGACCAAAAACCAAAGGGAGCCCAAGGCATAAACCTATGGCTCTGGTAAGCCCGGTATAAAGCATCATAATTTGGAATTACCGGGCAAAAAGAAATCCTAAACCCGCCAAAAGAACCTATGGATCTTGGGGGGACAGAGAGGCCTTCGCGGAGGGTACCCCAGGATTTGGTCAAAGGCGGCCCGTAGCGCCCCCTCCCACTACTGTACTTACACACGATATTATAAAACCCTAAACCCGCCCAAGGTTGAGATGTGGGTGGGTGGGTTGGGAGAGCACGTTGAACCTGGGCGCACACCACAACACACGTCCCGCGTGGTGGTGTGCGCGGAACCTGAGCAACCCTAAACCCTAAACCCTAAACCCTAAACCCTAAACCCTAAACCCTAAACCCTAAACCCCAAACCCCAAAACCCGAACTTCAAGATGCCTCCCCAACCTCCTCAATGAACCCTGTTGCTCGTCGAGAAGACCCTAAACCCTAAACCCTCGAAACCCTAAACCCCTAATCCCCTAATCCCCTAATCCCCTAAACCCCTAACCCCCTAAACCCCTAAACGCCTAAAGCCCTAACCCCTAAACCCCAAAACCCAAAACCATGAGCCGTTGGAGCCCGCCCCCAACGGGCCCCAACGTGTTCCGCCAACCTCCACACCCACCACAAAGTCCAGCTTGTCCTTCTGCCTTGGGCATGCTAGGTTTTTTTTTGGTGTTTTTTTTTTCTTGCCACCCGGTTTCGGGTTTAGGGTTTCGGGCTTAGTGTTTAGGGCTCAGTGTTTGGGGGGCTTTTCTCCCACCCGCCAAGCAGACCAGCCGCACCACAGGGTAACATTTTCGGGGCGATGTACAACTAGTGTTTGGGGTTTAGGGTTTAGGGTTCTCGCCGAAGAGCTGGGAGTTTAGGGCCTGACGGCTTCAGGCTTCGATCTGCCACAACACCAAAGCCCGCGACCCCCAAGAATCATCACGAGGGCCTGTACTGAGGCCAAATCCTCGAAACCCAACTGCAGCCCACCGTCCCAAGCCCTTCCAGACAAGTAGGAAAAACGATATGAGGGGGGCGACTGGCGACCCTAAACCCTCAACCCCCAAGACCCCCTAACAAGCTAACACCTAAAGCAATAAAACCTGAAACCCTACAACCCCGAAACCCTAAAACGCCAAAGCCCTGAAATCCTAAAACCCCCAAAGCCCCAAAAAGGCATCCAGGCCTCTGATCCGCCAGCCGGAAAAACCCCTAGAACCCCAGAACCCTAAAAACCCGAAAAACCCCTTGCGCCCCCGACTCGGAGCCAAGCAGCTCCATCCAGATGTCCACTGCGGAGTCCGGGGCCGAGGAGGCCAACAGGGGAGCCTCCAAGTCCTCAGGAGTTCTTTGGGCGTGGAAGGGTTTTCAGGGTCCATGAGCTTAAGGGTTCTCTAAAGGCTGTTGAGGGCTTTTCAGGGCTTTTGAGGGCTTGTAAGGGCTGGCCTGAGGGTTTAAGGGTCTGTGAGCTTAAGGGCTTCAAGGGCTTAAGGATTCATGAACTTGGGGGTTTACGTGCCTAAAGGGTGGAAGGGCTTGAGGGCTTACGGGCTTAAGGCTTCTGAACTGAAGGGAAGAAGGGCTTGCAGGATCTTGCAGGCTCATTGGGCCCTAAACCCGAAGACCTTCCGACTCACTGCCGGTCCTCAACCAGCTGCCAAACAACAGAGTTGTTGGGCACACGGATGCCAACCTCGCGTCGCTTCCAGACCTCAATGGTACGCATGAAAGTTCGGGACAAATTTTTGCCACCTGCACTGCACCAATTCCCTGCGGAGTACGATCTAGGGTTTTGGGCTTTGGGTTTAGGGTACACTCCAAACCAGAGCCTTAAAAACCACGGGCAGAAGTTTTTTGCAACCCAGACCCTACACCCCCACCTTCGTGTGGCTTTTGTGCTCCAGGACGATCCGCGGCACTTCCCCGGTGGCCCGGAGGATGAAAGTGTAAGGGCCTGGGGGACGGGGGTTTCAGCAAACAAGAGCCCATGGTGGGGCCTCCTGGGATTTCGGTCTTGGAATCCGGCTCATGCGAAGGGAGCTTGGCGTTTTTTAGCTTTCTTGGGTTGTTCCGTGGCTTCGGGCCTGTGGCCATTTCAGCTGTTGGGTTCCCCGGCAGACCTTGTACCTGGAGGGGCCCACGACGGCCCACGGATAGCACTGGGCATGTTCATGGTTAGGGAGAGTTGCCAGCTGGAGGCTGCAGTGGAGATGTGGAGTGGAGGTGCTCAAGTCAGGAGCTAGGGGCGGCAAACTGCAAACAACAGGAAAGCAGAGCACACTTTCAGGGCTCCACCTACACAAAAAACTCTAGGATTCTGGATGGATTAGCTATGATTAGCTTGAAATCGCGAAAAGGCGTGATCAACTTAGATGAGCATCCTGGAAGGCACGACCTCATGTTCTGAAACCATTTGCGAGGAAGCGCAGCCACATCACAATATTTCGAAGCCATCGACAAGTCTGCGCAGAGAAGGCTGAGTGGTTTTCGCCTTAGTAGAAGTATCTGAAAGCTGCCCAAAAGCATCCTATACTTATCAGTTGGGAAAAGGTGGCAGCAAACAAAGGGCCGTCATGTGTCAAGGTGCTGATCGGCGGAAACGCCTTTGATGTCGTAGATCCGGCGAACCCCGCTCTTGCTGTTCACAGGGGTCACGTAAGCATGCTGGGTGTCTGTAGGTATGACGCCCATACCATTTCCAACCAGGCTTTGAAAAACGGTGGCCAGCTGTGACGTGTGGTGCTCTTCAAGAGGCTCGTCCACTATGGCATCGTCCAAGCTCACATATACGGCCTCTGACGTCCTCGAGTTTCGGCGGTGCTTGCGAGAGCCGCGTGCAGCCACCGCAACGCCGGCAACAGCCAGGCACCGCCCACTTTTTGCGACCTGCGACTTCCTCCACGTTCCTGGCGGAGCCGCGGGGCTTGGCAAACCTAGGTCGCTGCTTAGACAGACGCAGTCAACTGCACAAAGTTTTGAATCGGAAAGAACTTCTCTAGTCGCCGAGAGACCCCTCTTCGCCTGAGCCGGGCGCAGCGGAAGGAGCGCCGAAGTCGATGCAGCAGCAAGGGCTGCTGATAGCATGGCTCTGGTATTGGCTATGTTGTCGCTGCTTCTTGTGCTGCAACGTTCGACTTCGTTCTCTCGTGCTCGTTGCTTGTAGATGTCGCACTCTGGAAAGGCTTCGATCAAGTTGCAAACTCAAGAGGTCAGGCCACGAAGCACAAACGTCCCTGTCTTCTTCTTTCCCAGCACTGCTACTGCATGATTCAACACGATTGAGAATCTCGCACGCCCGCAGGCTCATTTTCTCCGAGCTCCGGGCTGCTCCGTTTTTCAGTGCGATCCAGAACCTGAGTTCTCTGTCTTGCTCATTCACTTCATCGCTGATACATTGTTACAGATGCTCCTATGTGCACCCTCAACACTTGGAGACGCAGGCTTGGAAAGCCACGCAGCTCGTACGCATAAAGCGTACCCGCTGCGTGGCGCAGTCAGCTAGAAGACACGGGCCAAGCACAAGTGATACGCGGGTATTGCCTGAAATGACATGTTCATGCCGGCAGGCATGGCGGGGCAATGTTTCTGACTTGTCAGATCACTAAGAGAGATGTGCATACCGTCTGACGAGAACCAGGAAGGATGGACAAAATCAGAGTACATCCAAGCCCCCGTCTCGCGTGTGGCACCAAGGGAGATACTGACCACGGGGCAGTCAGAGTCCTCGAGACGGGGTGCCCCGACTAGGGTTAGGGTTTAGTTTCTCTTCCCTTTTCTCTGCTGGTCTCATTGAACACAGGGGATTGCAGAGCGCAGGAGGATGCAGGAGGGACATGGATGGACCTTGCCACAGAACAGCGACTCATCGTCCGCGTGCCAGCCTGTTCAGCACAAGACAAGTTGCATCTTTGTCGGAAATCCGAGGAACCTACTGCTGCTCGCTACAGGATGGAGGTCATTCTGCAAGAAAGGCAACACGAAGCTCACACATGCAGTTGAACTCTTTACCAGGTGCTTGGTAAAAGAGAGGTCTTACCAACAGCACCTCTCCGCTCTTTTTCCCACACGTCAAAACCTTCAAGATCGCTTTGTTTTGTTCAACCCCCATGTGCGGACACCCAGAGACCTGGCTTAAAGCCAAGGGTCCAATGTGTGCCCACCCTTCCAGCTCAAGTCTTCGGTTCGCATCACTGGGAAAGACCACTAGGAGCCCCTGCCCACACCCTGGCGGCCGTCACGGTAGAGGTTGATGTTGGCACTGTTGGGCCAAGCCTCCTCTGCAAGGATTGAGGGCTTAGTCGAGGGTATAGGGGCTTTTGCCCGTGAGGTAAGCCTTAGGGCTTAGGGACTGCTTAGGGTGTAGGGATGCCGGGCAGTTCAAGCCACAGGCTACCATCGGCCATCCTCCCGAAAGGGGCACTTGGGCCTTCTCCAGCCCAGGAAACAAGTCGCCGAAGACATGCTGCATGATCTCCTCTCTTGCGCCAAAGCGTTATCTAAACAGCAGGTGAAAAAATCAACTGCACTGGTCTCCACTTCTGGGCAGCGGCCAAGCACTGCGACGGCTGCACCTTACCCTGTCGATCCTCCATGGCAACCTTGAAGCCACTGAGCGACTCATCCGAGAGTGGCTCTGCCTCTTCGGCGCAGGCTTGTCACCCTCCTATGTATCAACCCCGCCGACACCCAAGGCCATGCCCCCTTGACCAACCTTTGTTACAACCGAGGCATGCTCTCCCTGAATAAGAACGGCCCTTCCCGTGCAGAGGCATCTGGCCGTAGAAGACACTGAAGCTTCACATCCACGCTCCCTGACGCATCCCTGCCTCCACTGATCCATGGATGAACTGCAAGGCTGCAGGAGAGAATTGATACCGATTTAAGGCTTTTTGGAGCCTTGACCCAGTTGCCAGTTCTTGAAACACAGTTCATGATGCATTTCTGGCCCACAACGGTACTACGAGCAACTCAGTGCCAACATGTTCCGGCCACGGTAATGACACCTGCACATTCACGTTGAAGCTTGTGGGAAGGGCATCCCCAACTCACTTCCGCCCGGAGTCCGAAAGCCTTGCACCCACTCCCGCGAGCCTGGTCGGGGGCCGTGTCTTCCACGATGCGACTCGGGGGAGGAGGGGAGGTTCCTTGGCGTCGGGGCGTTGAGGGCTCAGGGGCTTCATCGCTCGCAGCTCGGACGAGCCCTGCGAATCGTCATTCTCCCCATAGCCCTCGTCATGCTGCGTTACGCAACGGCAGCGCGCCAGTGCTGCGTGGAATTTGGTGAATGGGCTGCTCTTGTCAAACTCTCTGAGCGCCACGCCATCCGCAGCATTCAGCACATCAGCATTTGTTACCTGAGGACTCCAGCTTTGCTGAACTGGCTGCCGAGAGATACAGGGAAACGTCATCTGAAGGCAGGATTAAAACATCGCATCTCTGCTTTTTTTGTTCGGGCGACGGAGTTCCCTCGCTCCCTGCATCGGACATGGGTCAGCATGCAAACATCCCAATCAACCCTGACCACCGACTTGTGCGAGTAGCCATTGGCACGCGATGCCATAACTTTCGAATTGGATAAGAAATACGCGCTCTCCACTGCCAGTGTGTGTATATACATCTTAGCAGGAGTTTGCGGTTGGAATGGCAATGTTCTTGCCGGCGCACTCTTGAACTTCGCTGGTCTTGACATCTACACAGTTCAGGCAACCTCTACCACACCAGGAGCCCCAGAAGCAGCTCCATTTGCAGTTTTCGGCACCTCGGAATGAAGAAACATGGACTGAGGGTTTAGGGGAACCGGGATCAAGTCTGTGCCGCAACCAAGGGGCCGTACTGCGCGGCAATGGCAAAGCAGCTGGCGCAACTAGTTCGGATCTGTGTGTTTGCCTCAAGTGCACCATGCATCGGAAAAGAGCGCCACTGCATCAGCATGAAGGCTGGAAGATACTAGCTACTAGCTGCGCGATCTCCATAGTCTGTCACGCAGCCAGACAGAGTGTACAAGTTTGCACACCAAGCGTCCTCAACACATCGCACGTAGTCGTTCCGGCGAAAGCCCGTGAAGATATTGAAGCTTTTCTTGCCGCAGTCGGAGAGGATGCGAGCAAAGCTATTCTGCCCAGAGCCTCGAATAGCAGCTACTAGTAGCACAGCTTCTCTTGCTGCCAATCCGTCTGAGACACGGCAATGATCGGAACGGTCGGCAAATGTACTGTGTCTACACCACCGGCCAGCCGCTAACAAAGCAGGTTGACTTGCTCCAGTACACGCATGTACCCGATCGTGTGCCATACACTGCCCGTGCATTGATCAGAGCATTTCTGCTCACAGTCTCACAATCTCGCATGAGCTTGGGGTGACACAGGGCTTCAAGACTTCAGGCTTGCTGGACGACATTGATTTCTTCTGGGCTCTACCCTAGGTGTTGCTCCAATCCTTCCCCTCACAGCTTAGGATTCAAATTGCTGCTGACTCAACCTCAATGAGACACCAGGTCACCACTGCCAAATGTCATCATCAGCTTTTCGTCCGCTTTCGTGCAGCCTTGCCCGGCAGCAGCTTTGGAAGCTGTACCTTAGGCCGTCATGATAGTACCCCCCCCGTCGTCAACCCGAAATTAAGACTGCTATGTACTAGAAAGGGGGGTGGGGGGCACGTCTTAAACAAAAGCGTCGGCAAGCTTGGGCCCGGTGCCATTCCAAGTGCTCGTTGTGTTCCTGCCCGCTCCTCAAACTAAACTTCTTTATGTTTTTCTTTGTTGTTTTTGGGGGGAGGGGGGGGGGGGGTGGCGGGGTTCCTGCTTACAAGGGGTCCAGAACAGAAAGGCACCACAAGGGCCATACAGATCCCCACTCTTGTGCAGAATCATGTCGCTTACGTTAGCGGCTTGGCTGAAGAACTGCACTGCATCGTATGCTGCGACAGCGTTCCTACGTTCCTGTCCTGCGGCTTCTGCCCGCAGACCAGTGAGCAGGGTCAAGAACACCAAGCTTGCAAGCATCGATGCCATCCTTTGCCTCATGTCCCCAGAGAGCCAGCCCAATACTCCTTTTTAAAGGATCCTTAATGTGATTTGAGGAATCTTCCTTAATTAAGGGGTATTGGGCTCTCTGGGTCAATCCCATTGCAAGTCGCGATGGTCGTCCGAAGTGAGTGTGCACAGTACGAGTACGAGTGCCCCGACGACGAATCAAGGTCGTTGGGAGCTGCTCGAGCGTGACCTGCGCGGGCACATCTTTTTTACCAAGATGCAGGTGCGGGCAATAAGCAGTTCGCCACCACTCTTGATGCTTCAGAAATGGCTGCGGCAAGCGGTGTTAGAACTCGATAAAGATTCATGGGACCTAAACCACTTAAAAACCACTTAATCTTGATACCCATTGAGAACTCAGCACTTCCACATGTCGGGCTTTCATCGCGAAGAACGCGGAAGGGTTCATGGCTAGCATTACATCATGATGGCACATGTGGCAATATCAATGCTCTGAGCAAACCGCCCGCGTCTCACGTCCATAGGCGTAATCGCAGGTGCATCCACCCGACGAAAACCTGAATGAAAGATATCTGCCAGGCTGACTCAAGGAATTGCACTTGCCTCCTGCCAGAACTGTGCGCTGACGTCTGGAACGAACTGAGGCTGCATGCCAGCAGGTGCTCCGTGTTACACTGGTTCCCTTAGCAATCTTAGCAGATAAGACGCAGCTAACACGCGCTGAAAACGAGGCTTGCTGCAGGCGAGCAGTGTGACCCCAGAATTTGCAAACGGAACCCATACAAGACATGTGGAGCCAACTTAGCTGCTGCGCCCCTGCGCGAAACACAGGACACAGCCCGTCACCTTCGTATTGCGGAGCTCCACCCAAGGCCTGGCGAGGTTTAGGCGCTTGATGGAGTTTATGTCTCCAGCACTGAAAGCATAGTGATGCCCAGCGTGTCGCGCTTGCGTTGGCTGACAATCTCGGGTGCAATGCTCCAAGCGAATGCGCTAACACAAAGGCAACGAGGCCCGAGTGTGCAGGAGTCAAACGAGGTTACCCTCACTTCCCTTTGCTTTGAAGCCAAGGCACACGTTGCGAGCAATTATGCTCCATTGCTCTACAAACGATCAATTGTCAAGGACAAGCATTGGCTCAGCCGCAACAACGTATCGAAAAGAGCGAAAATTAGCCTGACATCCGGAGCTTTTCTGAATTGTGCGGCTGGCGTCTACCCACTCCATTAAACATCCCAAACTGCCGAAAAGATGCCAGGACAAACGCAAGTGCAAGCTCCAAGTCGCCCCGCCGGCCCGCGAAACACCAGCCAAAATGAAACCGTTTCCCCGAAACTTTGGGGATTCGACTGCCCTAAGCTTCTGAACTCAGCTACTCAGGTCTTGGGCGCGCGCGCAACTGAGAGGAGCTTGAGGAAGAAGTCCTGCGATCTCTCCTCAGAGATGGCCTCGAGGAATGGGGCTTGTGACAAGGATGACCTCTCACGACGCAGTGTGGCCCTGCGACCGCGTGTGCAAACAAAGGGGAACACACTCTCCTTGGCGACATGTAGGGCCACGAGCCACTAACTCCTGCATGCATTCGCAGTCGACCAGCCTTTGGCCAGTGGAGGGAGAAGCATCGTCGATCTTCGTCCAGGACGAGCGGATGCCAGCTGCAGATCAGGGAGCGCTTTTCCCCAAAGATCTCGCGATTTCGCGACCAGGAGCTAAGCAAAGCCCGCTTCATGATGTCAGCGACTTGTGCTATTGTCGGCTCTATCCTAGGGTTACCTGACCCAGCACCTTGACCGTTTTCCCTAAACTCAATGCTTTGCAACTGGACTCTGGACTGGGGGATGCCAGAATGATCCCCGAACGCTTGAGCCCTTATAAACTGTTCAGCCCCTTTAACCCAACCGAAACCCCCCCCCCTCCCAAACCCACCTGTCTGGCGCGGCTGCCGAGTACTCGGCGAGCAGCCGCAGTGGGGTCTCCGACCGCGGCCTCAAGTCGAGGTACATTCGCCCAGAGGTGCGCGGCTTCAGGCTGTTGGGTTAGGAGTGATGCTTCTAGGTCTCGTGTCTTCGGCAAAACCTCGCTGCCGAGAAAAGGCCCAGCCAAGATGCGCCTTTTTGCGCCGAGCTCCAGGTCCCTGAAATCAGACCTGCACTCCTGCATAACCATCGGCCGCTTGTTAGCGTCCGCCAATTTTGAGCCCGCTGCAGAGCTTCATCTGGTGTCGGCAGCTGGATTTCGTGCAATGCACACACTCGGGATCATCGTCCTTGTTGAAGCAAGGGCTCAGGCAGTGTTCCCGCTTGCAGTCCACCAACTCAGCCATGCAAGTAGCACAGGGGCGGCTGTAGCCTTTCTTCTGCATGCAGTCCCTGGTGCATGGCAAGCCGGCATACCACGGCCCAACAAAGCGGCAGGATCGGGCACAATGGTCGAGGGAGGGGTTGAAGGTCTCCTTTCCTCCACCCCTCCAGACTTTCATGTCCGCGGAGTTGCGGCAGCTACCGCTCTGGGCACCAAGCTCCGATCCCTCGAAGCGCTCGTCATGGTCCTCAGTCTCAGAGTCGTCCAAGGCATGTCCCGATGCCAAGTGGTCGACCTTCTTGGCGCGTAGCTGGTGCAGCTTGAGGCTGCATTCCCACTCTGCACAGTCGTCCTCTGCAGGCACAATCGTGGCAATGTCCTCACCCAAAATGCCAGCAAAGCAAAGGAACAAAACCCAAGCTCCAAGCTCCATAGGGGACTTTGCCACCGGAGGCGCACGCTTTTCGGTTGTGAAGAGAACGAGATGTCAGCCTGTGGGCCTTGAGCCACAGGCGTCACACGTAATTAGTCTAACAATTCGCCCGCCCAAAAGAATGACCATGAAGCCAAGCTGCTCAACTACTCAACAACACAGAGCGATGGCTCACAGAGAAGTTACGGTCACGTTAACCTGACGTGGGACCACCATGGTTGGCTCTACCATAGCCCGCGAGACCGTGCCTCTCCGGGCCCGTGGACTACATAAACCCAAGCACCTTTGTGAAAGAGGCCACTTACACATCCAGTGCACGAGCGTCTCCAAGCGGCGTGCAGTTCGATAAAGTCGCCTGCAGCAGTTTATGTAACAAGTGTGGCAAGCCTCCACCCAAGAATTCCAGCATGGGGGTGTAGGAGCTCCAAGCGGAGGCTGTAGAGGGGGGGGGGGACTTTGGGGGCTGTTAGGGGGCCTCTAGGGGGCCTTTAGGGGGTTTGAGGGCTTGGTCTTGGTTTGCCAGAGTTTCGGTTTCCTGGACTTTCTAGGGCCTTCCGAACTTCCCCTCCACTCTGAACCCAAACCCTCACCACAAACCCTAAACCCTTTTGCAGCAGGTCTCCTCACCACTGCCTGCCCAAGCCATGAACCCTAAACCCTAAACCCTAAACCCTAAACCCCTAAACCGAAAACCCTGAACCCTGAACCTAAACCCTAAACCCTGAACCCTGAACCCTGAACCCTGCCCAAACCCTAAACCCTGAAACCTAAACCCTAAACCCTGAACCCGAACCCCGACAACCCAAGGCCTGCTGGACGGGGCCACCTCAGAGGCTCTCTGCGAAAACCCAAATCAGGGATCCGATCGAACTTTTTGGGACTTTTGTTGTTTTGGGAGGTTTAGGGCTGAAGGGTCTGGGTGTAAGATTTGCGGTTAAGGGCAAAGGCTTCGTGAAGATCTCGTGGAGTCGTTGAGGTTCAGTGTCTCGGCCACCGGGCTTCAGGGCCTTTTCAGGTTTGGGCTTGAGGGTGCTCCCCCCTTATACTATCAGTCATAGGGGCTAAAACTAGGGGGGGGGGGGGGGGGGGGGGGTACTCTAAGCTCCATTAAGGACCATTAGTATAAGGGGGAACATCCCAATTCATGGCCTTGTTCGGGCCTGGGCTGCTCTTGCCTATTGCTAAGCTCAACGCTTTCGAGCTAGGGTTTTAGGGTTGGGCATGGGTGGCCAGTACATGCGCCGCAAACCCGCTTTATATTCATTTGAAGCAGAACTATTCTGAAAATGAAACGCTGAGGTAGAGGTCTGAACTGTATATTCTGGGCGATGTCAATGTATGGGTATCCAAAACAGCATGAATCATTTAATATTCGCGCGTGCTGACACGATTCGTCTGAGTTATGTGAGCTGAAGCAGGCAATACAAACCCAGGCCAAACCTATAAAAGCATGCCGAGATGCGCATTTCCGAGGTTTGCCGCCGCGGCGTCTTGTCCTTCGTGCCTTGAGCTGAAAGCGCTGAGACATGCAGAGGCCGAAACGCAACCGCAATCCAAAAAACAACTTTTAGGACCTTAGGAAGGACTCGGGCAACAAGGTATTTTCATGGTGCCACACCAATCATATTGATATGTCAAGATATTGCTGATGTTGGTACTGGCTCTTGAATTGACATGTTGCTTCTGTGTATGGTGATCCTGTTATGTAGTACGTTTCACTTTCTGAACGTACTGGCAACACATGGTCATTCGAAGACCCGTCTCTCTCAGGTGGACTATGAAGGCCCCGGCATGCTCACAGGGTCATGGGAGTGATGCATGTCTCTCTAGCCGGTGGCTCACAGGCTCTCAGACCTGACTCTCTGTTTCTGAGGTCCCTCTTCGGCCTTGCCAGGGACAACTGGTGGCGTAGCTCAAAGGCTGAGTGCACAACGAAGCATTGCTTGTAGCCACGAGCTGTGTCTAGCAGCTAGCATCTGCAACAAACCAAAGCGACCTGCCTCTTCACCCCTGCATCGCGGATCAAGCCGCACAGTTACAAGATCCCAAACACCCCTGGCATTCGTGTGCAGACGGCCCTGTGAGTGAAACCACTGGGGTTCCGGGCTCTATGAGCATGAAGGACGGGTATGTTCAGCCCATCGTGCTGGTGCATCAGAAGATAAGATACAAACTGTCAGCATTTGTAAACTAGCAGCTCGGTCAACTTCGCCTGGCATCTCTCTGGCTTAAAGCGGCTGAAGTGATGTGGTTAACATGCGACAACGGGGCCAACATGCCATACTCTCTCACAAAGAAACAGCGGCGAGCGTAAGGAGTATCCACATGAGGAAGCAAGAGCAAGATCTGTCTGTCCCTGCAGTATGCGACAGTGATGTTCCGGCTAGTGGCAGTCAGGCAGGTATTTTCTTGACGCCTGCGATGCCTATGGCAGTCAGCATTGGGGTCGTGTGCCCCCAGCGTTCAGAGGAGCGGCTTGCCCACGGGAATTGCATCCTTCTTGGCACGCCACGGCCGTGTGATTGTCAGCGGTTCAAAGACAAGCACACGATGCATGGACGCCCAGGCAGCGAGCGGGGTGGTCCGAGTCCATCTCTTCCTGCGGATCTTTCCATGAAGGATTATGAGAACGGTTGACATGGTCGCACATCTATAGATAACGTGCATCAGACCACGTTGTATGTGTTTGATCTTCGCCCCGAGGAATTGCCCTGCTCCTGATTTGACCGTTCTAAACAAATAGTTTCATCACTAAAGGTCTCTGTTGTCTGCAAGGACGTCATGCGCGTTGGCGCACAAAAAAACACGTACATTAGCCTGTTGAAATACTGCAAGAATACAGTCAAAACAAAAGATGTCCCCCCCCCCCCACGGACTATACAGCAAAAATGCATTTTTCCCGGAGGCTGTATGGGAAAAAAGGCAGTTCCCCAGTAAACCGGCAATGCGGCAGACTGGACCGCTTTAACGAAGGGACCGTGAAGTATGTACATACGCCTTGGGATGCTCCCCTCATACTAACAGTCCTTGATAGGGATTATAGTACCCCCTATTGTATTCTCTATTAAGGACTGTTAGTAATTAAAAGGGAACATCCCAATGTACGCCACTCTCTACGCAACAAGACCTTGGCATCTGCATGGAAGTCATGGTACATTCTTCCTGAAATTGAAATATTGTAATAAGAACGCGGCGAAAACACGCACATTTCCGGCAGACTCTACAAGGACAAGAAGCACTTCTGCACAAATCGAAGCGATGTTCGGCACCGTACGACCCCAAGCCATATTTGTTTGGAGGACTACTCCCACTGTGATTCTTGCACAATTGATTTCAGTCCAAGCCTCTTCCTCACTCTGTACACAGCAGCCGCGAGCCAATGAGAGGGTGCCTGCGACAACAAGGTGTCCAACGCATCTGGTGCGGCCTGCCTAATTAGTTGCAACACACTGCCGGCAACATGGGGTGAGGAGCGGCATCTTTCTCCCACAGTGCAGGCGAGCCAGTGCAGTTTCATCTTGCAACAGCTGAAAACTCTGTGAATACTGGTTCGCGAAACCTACAAACGTGTCCGCGTCTGCTAGTCTTACTCGCAGTCACACAGCAGCGCATATTGCGCAAAGAGAGTCGGGGGCTTCACCTGACGCGGCACAGCTTTAAGCTTCAGGGCGAAGTGCTTGTTTTGAGGCTCCAGACTCCAGAACTCCCATTCCTGTTACATTAGGCCTGGTGTGCCCTTGTGTCGTTAGTGGGGTCGATGTAAGCTCCTAGGCCAGAACTCACTTGAGCTGCACGGGCATTGTCCAGATGGCAGATGGCATCGTCGCAACAACCCAGGCAGTTGCAGCATCGTTCACTTTAGCCCGAAGACACTCATTCGCCAGCGCACAGCCAAACACGCACAACTCTGCAAAGAAACTCAGCTCGGACTCAACTCAGCTACTTTGAAGCCCTGCCCATAAGGCAACACATGTGCAGGAAATTCGACTACAAGATAGTGCCACTTGTCATAGACATCAAGTCCATGGCATTTGCGGCTCGTCTAGCGGAGTGCTAGAGGGGATTGTGTTCTCAACAAACCTTCAGCCCCTGACCTGTCTGAAGCTTCTGCCACTTCCTTTTCCAGCTGCACAGCTTCCTGCACGGTGCAAAGAGCAGTTGCTGCAAAGAAGGCTACAGTGCTTGCGGCATGTTGCGGCCGGGACCCTTCGCTAAACGGCCCAGCAGCCCACAACGAAGGCTATTCTTCACACCGGAGCTGGTACAGTAGATGCAGCGTCACCTCGAAAGCTGTGGGCTTTCGCCTCTTCCGCTTCAGGCGTTTTGCTTCCTGGGCATGTGGCCATTTCCAGAAAGCAGTTCTTCATCCATCAGACGCTGCTACTACGGCTGCCGCCAGCTCTCAACAGTTGAAACCTTCCACCACGCTGTAGTCTGGACCCCAAGTCTCTCCCTCTATACTCTCATGTGTTCCCTCCTTCCCGCCTTCACAGACTCGACTCTAGCGGTTTCCAGATCATTGCCATGTCTTTCTTCTTCCCCGCTCGTGGTTTGAGGCATCTTCCGGTGAGGGGCGAGTTCGCATGCGAACACAGGCAAAGGGAGCCAGCCCGATGATTTGGTGCTCTGAACCCTCACCCCCAAGAGCAGGTTGATACAGGTTGTCAGGATGGCAAGGCCAAGCAGCTAATAGGGCTGAGAAGCCTTAACTGCCTTTGTAACAAGTACGTCAGTCTGAGCACCCAGCTCTTGCCGCCATCGCCTCTTCACTGTAGTTCGGGTCGACCCTCGGATACGCAACCAGTACCATGTGTTGAAGCTGCGCAGCACAGCACACACCCAGGGGTGAAAGATGATCGATGCATGCATCTCACGTGCCTTGGTACACTTGGCAAGTGACTTGCAACGCAAACAGATACCGGATCCCCCTATGCCACAGAGCCACTTGGCCAAGCTTGCACATTAAGTTGTTTAGTTGACCTTCCCAGAGATTCCCAGTCCCAGATACGGCGTGCATGCAGAGAATGAGGCGCACACACGGGCACAAAAGTCTGAGGCGGACATTTTTTCTCCGGATCGGCATCGAAGGCTTCAGCTGGGCACCGGTCCAGCCTTTTCCAAGAAGGACTGAAGGGCCTGGGACGGCGGCACTGCGCCCAGATGCAGGGTGGCACCTCCCCCTCGCGCCCCGAAGTACTGTTCCACGTAGAACAGCATACCTGGCAGGCGGAATCTCATGCAACTACGCAACGGCCCGATGCCATAACCCCTATGTGCACTCCAAAAAGGATGCAGGAAACTACACGTATGGGAACGATAACTAAATTAGACCTAAGACTCAAAGCCCTCAAGCTTGCATCGCACGCCTGGCTCGCCACCTCTCCCGTACTTCGTGGAGTCCACGCTCGTAGACCTGCCGCTTAGGCTTTGCGGGCCTTTGTTCAGAAGTGCTCCGCTTTGAGTGCTTTGGTTCAGGGTATCGAAGAGGCTGCCAAAATCCTCGCATGCACGTCCACAAAGGTTCGCGAGAGCGAAGCATTCAGGAAGTGTCCACGAAGCGTTCACGGAGCGTTCGCGAAGCGTGGTGCGCGCGTGGCTGCGGAACCCGCGTTTTGTCATCGTCTTGTCATGCGGCAAGCTGTAGTTGTGGACATCTGTGTGTTAGAGCCGTTTCTCGATGGGTCCGCAACTGTCGTGCAACTGATGTAGTTGTAGAATCCGCCAGCATTTGGCAGTTGGACGATGTGGCTGCCACTGTCGTGCGGCGGCTAGTTGAAGAAACCTGAGTGTCGCATGGCGGCAGTAGTTGCGGAACCCGGCGTTTGGGCACTGTCTGGGAGTGTTTCCTAATGTGTTCATGAGTGCAGCGTACACCATAGTTTTCTGACGTGTTCGTACGTGTCGAGCAGCTGCTGTCGTTGCGTCCATTCGTGCCGGGTGGCAGCTCTAGTTGTGGAAAGCTTGACATCGTTTGTCAACTGTCGTAGAAGCGACAGGGATGGAACATGTCGCGTCAAAAGTTACTGTGGATGCTTGAGGTTCTATGAGGCACACACCACCGCACGGCTCGCGGTGCAGGCGGTCCTCATACGCATTTCTTCACGGCGCTTCGACTCTGCATACCTCCAAAGGTGCAAACCGTTCGGATTTCTAGAAACTGTCGAGAAGCCTAGTTGCGGCAGGTCACAAGCTTTCACCTCGAGTCACGAAGTAGCATCCATCATGACCACGTATGCGTGGCACGGCTGCTGGATTTCTTCCAGCTTTCGTACAACCAGTGAGGCAACCAGGCAGAGGTTCTTGTCATTGTAGGGACCACGAACACCAGACTCAACAAACTTGCAACTGCCACCAGGACTGCTGGACTTAGCTACTCCTACTGCAAGAAGGACTTTGGCCCTGGGGGCAAAAGCCTGGCCTGTCGGCGCTCACCCATTGGTTTGCCCATGGATGCTGGTTCTTGGTTAAATTTTGAGTATGTGACTCTCAGAGCCTTCGGGCTTTACGGGGTCTGGGCCAAGCTAGTTTGAGGGCATGTCCTCAAAGCGAACTCTGGCATCCCAAACCCCAGCAAATCCCTGGTCATTGCACCACCCAGCCTGTCAGACGGCAGCGGCACCCACTTCGCCGTAGCGATCTCTCCGTTGTGCCTTTAAGGTCGAGGCAACCCGAACGCTTACAACTTGCAATTTGGGGTAGTTTAGAGTTAAGGGTTTAGTGTAGAGACTGAAGGTCTAACGTCTCAAAGATGAGGTGCACCAGTGCCAGGCCGGTCAACAGCATCTCCAGCTTGTCGTTCCCGCCCCCGCACTGCTCCACCGCCAACAAGCCCAGGCGGTCGCCGCTCTGAAGTTGTTGAGGTTCCCAGGCAAGGCGGATCTGCGGGCGCGGTGGGCCTCCGTTCAGCTGGAAGTACGCCCCAGGCTCGAACATCGGGCGCCCCTCTTCGCTCGGGGAGTTCTCCGCCAGAAGGGGCCCGCCGCCCACCAGCATAAGCTTCCATGCGAACAAGTCCGAATGTATGGTGTTGATGATGCTGACAGGAATCCCCCCACTTTTGCTACTGATCAGGGCCATGCCCAAGATCTTGTATGCCTCCAGGTCCTGACGATCAAAGTGGACCTCCACCTCTGCATAGATGCCCTGAAAGAAGGATTCACAGCCGAAACCTAGCCAACGCGGCATCAGGTGCTGCCGCGTGAGCGCGTTTGTGTACGACGCAGTACTCACGAGTTCCAGTTTTTCTCGCCTTCAGGGGTTGAAACGTGGGGAAGCGCCTGTCGAACCCGGAATGACCCGAAAGGAGGACAGCCTGCCTTGGTTGCATGCTGCTAAAGTCCTTATTCTCTCGGCCAAAATCCACAAGGGGCTGAAGTCCCGTCACTTCGAAGGCTGCCACCAAGCATCGCAATCGAACAAACTCGGGCTTAAAGATCTCACTTCCGTGCCAATACATGGGCCGCTCGGAGAATGTCCGCAGTGCAAGCAGCAGTAAGCCGACCACTCTCCGACTGAGACAGTCGACGCCATCGTGCAGAACCCGATCCTCAGGCTCAGGGTCAAAGAAGCGCGCGGTTGACTCCGCACCGAAGGACTTGCGGCCGAAGATCGGCACAACACTCCAGCTGTCGGCGTGCCATGCGACCCGATTCAAACGACGGTTTACCGGAGCCAAGCATGCAACATCCGCAAAGCGTCCCATGACGAAGGACGTGATGAGGCAGAGCAGGATATCAGACAGCGCAAAGAGCCCCTGCGTGCTTGCGGATACGTGTGAGCTGCTCGACTGGTTCCGGGCAGCATGCAGTGGTTCCAGGGCATCCTTCCAGCGCTGCAATTCGCCACACTGCCGAACGCTGGGTGCTGGCACTTGCCGCAAGAAGTGGTTAGCGCTGACATGGTAGTAGAAATTAGTGGCGGCATCCTGGCTCTTCCTTCCCTCATTATGCCTACCAAATGTCCCTGAAGATATGTTCAGGCATCTCTCAAACTCCATAAGGATTAACAACGCACCGTGCCGGTGGTCTCCACATTGTGCACGCGGACCTTCTTGCATGAATGCCGTCATCTCGGTCAGTTGGTCCTTCAATCGGCCCTCCAAGCTGCGCCCTGGATCCGAATCCTCCTCCAGGCCGTTTTGAAGGTTCTTGTGCATGATGTTCGCCAGCCAACGTGTTGCCTGGGCCATGAAGTGCCCCCGGCAGCCATGACTCAGAAGGCCCCAGCATCGACGAAGTACTTGCTCGAAGCGCTCCCTGCCAGTGTCATCTGTGTCCGGGTCCTCCGCTGACGTCCCCTCCTTGCTCCCACCTCTGGAACTTACTTCGACGCTTTCAGAAAAAGTTCCGCGGAAGGTTCCTTGGAACCTTCCTCCGGCTGGTCCTTTATGACTTCCTTTGTAGGGATTCCCCTTGCCCCGTCTCAATCTGGATGCCCGAACCTTCGGTTCCAGAGGCAACAAAGACACAAGGCGCAACCAGAGTTGCAAGCTGTCGAGGAGGAAGTCTGGAGGGGTCCGCATCCTGCTCTGTATCTCCTTTGCCTCCTTCTGGAGCACCTTTTCAAAGCAAGGAGGCCCACTGGGGATCTGGGACGGGTAAGCTCAACCGCTTCAGGGCGCAACCGACACGACCAAAAAAAAAAAAAAAATGCATTTTGTTGCCTCGAGGTATGCGGTGCGCAGAATGCCACTCCCTTCCCCCCGAGGATGCTCAGGTTGCAGGCTCTGGGAGACTGACTCGGACTCGAACACGCTGTCCTCGAGCCACTCACCTCCAATCATAGAATGTTTATCGCCCGTAAGCACCACTGATGCTACGACTATAGGACGGAATTGAACACTGCTACGACGACGGCCTCTCTACTACTACTTCTACTGCTTCTACAACAAATCCTACTACTACTACTACTACTACTACTACTACTACTACTACTACTACTACTACTACTACTACTACTACTACTACTACTACTACTACTACTACTACTACTACTACTACTACTATACTACTACTACTACTACTACTACTACTACTACTACTACTACTACTACTACTACTACTACTACTACTACTACTACTACTACTACTACTACTACTACTACTACTACTACTACTACTACTACTACTACTACTACTACTACCTACTACTACTTACTACTACTTACTACTACTTACTACTACTACTACTACTACTACTACTACTACTACTACTACTACTACTACTACTACTACTACTACTACTACTACTACTACTACTACTACTACTACTACTACTTATTACTTACTACTACTACTACTACTACTACTACTACTACTACTACTACTACTACTACTACTACTACTACTACTACTACTACTACTGATACTAGGGTGCAAAGCTGCGGTTTGCCCGCGCTCTTTGTCTGGAGGCACACAAAACATGCGCAGGCGCGCTGTTTCCGGAGTTGGGACGTTCGCAAACATTGTCCTATTTTTGCTTCTTTTTTCCACAAACGACCACCCTCTGCGGCTTTCGCTGGGTTCCGGAAATTTGGAAGGGGCGGGTTGCCCGCGCTCTTTGTCTGGAGGTGCGCAGGCGCGATGTTTCTTGCGTCCTCAAGCCTAAACCCTAAACCCCTAAACCCGAAACCCTAAACCCTGAACCCTGAACCCTAAACCCTAAACCCTAGAACCCTAGAACCCTAGAACCCTAGAACCCTAGAACCCTAGAACCCTAGAACCCTAGAACCCTAGAACCCTAAACCCTTTTTTGCAGCCGGACTGAAAGCGTTGCCGGAATGGGAGCCAGGGGACATGAATAGATGCACCACTCTTTCCCTTCTGACTACCAAAAATCAGTGAGACAATCCCAAAAACATGCAAATGCAAGTGACAAGTCCCATCCATCTGCTGTGAAGTCAATGCCTCTTGGCCTTCTCATACCGTGACCTTCTGATGTCTAACTCTCGGACTGCATCCTGAAGTGTCATGCCTCCCTGAAGATCTCGAACAATCTCGCCCATTTCCAAGTGAAGCCTGAAAAGCCAAGCACGTTCGAGTGAAGGAGTATCCCCGGCCTGCTGACCTGACGCAGGAGGCTCTGTGAGGATTGCGCGATATTTCTGCCGAAGATGCTGCAGGCCACAGAGGGCCTCCTCAGCATTGCCCGCTTCTGTCAAAGAAGACTGCAAAAAGACTCCTGGGTCACCCAGCTCCTCCCATATGCCACGACCTCCTGGAGAACCAGATGACGGTCCTGACCCAGCGTTTTGCCCGCCACCAGTTGAAGCACGATAATCCTTCTTGTTTTCCTCAGCCTCTGCACTTGCCTGCAAAGTTTCAGAAACCAAGTCTCCCGAACCCTCGCTGCCAACAAAGTGTGTAGCCACCACCTGTCTTACCTCCTTACACGCGCCGTCATCATGAGAGGCAACATTCTCGGAGAGGTGCGCAGAAGATGAAGCATGTGGAACTCGTCGCCCGGCATCAGAACTATCCTGGATGGAGAGCTCCAGTGCATCATAAAGCTTTATTGGAAGGCGCACGCATGACAACCGAATAGGAGACCGACAAGTCTTGGAGCATTCGGCGTCAAGCAGAAGACGTAAAGCGGACTGAAGAAGACGTCGAGCCTCTGTTGGAACGTCGCACTTCTTAGCAGTGCGCACGGCGCGCCCCACGCAATTGACAAGCTTTGTCCTAGAACGGTCCATTGCAGCGAGACAAGCAGCACGAATTAACTTGCGATTTTGCCCTTTTGGACCTCGTAGCCACAGGATCTTGAGCCCCTAAACCCTTTTGCATCCGGGCTCGGGGAGTCGGCCGGGAATCAGGATGCTGCCACACGAACTCTGTTCCGCGGGTAGCACAAACATGAGAGCAATTGCGTGCAATAAAGACCCCTTGTGGTTATGGTACTGGACTGAGGCCGGAAACATTCAAGCGTGGCTATCCTTGTGCTGGAGCTTTCCATCTATGCTCTCTCGTAAGCTTTGCTGCCGTGCTTCACGCCTCTTCTGTTTGAGCGCAATCCTCTCTTGCCGATGATGCTCGCGGAGTTCCTGTATGTTTGGAGGATCGGAGGTCGTGTTTGGACTTGAAGATGCAGCGAGTACCGTCGGACCTGGTGAGCTTCGTTTGCGTCGTACTTTGTCTTGGTGCTCCAGCAACTGCTCCTCAATCTCACGAAAAACCTGAAGCGCCCAGGCGCGTTGAGGACCTTCAGGCGCAGTCTCCACGGAGGTTCGAAGCGCGTCCCTGAGGTACATGAGTCCCCTTACGGCTTCCTCGGCACTTGCTGCCTGCTCCACATGATGTCGAACGAGCGACTTGGGACTGCGAGGAGAAGACGACGGCGAATGCCGCGAGGAATCACGCAGTACTCGCCGTCTATCATCAGCCTGCTCGTGACAAGCTTCCGAGCGTCTTGTTTCCTGAGTGCTCCCCATGGCCATGGCTTCCTTGACGTTGTGTTCTGGAGTGTCTATCTTCATGGACATCTTCTTGAGGTCTGCCGCAGATGTCTCACTCACTGCATCAACTCTTGGATCTCGGCACGGGAGAGGTTGCGGGATGGCTGACTCCAAGCAAACTGTCACTTTGCGTTTCCAAGACGGTGCAACCGACGGATCAAGCGAACGCATTTCTGATACCAAGTAGACCAGAGCAAGGTTGAGTTCGTTGGCGACTGCCATCTTTTGAAGGCTTTTGGACAAACGCAAGGCATAACCAACACAGGAGACAAGTTTGATCTCCAAGCCTGAAGGCGCCATGGCAAATTCGAAAGGGTGAAGACTGCAACTGTACAAGGTTTTATCCTTTAGGATCTCGTAACCAGACGGCTTGAGCCAAAATGGAACCCTAAACCCTAAACCCTAAACCCTAAACCCTAAACCCTAAACCCTGAACCCTGAACCCTGAACCCTGAACCCTGAACCCTGAACCCTAAACCCTAAACCCTAAACCCTAAACCCGAACCCGAAACCCTAAAGCCTATACCCTATACCCTATACCCTATACCCTATACCCTAAACCCTAAACCCTAAACCCTATGCTGGACGGCTTGGGTGTGGGCAAACCGACCGTTTGGCGCGTACTACTACTACTACTACTACTACGACGACGACGAGGAGGACGACGAGGACGACGAGGACGACGAGGACGACGAGGACGACGAGGACGACGAGGACGACGAGGAGGACGAGGACGACGAGGACGACGAGGAGGACGACTACTACTACTACTACTACTACTACTACTACTACTACTACTACTACTACTACTACTACTACTACTACTACTACTACTACTACTACGACTACCACTACCACTACCACTACCACGACCACGACCACGACCACTACCACTACTACTACTACTACTACTACTACTACTACTACTACTACTACTACTACTACTACTACTACTACTACTACTACTACTACTACTATATACTACTACTATATACTACTACTACTACTACTACTACTACTACTACTACTACTACTACTACTACTACTACTACTACTACTACTACTACTACTACTACTACTGCTACTACTACTACTACTACTACTACTGACTACTACTACTACTACTACTACTGCTACTACTGCTACTGCTACTACTGCTACTACTGCTACTACTGCTACTACTGCTACTTACTACTGCTACTACTGCTACTACTGCTACTACTGCTACTACTGCTACTACTACTGCTACTACTGCTACTACTGCTACTACTGCTACTACTGCTACTACTGCTACTACTGCTACTACTACTGCTACTGCTACTGCTACTGCTACTGCTACTGCTACTGCTGCTACTACTACTACTACTACTACTACTACTACTACTACTGCTACTACTACTACTACTACTACTACTACTACTACTACTACTACTACTACTACTACTACTACTACTACTACGAGAGTACTAGTACGAGTACGACTATTAGTACTACGACGATGAGGGCGTGACGAAGGACGAGGACGAGCACAAGGACGGTCCAGGCCGACGAGGCCTTACGACGACGACAATGACGACAACGACCAGTGCCGCTTGTTGGTCCTCTTCGTGCCGTCGCCTTCTCGCAGGCTTGGGAGAGGCACTCCCTGCGCAGTGGTCCGGAGAAAGAAGCACAAGGTCGTCTGTGACTGCAAATCGCTATCTGCGAAGCGCTCCGGGTCATCCAGGCTTCCATAGCGACATCTCTCACGACCATAGACTTTCGCAGGTGCCGAGTCAAAGTAGCTCAGCTCCTTAAAGCACCAGTTGATGTCAACACAGAGCCAGTGGTGATCTTTGAGCTTCTCGATGATGAGATATTCCGACCAACTGTCACCAGTTTTCAGCATGCAGCAGCACGGCAACTCCATCAGCAGCGACGCGGGAGTAGACATGCTGCGTACTCGAAGCTTATACAAGTCTTAGAAAGTAAAGATAGTTCGCAGCTTCACCTGCATGAAGATATTTGTGCGGTCAGAAACGGGTCACGGAGGTCACGGAAAAGGCTCAGCGGCACATGCAGCAAAAAAAAATCTACCAGCCGACAGGACAATGAGGCCAGACATCACGAGTTGCCCTTGTTCACGATCTAAAACTGAGGCCCCAACTTGATGGCCTTGCGCAGCTTCCTCTTTTCATCTTCCTCCTTCTGCTTCTGAGATTCCTGGCGCCCATCAAGGATCCCCGAATACACGACATTCGTCCCCCCTCTAAATACACAACACCTCAGGCCCCAAATGCAGGTTCCAGAAGCAGCCGAGAATGTAACCCACGCCCATGAATCATGGCCCCCCCAGCCTTGTAGGCCCAGACAGAGAACGTGACCCAACTTCCAATCACGACCTGAAGTGCTCGGGCACAGAGGGAGAGGGATGCTCCGATGTTTTCAACTAGGACATAGCTCTGGTGACGATAAGTGCTAGGAAACAAAAAGTAAAATATGTTTGTGGGGAGGCGTGGGGCTTCCGGGATGTTCCCCCTTATGCTAACAGTCCTTAATGGGGATTGTTAGTACCCCCTACTCTCATCCCTATTAAGGTCTGTTAGGATAAGGGTGAATATCCCAATTTATGATGTTTGTTCAAGAATAAACAGCCCGGTTTAGTTTGTTCAATCCCAGAGAGCACAGCAACGCCGAGCCCTGGGCAAACTGATACGGTAGCTGCTGCGAAGTTTGGCGGCCAGGTTCGAGAAAGGCCAATCAGAGTGCCCCACCTTGCCCCGCCTTGCCCCGCCTTGCCCCGAGCCATTTCTTCAATCTTTGAAGCGTCTTCATGTCTGCGAGAGATAATGGGGCTTCAGGGCCCTGGCCACGGGCATGACGAGCAGCAGCTTGCCGACCTCGGCGCATGTCGTACCGAGAGCACGCGAGATCCAAGTGCTCGAGTTCAGCATCATGACCAGAGTTGTGATGTGTCTCTGCAGAAGGGCCCTACCCAAGCTCCTCGCAATGCCGTCCAGCCAGTCAGGCAGTCTCGGCAAGACCTGCCAAAGCAAAGACCCAACCATGTGTCTCGGAGCTCCAGAGGTTCAGTTCTTGGGTCCGTGAAGAGTTGTTGGAGTTCAGGGGCGAAGGGCTTTCAACATCATGCGGCGACCGACCTGGCCGATGACCTCCTGCTCGCGGGCATTCTCTGCAGCCTCCGGGGTTCACGGCATGGTATGGAACACGGCAAAAATCGAAAAAAAAGAAACAAAACTGCCTGCAACGGAAAGGTGAGGTTTTCTTGGGCCCACAGTTACTGGCACCCGTCGGAAGCCCAAACTGAGATTCTGTCAGGAATAGTTAGACAAGAACAAGCTCGTCCTCAACATCAAGTAGTTCTCGAGTCGGCAGATGTACACTCTTACCGGGCAGCGACCGGTCATCCACTCCAGACATTTATTGCAAGCCATGTTTTGCCACCAGGTCTCTTGCAGCCAGCGGGTACCAGACCTAAACGCTGAATGAACCCCAAACCCCAGAACCCCAGAACCCTAGAGCCCCTCACCTCCAGCAGTTCATCGCCAGTCGGGATCTCCCCGGGTTGAAGATCCACCCGTCGGAGGAGCCGCGAGCTGCCTTTCAACGGATTCCCAGACTAGGCTGTAGGGTTTAGGGGTTTAGGGTTTAGGGGCTTTTGGGTTGAACTTCACCACCTGCCTAGAGTGACTCAACTACAGCTCGGTCGCAAGTCCCAAACTTGCACGACAAAGTTTTTAACATGCTGGCCATAGCTAACCAAAGTATGGCAGTTTCATTTTAGGATTCAAGCTTTTTAAGGGTTCCCTGGGCATGCTAGTCCTCTCTTCAAGAAGGGAAACGGTTGCACGCACAACCACAGGGGTCCAGAAGCCCGCCTCTATCAGCGTGGCCATCTCGAGGCAAGACGAAAACCTGGCTCAAGGCTGGCATCAGTTCAGGCCTCCATGACCTCCACTCGCGGACAAGAAGGAAGCTTGCCGTGTGGCTCTAGACAATGGACGCAAGATTTGCCTAACAAAGCAGCGGCACGGCTCATCGGAACGTAGTTTCAAAAAAAGTGACGCAACACAAGATGCCTCTGTGCAGCACAGCAGTAGCACCGCTGGCAGCAGGCACCAGGCGGCTTCCCGCCTCAACGGACACTCGATGTTTCTTCGGTGTTGCTGTGGAAAAACTTGAGCCTCTTCCAGAACTCAGCGAAGTCAACGGTAACTGGACTCCGTTGACACTCCATAAAAAACAAGAGCTATCTGAATGGATGACGCGCCCGATTTCCAATACCAGCCCCCTCCCCGAGCGGATTCGCCTGCGCCTTTTGGCAGGACTGTTCCACAAACACCGCATCTCCAAGAGCCAACGAAAAGGCTGCAGAGCCCCAGGGCAACACGCAGCTCGTTCAAAGTTAGCGCCATATGTTCCTGCAACAGGATTCCATTGAGTTATAAGCGACATTCAACGACACCCGAAAGGTACCCCTCATTTTGGAACAATCCGAGCACTTACTTAGAAGTAGAGAAGCCCTTGTACTGGATTTGTAGTAGGGTGGTTAAAACATGTTGAAATATGTAGAATATTGCGGTTGTGTAGGAGGAGCGAAACACGACTGAGCACATGGATGGCTGCGTGCGCAGGCGGAAGGACCCAGCACGATGAAAACGATGCCCATGACCATGACAGCCTCCAAGCAGATGGGCGCTAGTGAAGGCCACGAGGCCTTTTTGCAAGCTTTGGGGTAGTTTTACGCCTGTCATAGTTCAATTGGTATCCCTAGCCATTCTCGGACTCTTGCCACTGCTACCCACACCACCGATGGCCTCGTTGACAAGGCGGTCTTGAATCGAGTCTCGGGCACCAATGGCCAGCACACCCAGCAAGATCAGAACCTGAAAGGAATGTCCATCGCACGGGGCTTTCACAAGTGCAGGTTGGCAGGTCGGGCGCCAGCCGCTTACATTGTTTGCGGCACCAGCTTCTCTTGGGCCTTCTGGGGCCCCCGGCAGCAGCGAACAGCACCAGCTTAAGGTTCTGCTCCTGCCGCACAAGTCCGCACAAAGACAGCGGCCAAATGCCAGCTCCAGAGCTTCTTTGCGCCGGCCTCGAAGTGCTCACAACTGCAGGCCCGCATGAACTTCCGCTTCCTCCGAAGCAGCCGAAGATCCGAGTCCCAGGGTCTAACAAAGACTCAAAGAGTGTACAACGAGGCTTCGGCAGACCGGCGCAAGGCCCGGCAGAGCTCTCACGTCAAAAAAGCCACAAGAAGGCTCAAGGAACCGTCATCGGCCCACACAACCCGCCCGAGTTTAAGAACACAAAGCGACACCTAAGCCCAAAGAAAATCGGGGGGGCCCTAAACCTCCCTCTAACTGCGCGGCGCACCTGCGGTGCATCTGGTACCGCTCGGCTGTCCAGAACCGTATGTCCTCGACCTGATCTTGGAGAAGCTTCTGCCACGGTGCTCAGCTGGCTCACTGCGGCAGTTGGGGTGGGGGCAATATCCAGAGACAAGTGGCAAGTGGCAAGCTCTGAAAAAACTCTCAGAGACCCGAAGTAACCGTTATGGTCCCCAGAAACGCCTTAAACCTAAGGCCCCAAGCTGCCCTGCACACTGCCCTGCACCGAAAGCACGTCCCTGAGCGTTACCAGCACAGAAGATACGACATAAGTCCAGAAGAACAGCGCCGAGGTCTCCGCTGATATGGGGCGCTCTGCCTTGGGGGATGCAAGGTTTAGCCATGGCGGTTCACGCCCCTAATTTGACCAGAACAGCATGACGCCAGTATAACTCTACCTCCCTTTGTCGTTGCCGAACCCCGCTGGCTTGGCCCATCGCCTCGGACCTTTGGAGGCAGCCATACCAAAACTCCACGCAGTCCCATGAAACTTTCAAAAACAAACTCTAGCGCAACCCGAGAGTTCAGAAACAAACAGTGCGGCCCACGACACTTCAGGCTCCGAAGCCTCATCGGCAGGCGCCTCCTTCGCCTCATTTCCGTTGGAAGCGCGTCGGCATAAGAGGTGTACGTTGAGGGCTTTACCCGTTCAAGGAGTCATCGGGCAGAACTTTGGGTTTTAAATTCAACTGCACTTAACGCTTGCAGCAGGGCAGTGAACGCACCGAGATGCATGTAGCAGCAATGTAGCAAGCCGGGATGCGCTTCTCAACTTGCTAAATTTTCAGCATACTTATATCAGCATCTTCAGGCTTCGCACAACTCCGCTCACGGACAATGAGCCCGCTGCCAGCGGCAGTGGTGGCACAACTGGGCGGCCTGCGCGGAAAGCGAAACACGGGGGCTGAGAGCTGACCATGTCGCACTGTAGGGGACGGCGGCTGAATAACCCTCTCTCTGCAAGCTTATTCTAACTCTATCACATTCTAGAACCCGACAACCTTGCATCCCTAGGACCCAAGTGTAACAGAAGCGGTGGTCAACCCAACTGGCCGACCAACAGAAAACGGAGCACCGAGTCAAGCCAGTCACTGTCTGGACTTCAGGCGAGAAGACCAAGTCACGTGAAATCGCAACGTGCAACGAACAGAGCGAGCATGTAGCATGAAGAAACAGACAACCCCTGTATGGCCAATCCACGGGCTCAGCTCTCAACACCGCTTAAGTTGCGCACCACGAATTCTGAAATGTGGCAAGGGAGACGGACAATCATGCTGCAGTAGACGTGCACCACGAATGGCAGCTTCAACACTGTCATACGGCGGCAAACATGTACCAGGAGTTGCAGCTTCAAGAGCCAGTTAAGGGCTTTCTTTTGCCACCAACACTGCTGCTAACGAAGTACTAGGATTTAGGGGTTTGAGTGTTACGGTTCGTTGTGGTTTCATGGCTTGCGGCCTCAGCACACCATTGTCCAAGAGTGTCCAAGACTCTCGAGTTCCAGTCTGATTCACATCATGACCTTCAACGAAGCCTATGCCACTAAAGCCCGGCAGTTTCAAGGCAATAGCACAAGTCACATGCCAGCCCGAAAGCTAAGAAAAAACTCAAGGCCAAGGTTGCAGACATCGAGTTTTGTGCCCGCATTTCAACAACCGGCGCGGATGAATGTTCTGTGCAGGCAAATCCGCCGCAACAACTGGGTGATGGCTCCCCCCGCTAGAGGGAACTCCGCAGTACCTTGAGACCTTGAGGTCCCCTGCAGCTGGGCACAGCTTGACATCGTGGGGCAGCTGACCTAATCCGGTTCTGCTGGAAGCTCTTCAGGTAGTCTCCGAGCGTTCTTGCGCACTGCTAGCCAGATGGTGCTGCCTGATTCGATGCTGTAATCGGACAGGTTGCGGCCATCTTCTAGTGATCGACCTTTGAAGACCCAAGCGCGATACTCCGGTGCCACGCCCTCAAAGCAACCTGGTGCAGCTTCTTCGATCTGGGCTTTCAGGGACTCGACAGAGGCTTGCTCCTCCGTTTGGATGTTTAGCAAACCACCTGTGAGCGTGCGGATCGAGATCCGAATCTTTTTCGGTGACAGCACCATGTCAATTGTAGATTCTGCTTGAATGTCGTGGTCTTCGAAGGTTAGTCTGTCCAACAACTCCTGCCCACAGCAGATCCACCGCTGTGAAGCGATGAACCCCTCAGCTTCCTGGACCTTGGCCTTCGCGGACTTGATAGTCTCAGATGGCTCAACCGACACTAGAATGACCTTGCCAGCCATCGTTTGCAAGTAAATCTGCATCCTGTCGGCCAGTGGCTGGCGGAGCACACGCCACCGCAGCGGTGCTACGATGCGACCATATCTCGGCTACCAGCTACCAGCGGATGCTGCGTGTTTACGGCATGTACGGTCGGGGCTTGAGGGGTGGTTTGGCATCTGCCAAGCTGAAAAGCAATTAACGTGTTGGGCTCATCTTCTCGCCACCTGACTAGCCAATCACGCAGCAGGAATATTTCACCGGCGCGCGCATTCTAGACTCAGACTCGACTCTGCGCGTTCCAGGTTAATGCTGAACCCTACACTACATGGCCCCAAATCTTAGCGACGTGCGTGCGTCATGGGGCAGTTCGTCCAGGCAGACAAAAAACCCCAACCTTTTCAACCCGTGAATGCGACGCCCTTTCTCGAACAAGCCTTCCCCGGATCGATCCACTCCACCTGATCCTACACCCCGAACCCCCCATAAATCAACCCTCCCTGACATCGGGGGGAGGGGGGCGCATAGCTTAGAGCCGCGAAATCATGTGCCGGCACCTTGGGTCACGCGCGGCCTGCAACCGTCTCCAGGTTCTACCTCCAGTGGACGGCACAAATGTAGATGCACACGCATATGCAGATGATTGTAGATGCATACCTATATTTATATTTACGTCTAACCAACACCGCGCCACCTGCAACAAGACACAGAGCTACTGCCTGAAACATTCCGGCTGACACTCCTGTTGAGGCCCCGGCCGTGTCTGAAGCCGCACCCCAGGCTTGCGCGGGCGCTGGCCGCACGGGGGCGGGCCCCGGAAGCGGCAGATCTTCTAGCGGACCTGGTTCAGCGTAGAAAGGTTTCATCGGAGGCATGATGGAAACGGCTCAAGCCCAAGCCATCAGACTCAACATGCCGACCAACTTGGTTTGGTAATGGCGGAGCTGTTGGGGCCTGAGTCCCGACCAGGCGAGTGCGCAACTGGTGCCGGCTTCAGAGGCGCCGGGGGTGGCAGCTCAAGGACTTCGATGCCTCGGTTTGGGTTTGGCAGATTTCCTGGACTCGGGTTGGCGCTCGGAGGGATTAAAGGATTTGCGTCCACTCAGCTCGTGAGTATCGCCAAGCCTTGCCGGAACCACCAAAGCGCATAGCGCGCTCCCTCTTGCTGAGGGCTGCACCGTCTTCCAGGTCAGCATCCGAGTGCACCTGCCGTCCACTCAAGCTGGCCAGCTCCCATGCCTTCCTCTTAAGAACGCCAATCGAGCGCCCTGGCCGAAGCCAGCCGCTGCAAAAAGAAGCGCTCAAAAGCCTAGTTTTGCCCACCTGCGCTTGCAGCGGCGCTCGCTTGACAGGGGCAGGGGGCGGCAGCGGCAGCTCATCTTCGGAGCCTTCTCAAGAAACCACGTGGGCTTTTTTGCATTGACGACTGCCGGGTACAGAGCTCAACCGATGGAGCGACTTCGACAACACCCCCAGGTTACGATATGGAACCTCAACAGCAAAAGAGTGTACTCTGATTCTACTCTGAGTCCGCGCTACCTTTGTTTGCCACAGGTCTCGCACCGCGGGTACCATTTCAGGGAAAACTCAGTGCATTCACGACTTGCCCAATGGGACATGATTGGAGACATCCGCAACTTGCTTTTTGAAGGCTAGGAACAAGGTGGACGCTCTTTCCGGGCTTGCGAGGTTGGACTGGGCATGTCTACACCGTTCAGGAGTGCCCGGTTGTGTGCAGGATTCTCTGGGCGGGCGCTCCAGGCATACCCTGCAGCATTTCTATCCCTGGGGTTGGGAATGGGAATGCCAGTGGCATTTTGGGGCATTCCCTTTAATATTCTCTGCGAGATTCTGTGTCTTCTCTGGTCTGGGTGGGCACTTGAAGCGTGCTCCGTGGATACCCCACGTAGTATCAGGGCACGGCGAGACCAAGGGCGGGGAACAATAGCAATCACAGTGATCAGAGTCACAGCTGTGGAACCAATAAACGAATAATCTCTCGAAGAAGACGCAATGGCAAACAGAAGGCAAACACAGCCACCCCCCCCCACCCACCGCCTTCAGAGGAATCGTGGCGAGGCGCGGCTGAAGGCGCCGGCTTCAGGGGTGCCGGAGGGGGCAGCTCCAGAGACTCGTTTCCGGGGCCTGGAGACCAAGCAAGAACGACACACAAGTCTCCTGGTCCTGTGTGGCAAGGCTTTTGAAGAAAAGGCTGCAGCGGACACGGCAAATTGTGACAGAGTATGTTTTTTCAATTTACTGTTGGAGCAAAAACAGACGGCATCCCGCATGACTTACCATTAAGCCCGAGGTTTCTTTGATAAACCACAAGCTTCTGCCCGCTCGGACTGCCTCACACCTCAGACCGAGGGCTGCACCATCCAAAGCACTGCGATGGGGGAGAACCTGCTGCACTCACACGGCTCCAAAACCTGGATGTTTTTTCCGCGCTCGCACTCGCACATAGCAGGCAAAAGGGGGTCGCTGTTCTGTGTGTTCTTGCCACCTACCCGTAGTGCTAGCTGGCTCGCACCACACCGCAGGGCGACTTGCTGCAGTGTCCGGTTTGGGAGTCTTGGTCGGCACCTGGTTTGCCGGCGCTTGCTGAACCGGTGCCGGGGGTGGCAGCGGGGGTAGCAGCGGAAGATCTTCGGCTGAACCTTAGAACAGAGGGTGGGGGGCACTCACTTTGTCATCACTGCACCTGCTGACCATGCACCATCATGCATCCACGGCTGCCACATCGGATTCGCCTTTCTGAAGTCAAGCAACCATCAACACCCTGCGCAGCAGGCGGCTGCTTCAGCGTTGGTGCTGGCGGGACACGAGGTTCGGCATCATCGCTACCTCGTGAAAAAGAGGCAGCAGCAAGGCAGAATAAAACGCGTGACTTGACATGCCACTCCAAAGCCTTGAGGACAGGTTCGAGTCTGAGGCTTAGGCTCAGACTCGGACCCTCCTCGTGAAGTTCCTGGCTGAGGGAAATCTCTTCGATCTCTGACTCCGCCTGCCACTCCACACACCGTCCCTCCATTCGGGAATCCGAGCCGACGTGCACGATGTCCACAGGATTCCACAAGTCGGCTACAGCACAGAATTAACCGTCGAGGCACGGTCACCCTCCCTGGGGGTGCTTGAAGCACTGGCGCTTCTGGTGGCAGTGGTAGGTCTCTTGCTTCCTGCACTCCTGCCATGCTGTCACTGTCTGAGGCACATTGAAGCGAAACCTATCCGAAGTCAAGAAGCTACGCGGCTGCCGACGCGGCTACTCACTATTCTGGCAGCTCAGCCGACAGAGTTGCTGCTCTCTCTACTGAGGCTCGCACGAGTGGCCCAGGACCTCCGGGCCTCGTCGAACTGCCGCATGCCTGACAGCATCCCAAGCTGGTGGTGGAGGCCAATGCTAAGCGTTCGTAGGGGCCTAGGGCCCCTTTCAGGATCTGTCTCGAAGCAGCCTCAGCCCAAAAACCGGAAACCCCAACTTCCAGGAGTCCATCACTCCCCTCAGGAAGCATAGTGAAGCATAGTCTGAGGATCCACACTCAAGACTTTCTTAGGTTCAGTGGCTCATGCAGAGGTTCGATAGGGGCATCACCAACCTAGCTGCCGAGCATTGCTGCGCCAAACCCTGAACTTCCTTTCCGGGGCCCAGCTGGGGCAGGCGCCGTTGACGGGCGATCACATTGACCATGGCCCCCAGAAAGTGATTCCGGCAGAATGCACAAGATTCTGGGTTTAGCTTGAAAGCCTTGTTTTCATGAGCACCGGGATCGCCGGAACAGCATTCGCACACCACATTAAATTCCCGGAATTGGGGGGGGGGGGCCGGGGAACCTCGAGTCGTGTCAGATAAACAGTGATATCCATATCTCTCGTGCATGCTTCTTCCACTTCAGCAACTCAATTCCCGCTTCGTGTTGACGATCAACTTGCATGGAAAGGTTCATGGCTGAATTAAATGATGCACTGGCGCGAAATGCCACGGAAAGGCACAGCCACTGCCGTCACCGAAAAGCGCAAGCGAGTTGCCGGTGGCAGGTTTGGCTGCTGTCCTGCAGAACAATGTCACGGTCCGTGGCAGTCGTCTCATTTATACGATGTGCTTAGGAAAGTGCGGTCACGGATGCTAAGCTGCTAAGCTCAGCTTCGTCCGAGCTCGGTGCTGGAATTCCGAAGGCCTGAAGTTGGCGAGGCCATTTCTTGAGATTCAAATTGCACCACAGGTGCGAAGATGACTTCGAGGATCCTCGAACCCAACCCTAAGTGTCACTTAATGCTGAAAGCATGATTCCACAAGGCTGCACACTGCCTATCAGGACCTCTGTAGTCATCGGATCGAAGGCTCTTGAGCCCACGATGCCGTGAGTACTCCGAATCTAGGGATGCTATGAGATGCTATCATCTTTGGGTCTGCAAAGGAAAGCCTATCCGACCGTTGCGGGACGGTTTGTCGACGTGCAGTGATACAAGTCCCCTGCGGGCGCCACGTCGAAGACTGTGGTGAAACGTTTTCTCGGCCCTTTGCTCACGCCACTTGGCAACGCCGACGAGTGTACCACCGGCAGTGCACCGTGAGAACCGTGCGAGTCCGAGCGTGAAAGGGCACTTTGAGATGCGGACCTCGTCTTGGACGAAGATCTCTGCGAGGATGGGCAGCCATAACTTCGGCTGCGGTCGAGCCGCGTAGTCGAGCTGGACTTCAGTGGAACCTGGTTTGCCTTCTCCACTGCCTTCTGGTGCTCGAAAGCTCTGCTGCCCTTCTTCCGGCGCTGCGGGATTCGTTTGCGATTATCTTCGACGGGAAAGACGGGAGGTGCTTTCAGAACGCACTGTGGAGCCTCGGATAAGACGGTTTAGGGCCTTTAGGGATGGCATGCATTTACGCAAGAGTCCTGCTCCACGACTCACTACTCCTACCCGTGGGCCCAAGAAGCAACAAAACTACTGCAAGCACCACGGTTGCAACGACTCATGGCACCAAATTCACCAGGTACCCTCTGCAGCCAGGGAGCCGCCTTGGCCTTCAGGCTGCAGGGGCTGGTAGCCTCAGAATGTTGATGTCCCTGGCGCTTTGAATGACAGAGACTCGTTCAGGCATATTCGGCTCGTGACGAAAGCCGATAAGCACTGTGTGTTTCGAGCTCATGGTCAAATTTGACTGAGCTGGAGCTGTTGAAGTGGAGACTTTCCTACTTGGGGGTTGTTTTGCCCTCGCCCAGTCCAATGCTTCACCTTGGCATCCGAGAACCCCAGCTCCCTGCACCCTAAATCCCTCAAACAGTCGCTGCCTCTGGGATACACCAGAACTCCACCATGCCACCCCGCCCCACTCTCCACTCGGAGCCCTGGAGCCCTGGAGCCCTCCCTGAGTGCAGGGACTGGCCGTGCGATCGTTGACACCGATGTTGGGGCCTTGATGGCCGTGCGGAGGCGCTGCAGGAGGGCCTCTCCAGGTGCTTCTCTTCTCTCTGTTCCCCCTGCGCGCGAACTTCATGGCTCAGACCTTGATCTACTTGGGGCTTGGGGATGGCCACCTGGCTGGCTCGCACCGGGATGTAAGGCTCGCGTTTTAGGGTTGGGAGTTGCGGTTTTTTATGGTTTTTTGCTGTTTGATGTTGGCTTTCGCCTCCAGGTGCAGGCAGGGCCCGGTCGAGCAGCGGTTGAGGATGAAACCCTTACAAGCTCTCAGCATCCGGGCCTCGCGCGCTTGCCGCTCATGATCCCGGCACCGGTCATACCTCATACGCTCTCTTCCTACAAGTCTACAAGTAGCTAAGCCTTCCTTCACCGCTGCTTTTGCGTAGAAGAAGCATGACAAAAGCCATGAGAATTATGAGTAGAAGCTATGAGTACCAACATTCAGCACCCGCGGGATAGCAGGTGGCTACGTGGAGAACTACGAGAGCATCTGGGAACCGCGCCAATCCCGGCAATCCGGCCGCGAGCCGACAGCCAGCAGCAGGTCATATTGCCTATGTCTTGGGAGTTTCTCTGCGTATGCTACTTTGTGGCGCATGAGCGTAGGAGACTGCAAGAAGGCAGCTTCGTTCGGCCTGGCTACGGGCGTCTGCCTTCGTGAGGAAGGCTACAGGCACTAGACTCTTACCCTCGAAAAGTCGTGGGGTTTGAGAATCTCTTTGGCACCCCCTATATAACCTTTAACCATCCATCTCCTTGGTCGAATTCATGCTAGATTTATGTATCACCCTCCAGACCATCGTCCCTATCAATCTGGGAAACCTTCTTAAACTTTCAAGGCATCCCCAGATTGAAGACCAAATCCCCGGCGGTATACTATCTCCCCAAGCGTGCAGACGGCAAAAAAGTTGCCACCGGAAACGCTCACCCAGACCACCACAACCTTTATGAACTTGCACAACTTGATTCATGCAAAGATTTCCTAACCCCAGTGGCAAGGGAATCTCTTCGTTCCCTCGCCTCTTATGGTTTCACGATAGTTCCTTCTTTTAAGATCGCCCCGATACTCCTGAATCGATACTCCTGAATCGATACTCCTGAATGGATCCAGAGTCAGAACTATTTTGGGAAAGCGTATCATTCCCCGTGGTAGAATTACAGGTATAACTGTATAACTACAGAATCCCCGACTCCACTCCGAGGCCTTTCCCACCTGGCTTTCCCCCCGACGTTTAATTCTTTCTCGAATAGTATGTCTCACACCTGATGCCCGGGGACCTCTCGGGTGCCAAGGCACTGAACTCGGTAGGCCAAGCAGTTGGAAGCAGCCCGAATGAGCGCACCACTGTCAGCCAGGACCCCTTCCGGCACAAAGCTGCCTGGGGGGCCCCACAGGCTCCGCGAAGCAAACGCAAAAAAAAATCAGCACAAACTCCCCCTAATCTTTTGCAGGGAGGCTTAACTTTGTCAACTGGCTCAACCAACACGACAGCGTCGGAGACGACAACATAACTGCAAAGGACTTTTGCAGTCGTCCAACCTTTTCCCTCGGAACCCCCTCCAACACGCTGGAAGCCAGTCCTTTCAGGACATGTCGGGCGGTAACGAGGCGCTTGGTTCAAAGATGTTGAACGCTTGACAGAAAATGTGGGCCCCCAAGAAAAATCGCATCACTGTTAAATCTGTTAAGCAGTTTAAGTTGAGTACTGGCCGCGCCCTCGGCTTTACTCAACATGTCGCGCTGTTCACAAGCGTTTGCCGAGTTTTTGTCTGGTTACACTGCGGCCTTCCTTTTTGCTACTGCTTCCAAGGGACCGGCTTTCAATCGCGAGACCCGCCGCCCGTCGACCTCCACGTGGGCGAAGCCCGCCACCAGCACGCCAAAGTGGGGCCCAGAAGGGTGCGAGTCCTTGGTGCAGCTAAGCCCAACTCTCTATGTTGTACGTCTGGTCCCCTCTGATCCCTGCCTGCCTCCCTTCCAGCAAGCAAGGCCCGCAAGCGGGCGCTTGTTACGTGATCCAGTCGGGGTGAGACTGCCTTCTCTCTTTCGCTGTCACCCTCTCACACAGCGCTTGGTAGCTTTGGAGTTTCTCAACGGTTTCTGGATGTTACCATGCTCTCCTCACTGCACTTGGCTTTCGGGTGCGACGAGGATTGCAGAAGCGTTCTGGCTTTCCAAGCCCAGTTTCGGGCATTGGTAGCCACACTTCGCCTGCACAAAACACCAACAGTGGAGCAAACAGCGAGGAAAATTCCGAACCAAGATGTAACAGCATCCGCACAGCCACGAAGGAATCGGCACTTCCCCGGCATCCCCTCGAGTCGCCTGGAGGTATGTCCATGCGCTCTGCGTGCAGTGCCACGATGGCAGCACAGGGATCTTGTGGCGAGATGCCGAGGGGCAGCGCGCACATTGGCACGCACTGCTGCGACTGCTGGCCTGCGTGCGGACGCAGAATGAAAGAGAAGCAACACAGTATCGCAAAGACCCTGTCACCCCTTGCTCCCCAATGCTTGCCAAGGAGCATCTCTCGTATGCCAAAAGAAGCAGTGACTCCTTGACCCGCCTGAATTTGGCCCTCTCTAGCACTTCTTGTCCTTGGATGCACACGACCTTCTTCGCACGATTCGACGATGCTCGACTCCTTATCCTTTTCCCTCCTCTTTTCTAAGAACCGACAACCCAGAGTTTGCACACTGCTGTCAGGTGGACAGGAAAAGAATCCTCCACACCAGCAAGGCGTGGAGGCCTCAACAAGACGCATCGAACTTGAGGTTGGAGGTTGCATGCCTAGTCACGAAGCTCTACGACGGTGCAGTCCTGCATCGCAACAAAAGCAAGCAGCTTCTCAGGTTCTATTGCTGCCACTTGATCCACCCACTGCAGCATCCTGTGGACAATGCCGCTTCCCGCTCCTGCAGTGCCTGCACTGTCGCCGTACGAACGTGCAGAAGCCCTCAGCCAAAGGAAGCAGACGACATGGCGTCACAGAGATTTTCGGAGCTCTGTCAGGATGCTCAATCGCAGGTGATGCTGTATGCAAAGGCTAACGAAGCCAAAAAAAAACCAAGCTCCTGGCCCATGAGTGCCGCCTCACCGAAGGAAGCACCCGGTCCAAGGACCCCGACCGCACCAATCTCCTCCAAGCGGGGCACATGATCGCTGCCCTGTGGCGGAGTTCCTTCCTGGAACTCTCGCTGCATAGATCATGGGACATTACATGTTTAGACTGTGCATGTGTGGTCTCTCTTCTCATTGGGCCGGATGCCCACATGTATCTGCCTCTGTCTGCAGTACATGAACATCTCTCCTTGGCATGCACCTGTGCATAACCATCCACAAGCACTATCATTGAGTCGGCGGGTTCGCCGATCAGGCAAAGCGCGTAGCCACAGCGCACTTTGGTGGCACGCAGCTCTGTAGCCAGAAAGGTCGCCAGCTCACCCGGCGAGCGCGCAAAAGCGAGGAGACGCTTGAGCACCGCCTCGACTTTCGTTCGGAACCGCGGGTCCTCAATGCTCTGTTGCGCTTGTTCCTGCGAGATGTCTGCACTGTTGATGCCCCGGAAGCTGTCGACCTCGCCCATGCGCAAGCGCTCCTGCTTGACGCGGACATAGTTATGTGCAGAGGGGCTCAGCAGAGGAGCAGGTGGAGACGTAGGCAAGGGCTCCCCGTCTTCCGACACAACTGAGGCCTGCGAATTTCTGTTGGAATCTTTAGACCCCAACGAGTCCAAGTCGTCGAGGTCCATGGCTAGGGACGGGCAAAGCCCATTCTCTACCCCAAGTTCTCCGGAGCTTTGGTGGATTGGCTGAGAGGAACCTGTTCCTGAAGTTCTACCTGCATGCGGGTCCAGCTTGGCCCAGCTTTGGCCCAGCTTTGGGCAGATTGCTATGCTAGAGTGGCTACGAGTACAACTGCAACGATGCAAACACGCAGAGAGTCATATGATCGTGAAGAACTGGCTCCTTCTTTGAGGTGAAACGAACTGCGGCGAACACCCGGCCTGAAAGCTCCCCTTGTCGGTCAGTCAGCTCCACATAGCTCCACCACCCGTCCGAGTCTGGAAACCTTCCTTTTCCTTGTGCTGCCCGCAACAGCCCGAACATTGGTATATGGGTGCTCTGCATCTCCACTCCAACAAAACTTTTCGAAACGTGTGCATCTGCCGTGCCTTGCGAGACGTCGGGCCGCCTTGCGAGACGTCGGGCCCTAAATATCACCTACGCGAGGCTGCAGATGCACCTGATGCACAGAAGCGAGGGTTCTTCGATTCTGCATCGCGTGAAGGTTCTCGACATTCCCGGCTACGCCGGCTACGCTGACAGCCTCTTGGTGGGCCAGGGCCGCGCACAGGCTCAGAGCTCATCGTTCGGGGAAACAAACGAGCTGAGGCGGTTAACCTCTCAGGCATTTCCACACAGCTAGGGCTTTCAACGTGCATCGGGGGAAACAACTGAAAATCCTTAGGGCCTCTTGGGCAGACGAGTGCTTGGGAACCACACAGGTTTAAAAAGTTTGCGATGCCTACAGGCAGGTTCCTGCGCCTTCAGTGCCATGTCCTCCTTCTTGGCTGGCGCAACTTTACCTCCTGCGATGATCTGTTTCAGGCGCTCGAATTCCGTCCTCGGACAGCCAGGCAAAACTTGATCAGCTAGCACACTCCATTCATGATTTGTTCGTCAACACTTGGTCCGCCTCTGACCTCTGAACACAAAGCACTATACTTTCGAAGGACACCTACCCTCGGACCAACGACTGAGGCGGGGCATCGTTCCGCGAAGACATCTTCATCCACATGCTCCCTACGACTCTACCGAACCCAGGGAAAGGACGGATCTGCTGATTACTCAGCCCTTGGTTCGAGCCACAATTGGAATGAGCGGCTTGAACCACTCGCTTTTGTCCTGCGTCTTCTCCATTGCCTTCACGTAGTAGGATGCCGCATCCTTGTCTGCTCCTGGAGGGAACTAAGAGTGTTTGCATTGTGTGGCTTTACCTTGTCCATGGCATGCCTGGCCTGACAAGGCCTCTGCTGCTGACTTAGCAGTCCTCAGCCGAAGAGTTGGCAAATGTTGGCAACATCGGCAGCACGTAGCACGGAATGTGTACCCACTGCACTAGTAGGGAAGACTGCGCACCGCTCGCTGTCTTTTGCCGGTAGGTCCCTTTACTGCGTTTGTGCGGCACTGCTCACTCAAGTGTCTTCAGGAAAGGGGGCCACACCAAGCCCGTGTAGACGTTCAGGAAAGGCACTTGATGACATCAGCTTTGTCCGCGCCGGCCTTGACGAAGTCAGCTGCAAACCTTTGCTGCGCATCAGAGCGTGTGCAAGCACAAGGCAGAGCCAGAGCAGCCAGCTCTGGAGGCAACCTCGCCCGCCCTCTTCCCCTGAGCGCCTTACTTGTCAAATTCGCGGATCGTGCCCTTGAGTCCGAAGTAAATCTTTGCCTCCTGGCAGACCGGTGTTGCTGGTACAAGCTTTCAGCATGCACATTTCAAGTATTTCAAGTACACCTTTTGTATCACGTTGCGCACTTACGAGTCCTTCTTGAGGAAAAGTGTCATGGCATCTGTCGCGACTTCGCCGGTATACTCAATGTCAGCACCACCATTAGCTGGAAACAAGCGGAACTTGGGAAACATGGTGTCCATGTCGCCTTGCAGTAGTGCAGCAATCTGCGTGCATGCATCAGCAAAGAAACCAAAAGCAAACAGGAGCCGCCTAATTCAACAAAGCCACTGTATTCCAGATCCTTGCCAGGCGTCTTGTATCCGAACTCTTCGGCCAAGTCCTGTCTGCTGCAAGGAGGCAGTCTAAAGAACAGTCAGTGAATGGCATTGTCCCAAACTGGGAAGATGTAAAACCCTGTCATAATCTGCCTGTCCCTTCCAACCCTGATCGATGCTTCTTCTTCGATTCCTTCGCGTAGAGCACATCTCAAGAAGCACAGCCCAACCCTACCGTCAAGTTTCAAGCGTGTCGTAAGCAGATGCCTAGCGCAACTCATCATGCCAAAGGGCGCGAAAACGAAAAACCTTATCAGTCAAAAAGGATGCTCCTGGTTCATCTTTTCTCCGTAGGTTGAGATGCCGACGCTGCCAATGAGCACCTTCCAGTCTCTGCGCTCACGGGCGACTGACTTCGGTACCCATGGTCATGTACCCTTGGAGGCTTTAGGATCTTAACGCGGGCTTTCGGACCATAGTATTCCAGAGTCTCAGGGTTGCGGGTTCAGGGTTGCCACTGAACCTCAAGCAGCACATGCCAGTTTGCCAGTACGTACTGCACCTTGGCGCCCACTGCCGTCTGCGCTAGAGCTTTGAAGGCATCGGCCTGCACTGGCTTGAGGGTTAAAGTTGAGGCGTCAGGTTTTTCTGATGAGGAGTCAGGGACTTATGTGGCCTCTATCATGTAGAGGACATTTGGTTCACGGCTTCGACTCTCACGTTCGTGCATGGCAGGTAAAGCTTCGGAACCTCTCATTGGCAATGCTCTTTCGCAAGGCCCCGCACTCCGATTCCGTCCCCCCGACTAAGTCAATATAATATATAGGCATTTCCCAAAAAAGGGATACCCATTTCGTACCCCACACAGAATAGAATCCCCTTAAGGGGAAATTTCAAAGAAGGTGCCCCTATTCTCGGAAACCCCCACATAGATCTGCCACGCTTCACATCCAACAGTACCAAGATCACCTGCTCGGGAAGCCGATTCGGGCAAGCACCACCTTCAAAGTCCTTAAAGGGACCCAAATTAAGAGCATTTAAGAGCCCAACACCCGCGAGACCTCGGACACTTTCAGAGTTTTGGGCCTGGAAGTCTTAAGGGGGGGGAAGGCATTCCATGTACTTTGAAAATACTTGTGAACTTCAGGGAAGATGCAGGCCTTTTCGCCGTAAGGGTAGTCTTTGTCAAAGCGCACGAAGGCAGGAATATCCTTTCCAGTCAACATCTTTAGCGTGCTGTTGTCCAAGTTCACAACGTTGTAGTCGGCAGCCTTGGCTATACAAGTGGAGACTCCCAGATTTTGCTCAAGCTTGTCACGGAGGGAAGTCTCAGCATCTAAGAGATTAAGCACAGCCCTTCAAACTGCCAACATTGTGCTGATCCTCTCCAGTGGCCGACAGACTACTGACTACTGCCAGCCCGAGAAGTACAGCAGGAAAACGTGCCCCAACAGCCATCAACCATGAAACCCCAAACAAAGCTTCAATAAGCTTCTCCCCACGGTCTACAGAGTTAAGGCGAGCATGACCTTGTTCGGAGAAATTGAGCTGCAATCTGCAGGATGCAGATGCAGGCGACGAGGAGCAAGAAGGATCTTCAGGTGCGAACGTTACGTGGCAAATCAATGCCCCCGTTAGAAGCCACTGCGACCCTCTTCTGGCAGGCTGCGCGCGCTGCCGCCGCCAGCAGCGCCAGAATTGAGAATCGAACAGCCATGGTGCTCCTAGCAATCTGTACACCTCTGCTTGAACACAAAATTCTTGCCGGAAGCCGCATGCCGCTCGGCGCAGGCCGTGAGGGCACAAGCCATGTAATTGCCAGATGTCAGTTCGGCAAGCAAGTTTTCGGACTAAAGGCCGCCACGCAGCACACACGCTCAGTCGGAGTGGCACCAAGCATGCACTCCGAAGAGTCCTCTACTGAATCCGATTACTATGTGCATGGCCACCTGCACGCATGACCCTGCCACAGCAGACACCCGCGATCCGCCACTTGCAAGAAGTGCTTCATCAGTGCTTCAACTATCACATCTGCGCAAATGCTTCGGCGAATCGCAAGCTGCACATGGACACAGTCTACGTGTACATGTGGGGTAAAATAAGGGGTTGGTCTGTCACAGATGGACCTCATACAGTCAGGATCTGCCTCTCCACGACACAGACACACTCGCCTGAGCCCAGCGTCACGGCCACCTCAAGGTCGGGTTCGCATCGGGCTCAGCTTTTCAACAGCAACTTCAGCCGGCCAAGTGAACCAAGTGGCTTTGGGCACCTAATGCACCTATTCTGCAGTTAGGGCTTCGGGATTCAGCAGTTCCAGCAGTGCCGCCTTCCGCGTGACCCAAATTGCTGAAATTGAACAGCTACATAGGTTCGTTGCCACTTGCAAAGCTTGGGGAAAACCCACCACGCCAAGAAACACACGTCAGAGGGTTCGGTCGAATGTAGGCCCTGAGCCTGAAACACTCCTCTTCTTGTTCTTTTCCTGCCACGCCTTTACTCCGCTTTGTAACCCACTGACAAGCAGCCCTAAGCTCCAAAACCTCCAGATTGCCCAGTGACACAGTGGTCGACATCCGCACAGGAGTTGGCAGACAGAGGTGCCACAAGTAGCTCGGATGAGGACACATTCGCCCACCACCTGCAAGCTTTTACAGGGTTCTGGACCCCGAGCTTCAACTCCGTTTGGGACTTCGGTAGTTGACCCGTGGACTGCCCAGGAATTCTGAATGGAGATGGCTTCATACCGTGGCAACGATGGGCGGGACAACACTGTCGCAAGCTCAACCACAATCGCCTCTTGGCGTCTGCTTTCGTGACGTTCCGCTTTGAACGCCTCGGGTCAGCTGAAGCCTTGCGCCTATGCACCAACACATCACAGTCCACGTTTGGTGCACATTGCTACATGGATGGAGTGACGGCTTCCAGTCAACACCCTACCGCAGCATGAGCACATTCCAAACTCAGGAGGGCAGCAGCACACACGAAAGATGGTCTTGCATGTCGCCAGGTAAAGAAACGCAGGCCAACTGACCAAGCACGCAACATCACTGAACCGACATTCCAGCTACTAAAGGCTATTAGAACTTCGAGCTCGGAAGCTCAGTGGAAACTTGTAGTGCAAGACGCTCCAGCTGCACATCCGCCCAGACTGCGTCGAAGGTCTGCTGGGCATGCCAAGGTATGCTTGCGTTGGTGAGGACGGCCTCAACGAGGGCTCTGCATTGAAAGAAGAACCCATAAGTTCTAATGCGCCCAAAGTGCCCAAGGTGAGAAGCAAGGAACCACCCAAAGCTTGCAATGTCCGGCATACTTGAGCCTGTTGATCCGTTTGTTCCACGCACAGTGTGCCAACACTTGGGGGTGCTTACGACCGCAAAAGGGCGTTAAGTTGAGAAAACGCGGACATTATTCTTCAAGCGGAGTTGCATTTATTGACGACATGCGAACTATATTCCACAGCGTGGGCGTGCGCCAGCGTGGGCGTGCTCACGGATTTCCCGGGACCTCATGTTGTCCAATCGCGCTATCGCCCTGACTCTATGCGCATTTTTGTGGTGTTTATGGGGGGGAAGCCGTGCTCAATGCCTAGGTCCGCTGCGCTTTTTGAGGCTCCGCGTTGAAATTCTGGCAGGCGCGTGGAATCCTGCGATTTGGGTTCGCTGCTTGTGCGGCCAGACTACGGGGATTTGCACTTCGGAATGTTGGAAATCGCGCTCCCGCCTAGGCCTAGGCGCCGCGCGCATCGAACTGGGTTCGCCGAATGCAAAACAGTCGTCGCTTTTGGTGTTTGCGGAGGACATCCGGAGTCGACGTGTGTAGTGCAAACGTTGTTGGCCGGAGCACCACCGATTATCAAGGGAGGGTGAGGCAAAAGACCGTAAAACGGAATGCATCCCTCTCGATGCGTGCCCCGCTTTTTTTCGGGTGGATCAAAACGGAATCGAGGGGGGATTGTGCCCCCACTGATTCCGCTTCGATTTTTCCATCACCAGGGGGTGAACCCCTCGTGATTCCGTTTACATATATATTTTTTTCGATGCCCAAGATTCTTCTATGATGAAACATGAGCGATGCAAGCAACTGCAAACGTAGTACGCCCAGGACGTCCGGAGCTGGGCCGAGAACGTCCGGAGGTCCAGTGGCTCGAAAGCCGACGCTTGCTGTACAAACATAGTCCCCATCAAGCCCTTGACATGTTCTTGATGATCTTTGAGTTCTCTTGAGGGATGTTCTTCGAGTGCCACTGGAATGTTGTCTGGGAACGTTTGGAGTGCTCTTGGTGTATGCTTGGAGGACCCTTGTAATATCTTACGTTTCCACATGGTCTCCCGGGCTTCATTTGATTTAAGGACAAAGGGGGCACGCGTCATGTGACGCGACGTGGTCAAGGCAAGCAGTACAGCTGTCAGGCTGCACACAATTCAGGACGAAAAGGCACGCAATGTGACCTGACTAGGCAGGCCAGGGAGGCTGAGGCGGGCAACTGTGCCGGAATGTTGCCTTCATGAAGGCTTTCGCTGCACAAGGTGGTTTCACCATTCCTTCCAGCCTGGCCGCAGGGCTGTGGGGCCCATTGGCGGGCTTGGGTTCGAAGCTCAAGGGCTTCCCGGAAAGGTTTCCTTGTAGGCGGGCTGGGCGCTGCCCACACACTGCAGCTGCAAGCCAAATCGCAGTGGCTGAAGTGTAATCTCAGGGGTTCGAAGATGATAAGGGCTATCGAGTAAAGATTCACCGTTGGCGGGCCCAGGGACTCGTAGAGCTTAAGTCAGAGGTTATGGAGATCGAAGTTCACGAACTTCTCTTGTAAGATGTCATTTAAGCTTGCACTTTTCACAAGGGGCTCGACTGCTGCCCTTTCCCGAAACTTCAGCTGCAAAATCAGCATGAGCCCTCGATCCTGCTCGTTAGAATGTGGTCTTTTCGGAAAAGCCGGAAGTGCAACAAACCCCTTGCCGAGCTACCATAAAGCCAGCAACACCCAAACCTCATCTTCGTTGAAACACCAAACCCAGAGGAAAAACACAAAGACACTGGATGCTATGCCTTATCTTCTTCCGCCGCAAATGAAAGAAACAATCCGGGCGTGCTGCCTTAAACAGGAACCCTGAGCCAGCACTGTAACTATAACTCCTTCCATTTGGGCGTTACGGATCTTCGAGGTGATGTGCTATGATGTGCTTGTTTGACACCATTGACACTTGCCGCCCCGTCGCCCGGCCCTACATGCCCCTGCCGGCCGAGCTGCGATGCTCGGGTCTGCGAAGCGCTGGTTGCCTCGGCAGTGCCAACATTGCTTTTCTGACTCGATCGACTTGTACAATTCCCAGCGTGCTCCAACTGCTGAGAAGTTGCTGGGGAAGCGACCAGGGTCTGAAAAGTTTTTGTCGTGTTTGCCTGGATCCCCATATCCAACGGCCCAGAATAAGGGCCAGGATCTCTTGGCCGCGATGCGCTGCAGCTTTCGGCCATCATCTGTGCCGAAAAGTCTAGGAAAGTTTCCGATGACATGCTTCACAGCCTCGGCGCGCATGTGCACATACACATGCATACAAGAGCACATCCATAACGACATGCGCATCTACATACGACGAGCACACAGGCATAAACTCATGCGAAACGATGCCAAAAATAGTAGCAGCAATGATACAACTGAAACAGTGATTGCATACAATATAGGACATGGTAAATTGTGAATGGCTAAACAAGAAATAACAAGTAGCTACCAGAAATAAAAATAGCAATGCGGAAAAAAAAAAAAAAAAAAAAAGTACTGTGAATGGGCATAACCTGAACTTGTGTGTGCAACTTCGGTGAATGGGTTTCAAACACTCTGCAAGCAAAACCTTTCTTCCAGAGGAAGCATACAAATTTAAAGCAGAGTCACTTGTTTTACAGTGCTAGCTGAAAAAGAAATGAAACAACAAAGGCTCAGTGTGTGTGTTGATGGACGTTCTTGGTTGTCTTCTGTTTTCCGCTTGTGCCTGTGCTTTGCGGCTTCTTCGTGGGAACTGCACGACGGCCAGAGACAGCAGCGTTTGAGATCGGAAGCCGGTCTCAGGGCCGGGCATCATGAGCATCAGCGGCGAGCCCTCTCACCTCAAGCCGGCCTCAGGCCCAGCATCATGAGCATCAGGCGTGAGACCTCTCCTCTCACCTCAAGCCGGCTTCAGGGCCGGGCATCAGCCGCGCGCCCTCACCTCAAGCCGGCCCCAGGGCCGGGCATCATGAGCATCAGCCGCGAGCCCTCTCCTAGGGCCGAGCATCATAAGCATCAGCCGCGCGCCCTCTCACCTCAAGCCCGCCCCAGCGCCGGGCATCATGAGCATCAGCCGCGCGCCCTCTCACTTCAAGCCGGCCCAAGGCCGGGCATCATGAGCATCAGCCGCGAGCGCTCTCACCTCAAGCCGGCCTCAGGGCCAGCATCATGAGCATCAGCCGCGAGCCCTCTCCTCTCACCTCAAGCCGGCCTCAGGGCCGGGCATCATGAGCATCAGCCGCGCGCCATCTCACCTCAAGCCGGCCCCAGGGCCGGGCATCATGAGCATCAGCCGCGCGCCCTCTCACCTCAAGCCGGCCCCAGGGCCGGGCATCATGAGCATCAGCCGCAAGCCCTCTCACCATTCTCACCTCAAGCCGGCCCAGGCCCAGCAGCAAGAGTATCAGCCTCGAGCCCTCTCCTCTCACCTCAAGCCGGGGCATCATAAGCATCAGCCGCGAGCCCTCTCACCTTAAGCCGGCCTCAGGGCCAGCATCATGAGCATCAGCCGCGCGCCCTCTCACCTCAAGCCGGCCTCAGATGGCCTCAGGGCCAGCATCATGAGCATCAGCGGCGCGCCCTCTCACCTCAAGCCGGCCTCAGATGGCCTCAGGGCCAGCATCATGAGCATCAGCGGCGCGCCCTCTCCCCTCCAGCCAGCATCATAAGCATCAGCGGCGTGCCCTCTCACCTCAAGCCGGCCTCAGGGCCAGCATCATGAGCATCAGATATCAGCGGCGCCCTCTCACCTCAAGCCAGCCTCAGGGCCAGCATCATGAGCATCAGCGGCGCGCCCTCAAGCCGGCCTCAGGGCCAGCATCATGTCTCTCACCTCAAGCCGGCCCCAGCGCCAACGTCATGAGCATCAGCCGCGCGCCCTCTCACCTCAAGCCGGCCTCAGGGCCAGCATCATGAGCATCAGATATCAGCGGCGCCCTCTCACCTCAAGCCAGCCTCAGGGCCAGCATCATGAGCATCAGCGGCGCGCCCTCTCACCTCAATCCCTCAATCGGCCTCAGCGCCAGCATCATGAGCATCAGCGGCGCGCCCTCTCACCTCAAGCCGGCCTCAGGGCCAGCATCATGAACATCAGAGGCGTGCCCTCTCACCTCAAGCCGGCCCCAACGCCAGCGTCATGAGCATCAGCGGCGCGCCCTCTCACCTCGAGCCGGCCCCAGCGCCAGCGTCATGAGCATCAGCCGCGCGCCCTCTCACCTCAAGCCGGCCTCAAGACCAGCATCAGGAGCATCAGCGGCGCGCCCTCTCACCTCAAGCCGGCCTCAGGGCCAGCATCATGAGCATCAGCCGCGCGCCCTCTCGCCTCAAGCCGGCCTCAGGGCCAGCATCATGAGCATCAGCGGCGCGCCCTCTCACCTCAAGCCGGCCTCAGCCCCAGCATCATGAGCATCAGCCACGCGCCCTCTCACCTCAAGCCGGCCTCAGGGCCAGCATCATGAGCATCAGTCGGGTGCCCTCTCACCTCAAGCATCATGAGCATCAGTGGCGAGCCCTCTCACCTCAAGCCGGCCTCAGGACCAGCATCAGGAGCATCAGCCGCGCGCCCTCTCACCTCAAGCCGGCCTCAGGGCCATCGTAGCACTTCTTTTCAGCTTTGAGCGGTGGTATGGGCTTTTTCCAACCGATTCTCCATCCTTGAAGCCGGCAATACTGCATTTGTACTCATCGCTGGTATCCCACTGTCTGCATTGCAGTGTGCGTGCAGAGCCTTTCTAATTCTTTGAAGAACAATCTAGTCGGATATACAATCTAGTCGGACATGAATATGATGTTGCCAATCGTTGGCCGAAACTCTCACATGGAACACATCTTCTGCTACCAGACGCTTGCTTGAGATCAAAACTTTCATGCAAATCTTGAGTAGAAGGTCGGACTGCCTTGACCATACAAGCTTATCCAACCTTGCAAAAAGCCCGGATCACCATGGAAACGACCTCGGCGATATATGCAGCAGGGAAGCGTGTGGCAAGCGCGGGTTGGCCAAGATGTCCGCTTCCAAGTAATTCCCCATATCCTTCATATTGAGACCGGGTAGATCCTGCCAGCATCTCAAGGCATCTGTCCTGTGTGATGCAACTCCAACGTCTTCCCGTCACACCGGGCCTCATATGGTGTGCTGGTAAAGGCCCTGGCCCAGAGAGTTCGGACTCCATCCCTCCAAGTCTCATTGGTGAAACTGCGGTTGTACGGCACCTGGCCAGGAAGCATGCTGGCAGGGTGCGCAAAGAGTTTGGACTTCAGAACTCCGGCCAAGCTGGGTTACACAGATCACCAACGTCTACAAGTCCAAGCAAGAGCCCTTCTCTCCTTGATGGCATGCACTCCCCTGTAAGCGAACCCCAGCAGCTACCCACATTGGTGCCTAAACGTAAGTTCGTCACTAATCTACTGTAACTTCTCCCGGATGTCCATGAATCATGCACCATCAAACTGTAGAATGGCAACATGCAGCCCGTAGACGACTTGGAGAGGTTCAGTCGTTTGCCTAGAGCCATCCCGCAACCTTGCCCACAAAGCATAAGACGGCCTGTAGGTTGGGCAGGATGAGATGGTCAAAGTGATCGAGCGTACCTGCAAGATTCAGAAACACACGTTCGACCTGTCTAAAAAATGTATAACAAGTATGCTAGTTAATGACGGTGTGATATGTGTGTATGTGTATATATGTATATATATATATGTATATATATATATATATTTTTGATAACCAAACAATAAATTGACAACATAAACAATATACCAAAATAAGATGAACAAACAAAATTGTTGATTGTGGTGGTCTGAATGTCTGACGCAGGCCCCGCGATGACCAAAAAAACGCCCCATTCAGGCTGCTTCACCCGGCGTGCAACCCAACCTGGACCCCCTACAGAGGCCCGATTGCGAGGCCGACCGGTTACCCCGGCGCACAACCCTTGTAGAGGCCCGAAACTTCATATAACCATATACAAACATGTAAACAAGATAATCAGGTAGCAATCATATGAACATACAATACTAGAATCATAATCTTTGAATATCACATTCATACGCTAGTCCTATCATGTTTTTTGCATTCTGCAACGGAGGCGCCAACGACGGCCGAAGTCCAAGCGCTGCAATTCAGAGGCTTCTTCGCTTTCGGGATGAGGTATTCGGGCACCAAGCAGTTCATCGTGTACAGCCCCGTGTCCTTACGCACACTGGATTGCCAGTTCTCAACCCCACGCCATCATGATTTGCTTACTTGTGTTCTTTCATTGTGTTCTGTTCGTTCGCAAGAGGGCGTCGAGTCATGTCGCATCCACATGCTTTCAATGACCACTTTGACAACTATCGTCCCAGGGCTCATACGGTGCAATGACCACTGAATTCCTTACGCGGCTGGTGTTGAAGACGACTGTCAGGTCCCCAAAGCCTGGCAAAGAGCCCGTGTCCAGACGTCGCAGGTTGTGCCTTGCAACATGGCAGTCACAACACAAAAGCTTTGGACATGCCAGACGAGGCTTGAAGACTGCAAAGCGCTCGCGAGCAAAACACCGTTCAATGGACCTTTCATTCAAGTGGGAGTATGGTGATTTTGATTTAATCGCTCACCACTCGGACATGCCAGGGTGAGCGTGCAGGGGGAGTGGGCGATCCAGGTCAGCCACAATGCCTGTTGCAAAACGTTCAGCTCTGTCGGGAGCAAACTAACACCCACTGGACCCACTCAAGCAACTTGGCAATGAGCTACTGTAGAACTCAAGCAGGACCATTCCGATGATTAACCTTCCCAAAAAGAAGGGACCACAGAGGCATACTTTGGATTGGCTGGGGGTATTTGGGATTGTCGTAAGGGGCATAGATATTGGAAGTACTTGAGGCCAGGGACTGGCCCAGGTTCTACTGAGATTTTATGATCCTGGGACTGAGGGCCAATGGGTTTTCAGATTCTGGTCATCAGAGCTCTTGGTTTCTTTCTTCCGCTGCGATATTACGATCAAAGACTGTTTCACTATTGCGGCTATGGCGCGCTATGTAGATCAACCGGTTTGCAGCTTCAGGCCACGTAGGCCGCTTGCCAGCGAAAGGGCTGGAGCCAAAAATCCGTTGTTGAGCGAAGTTGTTGATCCGCGCAGATTTGGGCGTCCTTGGGGAACACGCCACAATCTACCCCCTCGGCCAGGAGCCCGACCTTCTAACATGTCCTAAAGCACTGCAGGTGGGATGATCACTAAACGCAAGGGGTTCTCCAGCTTGCACCTGCCCTAAGCCCTAAATTTCCGCAAATTCTTCTGTCCATGGCTCACATTGTGCATCAGAGAAGTCTGGAACTCGTTCGGGAACCAAGACAAATTGCCGAGCTCGCTCTCCTCACAACCACCAGAGGCTCATAGAATGGAAACAACACACAGCCAAAGCTCTCGGGCCCTGGAACCTGACAAGCAAATCCTACGCAAGAAAGGGGAACGAAAAAAACATCTCCGTCACATCGTCAAAGACGGAGATGCCGCCCTTTTGCTCGGAGGGAAGTGCCTCTGCAGCCAAGGCCGCCATTTGGCGTGGGGCCGCAGAATGATAATACAAATCTGCGCGCAGCTAGCAGCTAGACAGCGTGCTTTTTGGCAGAGCCACCGAAAATATTCTGATGAGGTTAGAACTATTAGAACAGCTGGAGAAGAAGAAAAAACAAATTCAAGCAAAGGCCCTCAGGCTTGAACGCCGTCAGGAACCCAAGTCTCGTGACAGGAAGCTTCTTCACGCGCCCGTTGCTTTTGCAGGTTCTGCCATGAATCTGTTCAGAAGCCGGGTTACATGGGAGAGCTCTGCGACTTGGGCTTCTGCTCGGTACCTGTGCACAGCACAGAAAATGGACCGTCGACGTTCACGCACGCAAATGTCAGGCTTTGGGGGTTGTATGCGATTCTCGTGGCATAGCTGATGGCAAACGAAGGAAGCTGTCAAGCAACTGAAACTAACAAAGTCCGGCTGGGACTAAGAGGGACACCAACAACTACAAGAACAATGAGTTCGCTTAAACTTAAATTTGACGAAACCCTGTGATCTGCTTGCAAAGCATCACAGTGCATGAAAAAGAAGTGCAACTTCGCTTTTCTGCTGACAACAAGGTCTGGTTCAACTACGCAGCCATCAAGGCAGATCGATGGGCGCGCAGCTTTGGGGGCCTGTTTCCTGCCAGGACGCTCTTCATGTTTCAAGGGCTGTTGGCCAAAAATCACGGTCTTTCCTTGCCCTCTGCCATGGCCAACACAATCTCGCCACAATGGAAGCCATGTCTTGGCGAATCTTACCGTCTCGCCGCAACGAGCAGGAAACCCTCCCAAAGATAGCACTCCGCCGAGCTAACCAAAGCTGTGCGCTGAGTGGCACTGTAGATGAATTAAAAGGCTATAGAAATAGCGACTAAACAGACACAGCTGGCTTAACTTTAGCTTATGTTCCAAACATAAAGAGATATTCATAAAGCCAAAGCGAATGGTGGGCAATCGGTCGCATGTGGTTAAACTAGTCTGGAAGTCTTCCGGTGCCTTCTCAGCAGCTCCTGAGATGGCAACTCGGCGACATCGGCGCAGCAATCCTTCAGCACACGACGAAACTCTGCGGAATCGAAGAACTCCAGCACCTCCCGCGGAACATATGATCTGCTGCTTCATAGAGAAACTAGCACGTAATAGACACAGCCGCCTTAGGTGTGGCTGCGTCGCTGGCTTCTTTGGCTGCCGCGGCTGTCTTCTGGAAGAGGCCTGCAGTTGATTGTTTGTTTGCCACCCGCCTAGGAAAGCACGGTGGGCCGTACTGTAAGAGGAGAACTTCGTTGCAGATACACCCATGCAAACTTGAGGCAATGGCTGACATGACGTGGGCTTGAGGGCCAGGAAGGACCCTACCCACAACAGTCGCCACAAATACCCACTACAACTGCCTCACCCCACTCGCCAGTCGTCTTTTCTCAGTCCTGACCCTGAAACGCCCATGTCGCCCGTGACAACTTGAGGGGGCCCGGACACAAAAACCACTGAACTCCAACCGCAGTCGTTTTAGCTCCCTTTCTTGAAAGGCTTTACCCTGGCAAAGCAAAACTGAACTGCTCGTGGGTTTCGGAATGCAGCATGCGGAGCTGGGAGAATCTAGTCTGCTGCTTGCCTTAGCCAGACTTACTACGCCTTATGTTCACGATATCTTCCAGGGGTGAAGTGGCCGTCCGGTCAGCCCTGGTTTCTGGGACGAGTCTCTGAGCTGCTCTTTGGTCTGCTCGGGCGGGACCGGCAAGGAGGCCAGCGCCAAAGGCAGAATTGCCAGCAAAAGACGAGGAGTCATTGGATGGTGCAAAAGGACAGATACAGGTCCTAGCAGCCAGTCATAGCTTGAGCACTCCCACATGTGACCGTACGACTTGCTGTGCGGAGAACATGAGTAGACAGACAGTAGAATAATCGCGAGGCCCGCTGCCCCTTCACGCACCGCTCGGATTCTTTCAGGGTCTTTTTGAAGATTTGGCATGGGCCTCGCAGCAGCCTCCCTTTGCAGAGTCTTTGGGCCCCTTTTGCTGGGGGCCGGCACAAGATGTGTGCGTGTCCAGCGGACGAGAACTGCCCGGCAATCGAATGAGGAAGGCCTCCTATATGGCAGTACCAACAAACAATGTACCCACCTCTTCCAGTTTCCCATCACTACCTTGGAGGCCTTCATTACCAGTTTCTGCCTGGGCTCCTGTACAAGATGAAAGAGCAATGTAGATCACCATGCACTTGGTGCCTCTGTGACCCACGCGCTCTGTGGAACACGAAAGCCGTAGGCAGCACCATTGGGGCTGAGCAGCAGGCACAGGCAGCTATACAGTCTGCGACCTCACTGCTTGCTGAAGGCTGTTATCAAAACCACACCAAGGAGTTGAAGAGCTTCCGCTGACCAGTAAATCCTTAGAGGTATCGCAGGGTCTGCATCAGACGCGTGCCTTCGGGCAGAATCGCCTTTAATCCCTTCTACGCTCGGACTGCATTTTTCGGCGCTCGCATTGAAGCAGCTATTTCTTTGTGGGGTATGCGAAGCTTAGGGTCGCAGCTGGCAGCTGAAACAGGGGCGAAACAAGCACGCCGTGAAGGGCCCAATGCTGAGAAGGTGCAAAAGTTGCCTCCTGCCAGTTATTTCTTTGAACCTTGGGCTTTCCCGTACTGCAGTGGCCTTCCCTCTCAAGACAACAAGCGTGGAGGGGGCCACCTGCGTGCAAGGCACCAACAGATTGAGACCAAGCTTGCCACAATGATCGGCCCGACAGCATCTAAGGTGTACCCCACGGCGAAGCCAAGCCTTGGCTGGACTTAAACTTGTTGACTTTAAGATGTGCATGCAACCTGCACGCTCGAGGCGGCCCTTCAAACCACTGTCTGTGCCTCAAGGTGGCTGGTGGATGCCTTTCATCATCAAGAGGAAGCCCACCGACCAGATGCAGCCGCTTATGAAAGCCGGGCGTATCACAGAATGCAGAACCGGCTTTCGCCTCAAGCGCGCTATGCCAGAGTAGATCACGTAGATGGCCTTCGTAGTCTTGAGACTTCACAGAGAAGTATTTGTCTAAGCACGTGCCCCAAGTGCCGCGAAGCAGCTGTGGATGCAAACCAAACGCCGATGCACTGCGGAAAAATGACGGCAGTTGAGGGGTAGTCTGGGTGCTCCTGAGCGCATCTGCTGTGCAAACTTTACCCTGAGGAAAGACCCCTCTGGTTCCGGGATGTTCGGGGTTTCACGGCGACTTTCCGGGCTAAGTGGGACCAAAACAACGGCCAGACAGGAGTAGCACCCTGATCTGCCATGCCAAAGCTCCAAGTTGTAGAGTGTGGCCGGCACGCTCTGCACACCTGCCAGGCTGCCAGCCACCATGGCCTCAGCAGCACGTGCCTACCTGGCAAATTCACACCTCATGTTTGGGGAGCCTTCGGTCAGCCTTGGTGGGCCAAGCATTGCACGACATTTTGGGGCGCTGCCTGTCTTAAAGCTCAGACGACTGCATAAGGTTGATTGCGGGACGAAACAAGTGAGGCAAAGCCTCCAGCTACACAAGAGAAAAGACGTTACGTGCATAATTTGCACGCAATACCAGGCTCTCCGGAGTCCTGGTCTTGGCCAGTTGGCTAGGTTACCTCGTGCTCTGCTTGGCCGCGGCACGAGGAACCTGCCTGTGAGCTGCACGCTCTTTGGCCAGAAGTGAGTTGATCAGCGCCTCTGCGCGAAGCACACAGCGAGCAAGCTTCGTCTGGACCAAGTGCTCGAGACGCGCCTGCATGCGCTCTGCACGTCTCCGCTCCCTTTGTTCGAGCTCCGTTTGTCTTCTCTTCTGGGCGGCTTCCCGTTTTTCTCGCAAAGCTTGACGCTTCAATCGGTTGGCGCTGTAGACAGACTCGGCCCGCCGAACCAGGGCTTCGGCCTCCTGTGCACTCCGGGTGCGGACAGCCCAGCAGGAGCGGCGCTCGGCCTGCATCCACTGGCTCCACACGGCTCGGATGCCTGGCCAACCTTGCTCCAAACGCACACGCTCGGCACGCTGCCAAACATCTAGAGCCTTCTCGGCACAATGCATCCGCGGGGAATACAGCATTTTGCCAATCCAGGGTCGGGCATCAACAACAACCTGATAGCTAAGTCCGATGTCCGAAAGGCCTTCCACCTCCTGCATCGCCCTCATGACACTGCCCTTGAGACGATCGAGTAGGTCGGAAGACTCCAGCCCAGAATCACTCTCTTCAAGTTCCACCATGCGCTGTCGAAGCATCGCAAGAACCGTGTGGAAGTTCACGACATCCTCAAGATTTCGGCTCACGCGACTTGCAAAGCAAAGATTCCTGTGGACTATCCTCGACTCATAGTATACCTGGTTCTTCGCAGCAATGGAATAAATGCCACGCAGAAGGCTCTTCTGCCTTCTTCTGCACTTGTACGAGACTCTGCCTTTATCAAGGTGCTTTGCTGGTTCTTCCACAGACGATCTACGATCGGGCTTCTGGGCTTCTGCCTTCGGTGAAGCTGTCTGGTCTTCAATGGATAATGTAGGACCATCGCCTTCACCTGGACCTGGACCTACTGAGACGCGGCCATCGCAATCGGGAAGTCGGCCATCGTGGCCCCCTTGCTTGGATCTCTCCATGAAACTCAGGAGGTTGGTCCGTAGCTGCTGAGACATGTTCTTGATCTGCTCCAACCTGGTTGGGTATGGACAATCCTTGAGAATCCCCTCGAGCTGCCGAAGACATCGCTCCAGCATCTGGGACTTTCGCCTCCTTCCCCGGGCTTTGGCCGTCGCTGTTCGGGTTGGGCTTGGCACTTTTGCAGAAAGCTTCTCTTTGGGACTGTGTTTGTGCTTTGCCTGTTGGCCAGGGCGGTCCTGGCTGTGAGACATGGCGCACGCTTGCTGCCGCAGCTTGGCATCGTAGGAAGCCCGCGCGTGCCCCGAGAACAGAACTTCGAAGGCTCTCACCACAAGGCGGAACTCTGCAGAAGAGCCACCCTTGTCTGGATGGGTCGAGAGTGCTTTGCGCTTGTAGGCAACCCTTATCTCGTTTGTTGACGCAGATTCTGCCAGCCCCAGCACGGCATAATAGTTATGGCTCTCCTTGCGCGCGACCCTCATGGCCATGCCAGCTTGAGGCTGGACTCAGGTTATGCTACCTGCCTATATAGCTGACTGGCTTTGGCCACCCGTATAGCTGACAACCATCTTGCTTGCATCGGGGTCGAGGGGCATAAGAAAAACCTGCCACATAAGCCTTGAGTTTTTGCCACCCCGCCAAACCCTTGAGTTGAGGGCTGAAGAACCTAGGGGATTCATTGGGTTTAGGTTTCCTACTGCACAACTCGAGACTCTCAGTGACCTTCTAAGCCTGACCTTCTGAGCCTGATCCGGACAAGATGCCTCCTCAGTCATGCCAAGCAAAACAACCCTCGTGCTCAAGCATGTTGGTGGAGGATGCGAAAGCTGCTGGAAGCAGCTGTTGTGGCTCCGAACCGACGAAGCGCAAAAGTACATGCGTACATGCGTGCCTCACATTTCAAACAGAAAAAAAGACACTGCTGGCAGAGTTGCAAGCAGCACCCCTAGAACGCAATTGCGCCACGGCTGCTTCCTGACGTGGGGGCTGTTTTGTCGGGCAACATTCATGAAGCATGCTGACAAACCCAGCTGCGTCATGCGGCAAACTGCCCCAGCACCCTGTTGCAAACTAATAAACAACATCAAAGCCAGTATGCGGAAAAACTATCACAAGGGTTCTGGTGAAGCCCCCCCCATGGTGCGACATCCTGCTAACAGCACTACACTCTCATCAAGCAACCCATGACTACAGAAACTCGAACACCTTGAGCTGAAAGCAACTTTTCGGCCTCCAAAACTTGGCTCTGCACACCTTTCCACCCCAGGACCGGGAAGCCTTTGAACCCCTTGCCCCCAAGGGTTTAGGGTTTAGGGTTTAGGGTTTAGGGTTTAGGGTTTAGGGTTTAGGGTTAGGGTTTAGGGTTTAGGGTTAGGGACCCCGCAGTTCCCGAGACCAGTTGGAAGAATTCCGGGCATCGGGCCTTGCAGGAGGCGGCGCTTCCGGGGTGACCTGCGCCCGTCAGCTTCCCAGCAGGGTTTCGTATGTTTAGAGTTGCTGAGGGCGTGGGATGCAAGGGCCTGTACAGAGAGCAAGAGATTCATAAAGAGAGAGAGAGAGAGACAATAAAAAAAAATAAACAAAGAGAAAGGGAGAAACAGAGCGAAGGAGAGACGGTGGGGAGAGAAACAAATAACAAAATGCATACATATAAGAAGCATATATACACACACACATATATATAGATATATATATATATATATCTATTTTTTTATTTACCTGTATCCACCCTCTGGAAGAATGCACGCTACGTGGCAAAAGTACCGACATCTGCCGAAAGAAAATCTCGGAGTCACCTTCAAATTTCAAAGCCAAAGTAGCCTTGAGTGCACAAACGTCATACGTTGCACGCTGCGCAATGCTGCGCACACTGGCTCTTTCGTGATACTCTCCCTCTGACATCGCATCTGCATGGCAGGATTCTGATTGCATAGCGCCCCAAGATGTCAGGATGGATCCTCCCCGACAGTCCTCGGCCACATCCGGCACCTCTGGGCTGAACTCCTCTGGAAGTTCGCAGAAGCTTTCAAGACGAGTCTTTTAAGTGACTTCCTGCATGAGCCGGTTTGTAGGGAGCCAGGGAGCCGCGTCTTTTTCCCTACGAGGCGACAGCCTCTGCTTTGGATGCTGCCACCCTGCACCTGGCTGCCGGAAGGCAGCGTCTCTTGCCCAGAACTTGCTACCACATGATGAAGCCACTCGAAGAGTCTCCTCGATGTCGTCGCCCTCGTCGACTTCCAAAGCAAAGGCAGAGAAAGCGCTGGACTCCAGAAGGCGATGATGCCTGCCGCACGTCCCAACGCTTCAGGCCCAGAATTCTTGGGGTGCTTGCCCCTGGCTGGACTGCGCGCTGCCGGGACATGTCGGGGTTCAGGCAGGGACACAATTCAAAGATGCTCCAAAATCTTGAGTCTATGGCAGCACTGGGATTCAAGCTTCCCTGATTTGGCGCCTTACCTAAGATGTCCCGGCCACAGCCCCAGCAACGCAGAAGAACATCGGCACAGACCCTGCCTTTGAAACAAGGCCCTTTTGACCCCACACATTCTGCGCCTCTCTGCCGGAACCTCCTCGTAAGTCTCCCCTAGCTGGCCCTTGCCGTGTACCTTCCAGCACTTCTGCTTGGCCGGCTTGGGACAAACGGCTTCGAAAGCTTCAGTCTTGGGCGTCTTCCGCCTCAAAAACATGAGGCAACAGGCACATGTAAGCCAAGGAGCGGTGGGTTTAGGACACGAACTGTCGGCTTCCTTCTCCTTGGACGTGTCTTCCCCGCCCTCCACGAGCAGCAGTGCAACCTCACCGGCCAAGGCCGCAAATTGCGACATATGTGGCCGATGGGCCCCAAGTGAAGGGAAGGCTTGTTAAAATCCATATGCAGTCGTAGCAGCAAATGACACCAGGATCAGGCAGCACCCCACATCGCACACGTAGAGACCTAAATCTGGGTTTCATGCCTCCACCTCCCTTCTCACCACTTGGGCCACTTGAGGGTCCGCAGTGGCATCCAAGCTGCTTCCATCGAATGCAGGCTCCAGAGTCGGGAGTCCGAAGAGACCGTTCCGACCCACCACATAGCCTGGGCTTGGTTCCCTGTTCCCCGTAGCCATTGAGACTCAAGCCTTCAGCGCACGTTACAAGACTACAGGCAAAGCACACAAACAAGGCACAGAGGTTGCTCACAAAGCCAGGCGTCCCACGATCATGTTCTGAAAATGGTACAAGGAAAAGCCTAAGCCGATGCCCAGCAGTTTCACCAGCGGCAGCACTGCCTCAAGGCAGGTCCGGACTCCGATCCGAGTAACTCGAGCCAGCGGTCAGCGGCGCAGTCGTATCGCCATTTTCGGATGGGTGTCAGCACTAGGAAAAGGGTCATATGTCAGATACCATGCAGAATCGTTGTGTGTGCCAAGCGTGCCAAGACACAAAGTTGGACAGCGCCCACAAAGAGCCACCGAAAACGACCTTCGGCGGCACACCTGCGAAAGTTCACTCATTTCCAGCCAAAGGCGAGAAGAAGCCCCGAATGTGTGCTGTAGAACGCCTTATCTTCAAGCTTAACCCTTTCGGGCCCTGTGGACCATTTGACAAAGGCAACTTGTTGAATTCCTCTGGGTGTGGGTGCCTCTACTCAGATCCCCGCCCAACATCGCAGCAGCAAGGCCGACAAATAGGATGCCAGAGCACATAAACCACCTCAGCGCACTGCGTGTGAATTCAATATTGTAAAGTCGGAAACACCGGACTTTTTCACATCTGCTTGTGGAGTTGTGACTTGGCTCCGCTTGTGTTGACCAGTTTCTGAGAGGGCCAATTTCTGATTTGCTGCTTCTGACTTTTTCTGCGCCGCAGTTGCTGATTCGCAGTTTCGTACTTGCAAGCTGGTTTCTGAGTTTTTTCACTGATCCACTGATAGGGCTACCTGCATGAAGGTGGCAGACGCCGACTGACGCGCCTCACATCGCTGGAGTGTCAGCTAAAGCCCGCCTCTTAAGGCAGAAGCTGGGGCTCTCCCGGACAGTGATACAGCGCACATCATGTATTCATAAGTTGTAATGTATTAGTACGTCGTATCACCTGATCCTAACCGAAAACCATTTCAAAATCATGACAGGAAAGACTGGCTTGGAAACGCACAAGGTTAAATCACCTGAAGTCAGCCAGGCAACTGGAAAGTCGTCCCATCATAGATCCTTGGCCAAGGTCTGTTCTGCACATCATATTCAGTTTGGTTAGGTGTCTTCATTTTGTGCCGGCACACAGCACAAGGTCTTCTCTCTCGAACAAGACTCTTGTATTTCTTGACCGGCACATACTGCACGCCAAACGCAATGGCAGCTGCCACAGCGGGGGCAATACCAGATAGGCCCATGCCAAATGAGGCCGACAAAACCCGGCACTCTCGTGCGCTTCGTATCTTCGTGGGCGATGTGCTACAAGTTCTAATGGCTTTCCGGCTGCTAAAGGTGCAAGTTTTGGCGCTGCTGACGGCTCCTGGTCTAGATGCCACAACGGTGCAGTTGTCAACCGTCTCATATCCCTGCTTGCAACCAGGTGCGGGCAAGTCAAGGCACATGCTGTTGCATCATGCTCTCCGACGAAGAAGTGTGTGCATGGGCCCAGGCAAGCCTGAACTGGTTTCTTCGGCTTCTTCCACGACATCCACGCATCCCATCTCTAGATCACGTGAGACTGTCACATGCCCTCAGCCCTCAGCAGGCGCCGCTTCTACCTGGCGTACCCACATGGCAGGGAGCATATACAAGTAGCACTTAATCACAACACACCCAAAAACTCAGTGCAGAAGCTATGACAATGAGCATCGAACACACACGGCTGATTGGTGATTCGATGTTTCCCGGACCGCCTATTGCTCGAGGGCAGCACCTAACCACATTGCCATTTCAGCACCTCAAAAAAAACGAACCTCAACACGCTTCCGACTGACAACAGAACGACATTCCAGAAGAAGAACAAGCGAGGCTAACTCCTTCAAACTTTCACAGCCAGTTCCACTTCGAGACATGGCAAGAAGAGCACTTCTCATCGAACGAACCTGCACACAATAAAGCAAGCACAATCTTACCCAACCTGCAGTTCTGCGGCACAATGTCAAGCAATGCTTGGCATGCGGGTGGCCGAAGCTGGTCTGGGTACCAGGCTTTGAAGGCAGTGGCCAGCCCACTTCTCATGCACCAGCCCACATTCCGCGTTGAGCACGATGCGAGCATGGTGTAAAACCCGCAGCACAGGACGCTGTTCCGCGGGCTTCCTCGGGCTAGATGCTCGGCCCAGACACCCACCCCCCTTAGAGGGGGGGGATGCTGAAATTGCAATTTACATTTTGGGCCCTCGTGATTTGCGGCACTCCTCGGGCGCCAGTTATGCAAAATTGTAAAGTAAAAGCGTTTACAATTATGCGCCCGCTCCCCCATTTTACATGTTTAAGGGGGTGGGGGTCGGCCCAGCTCTGCGCTGCCGGTCCACATCACAGCCAAGCATGTCAGGCCAAAGCAACCCAGGAGCTGCTGAATGTACGAAAATCGTCTCGGCACTTCAAAGAAGCACGAGCAAGCGCCTGCTCGTCCCGACAATATCAACAGAAAGCTATACAAACAAGAAGCCTTCCACAAGAGCCATAATTATGGGCTGCATGCACAAACAAGTTGGGGGGAACCGCCACGACAGGTGGAATCTGCCGAGGCTGGACCAGGGGCCATGTCATGGAAAGGCAAACGATGAATGCCACGAACATCTGACAGAGTCGGAGGCATAGCCCAAAAACAACCGCTGCCGGTAGTTCGGCAGGATGTTCGGCACGGTCCTTCAACAGCACCACTGGTTGGGGACATTGAATGTACGCGTGGCATCACACATGGAGCCAGATCAAGGATCTAAAAAGTGCCATGGATGTACTTGAAGAAGTTGCCCAAGCCAGCTGGTGATAAACGCAGCAATTAACTGAAATCCAAGCCCGTGAAAAACCGCTCACGCACGTCCCAACTACGCACAAACAACCCAACACTTCGGACGGAGACTCGACAGGTGGGTCAGAACTTGGAAGTAGAAAGATGCAGAAAGCGGCAAAGTTACATAACCTCAGAGCCTCAGGCGTGGACAGTTTGACTAACCACATGTTCTGGTGTGCTTCAATTCCTCATTGCATGAGAGTCACAATGAGTCACACGAGGTGACGCAGCTACCAGCAGGGGCCTGTCTTCTTGCCAGCCTGCCTGGGCAGTTGGTGAACGAGTGAATCGAGAACAGACGGCCCTTCCCGAGCTGGGGCGCACGCAGCCGAAGCAGCACTGCCTCGCATGAAGCGATGGCAGCCTCGAGGCGGCGGGAAGCACAGTGTTGCCGTCGAAATGGAGACATGAAGAGAAGAAATCACTGCAGAGCTGTCCATGTAAGGCAGCAAATAAGGCGGCAGCATCTAAACCTCGCAAAATAAACGTCAGCTGATCTTGTCTACTGAGCAGCGAAGGGCTCTGCTACGCTGCCTGCGAAAATGGCAGAATGCAACCTGTTCAACAACCGCAAGGCCCCCGCCATGGAGAATGTCAATCTCTTGTTCGACCTCATAGATGACCTGTGTCACGGCGACTGGCTAGCCCTGCACCCCCCATCCGTCCTCACGATGCGTGCCTAACAAATACACGTATAACTTTTCACAGCACAGTTCCGACAGAGACGGTCTCTGCATGAACGTTGCAAGTGGGCAGAAGTGTCCAAGGAACACCAAGTCATCACATGTGCTCGGTCCTGCCATCGCTCACGCTCAGCCGCAGAGCTGTCCTGCAGGCACCGGGCAGTTTGTCGGAAAGATCAAGGGTTTAGGGTTTTTGCCACCCGACTAGCCACGGCAATGGTTTAGGGTTTAGGGTTTAGGGTTTAGGGTTTAGGGTTTAGGGTTTAGGGTTTAGGGTTTAGGGTTTAGGGTTTAGGGTTTAGGGTTTAGGGTTTAGGGTTTAGGGTTTAGGGTTTAGGGTTTAGGGTTTTGGGCCACCACCTTCTTGCGAGGTTGCTGCAGCCACCGTGACCACCAGGAGGCCTCCCCGTGAGTTCACACGCGAGACGGGATAGACAAGAATCTGGCTGCAACTTGGCAGATTCCATGGGACCCTTTCCTTTAGGGGGCTCAAATTCACGCTCGCCCAAATACTTTACAGATACTAGTACCAGTACTAAGACTGATGCTCATATGACTGGATTGGAAAGAATTCCTGTCAGTCGTGAAGCATTTCCTTCGATGGCAGCTTTGCAGGGCTTAAATTCGCAGGAGGCATGGGTTTAGAAGGATTCTTTTGAGTTTTAAAGCACTTCTTTTTTGCTGGCATGACGTCCTTCAAAAACAAGGTTTGCAAGGCTTAAATTCGGGGGCGCCCCCCCCCCCCCCCCCCCCAACCCCTTTTGCCATTTGCCAACACAAAAATACCTGAAACCTGGTCTTCTCGGCTTTCAAGTTTGTCTTCCTTGTTTTCCGGATCGGGTTTTTCTGATTCCGACCGGTGCTTTCTGAAACCGTCTGGGTTCCGATTTGTTTTGCATGCCATCGATGCCAGTTTACCAAGGCTCGTCTCTGCTTGCAAGGGCACCGGAAAATTTGTGAGTGTTCGGGTGTTCTTATTCTGCCGGTGTCGTTCTTCAGCCCATCGCCCTGCAGGGTTTTGGAGCTTGACGTCCCACCTTGACTAACTTAAAGCAACCTAAATTGCTAGTTCATGCTCATACTTACAATGGCTTCAAAAGGGAGGTACTGAGAGCAACTACACTGACCACATGGCTGCGAGGATGGCTAGCCTTCTGATCAGCGTCTTGTGCAGGCGTCTCCTGCAAGGTCACCCAGTCGGGGACATCCCTCGGACCCACTCTCGCAATTCCGCAAGCCACTAGGGAGCACATACCACTTAGCAACTCAGCTGCAATACATGTGCCGTGCCAACGCAGCTTCTGCATACTTTTAGTTCACAGTGCCCCCTGCATGTCCGTTGCAGCTCAGTGCTCACCTGCACGAACAGCAACTCGAAAATCATGTCACGGAGCTTCTGAATGCCAGTCTCCAGGCGAGAAATTTCCTGGCATGGCAAGAGCGTATGGCGCTTTAACACATGAACAGATCCAGGTGCATCACCACATCACAAAGAAAATGAAGTAGGCAAGGAAAGCGTTAAGGCGAGACACCAGACTTTACAAGAAGCAACCAGGATCCATACGGAGTGCTTGATTTTGCTTCTGGATGGCCACACGGCCTGTACGTTGCTCCATGGAGCCCTAGCCCGCCTCTGCTGGAATCTCCTCCGCGCGCGGGCCTGCGAGACCTTCGCAAAATTTCACAGCTGCCAGCTGCAGAATGCAGCAGCCCCTCAGACATCGTGTCGACCGCGCATGTTTCTGGTGCATTCAGCTCCAAGGAGGTGTGTGCATCGGCCACGGCTGTCTGCCACAAGATAAACTTGCGGCGAAAAAAAGGGAGAAACCCCATCCGATAAACCTACTTGGCTGGCACATGCTCACCAAAAGAAGAGTCGTCGTCACTAAGCAGCATTAGGAAGACTCGAGCGGGGACTCCAAGAATACAGCTAGGGAAACGCGTATTCTCAATAGCTCTTCATAGCTCTTCTTCTGGCGTACCTTTGGCCAAAGCTTCCGGCAACCGGCAATACTCAGTTGTCATCAGAAGCAAAGTCAAGTCATACACGGATGGAGTGCATGAACACACTCACAGGCTGTTTGTCAGCCTACAGTAACAAACGTGACAGAACGTAAGCCAGAATCCTGTACGCGGCTTGAACGCTCACGTTGTGTGCGCGCTCTTTCGCGCATGCAATTATGCCCTGCAAGTTACCTGCCTGACAGAAGGATGGAGCGGCCGCTGACCAGCGGTACCACCAACTAGAAGCTCGGTGGCAGGCTCTCCTATTCCAGCTACCTCAAATTCTCTCCGTCCCTGCATCCATCGACTGCCCGGTCAGCACACCGCCCATCCTATCGGAAAAGACAAGGCAGACCCTGCTCAAGTTTAAACACGTGCACATCAGGTGGTTTTCTGCCAAAGCGAGCAGCCCCTCGTTTGGGTGCCAGACATGTGTCACCTGCCACCCTCAAGCAGGCGCTGGTGATGCTTCCTGTCCGTGTATTGCTTCAGGCGGCCTGGGAACGGGAAGCACCCGGAAACTTGCAACTTGATAAGGTACCACTATGAGCATGCGAGACCTCGAGCCCCTACACCATTGCAGTGGCATACTGGGGAAAGGGTACCCGAAGGCACGGACGTAAAGGCTGACAGCACCAAATCGCGATGATATTCGCATTGAAGTGACTCAAGTGAGCCACATCCCTGATCCAAGAGCCATGCGTGGCACACGCTGGCTCCAACAAAAGCGGAATACTGCAAAGATCTGACTGCTGCAAGGAATAACCGCCTAAATACTCCGTTTGCAGCATTCCCTGCCTATGCAGAAGTTTCAAAAAGGACACTGAATTAAGTCAAACTCGATCGAGGCCACGATGAAACACACCCATTCATAACACACTGTGCAACAACAAAATCCCAAACTCAAATGCTTCACTGGCGTTTCTGCACTACACAACACAACCTCTTGAATCGACCACTTGCCGTGCTCGTTCAAACATATGTCGAGGTATGCGTGCACACGCCACGCATCGCCTTCGACTTGCAGAATGTCTCACTTAGGCTTGCCGTCTTCCTTGACGCACCTCAGCTCGAATCTGAACTCATCAACGTGCGCTGGAAACATTTGCATACATAATCCCCCACACAAAGCCAGCGCACGTCCCCCTTCCATTCCTTAAGAAAACCAACGAACCTATGGGTTGCGTGCCACGCGTGTCGTTGGAACTTCTGCTTCGAAGTAGCTGGGATGAGAAGTGGAACAAGAAAGTGCCTATAGTTCCCAGGCGCAACGCGGCCAAACCCGCAGCAGAAGGCGTCTTTGTGAGCTGCGGGTACTTTACAGGTCCCTGTGAGGACCGGGCAGTCTTGGAAATATTTCCGAAAGGCGCATGCGATCACGCATGCCATGAGACACTTGGGCACGTGAAGCCCACCCCCTTTGTGCATGTATGAAGTTCACTCCCCAAAATGTTCCTGCTGCGATGAAGGATATACTCGTCTACCTCTAATCTGCAGAAACTTCATGCAACTCCTCATAATTGCAAAAGTTGTGCACATTTCCGGGGACATGCTGGGACTGTTGTGTGCACTCAGTTTCGTCCCTCTCCCCGCACGCGCACATGCCACCGACGCATGTCTCCGTGCCTTGTGTGCCTTTGCCTCATCCTGGCGTTGGTGTCTACCGCCCCATGGCTTCAGCGCCATGGGAGTGTTTTCAATGCCTTGTCATGGCCTGGGTGCCCGGCACAGGACCATGGCATGCCTTGCTATTTGCTCTGCTTTCTTACTTGTTCGATTTACGCGGTTGATGGGCCGAGGCGCAATCTCTGACAACCCTAGACATCCTCAAATCTCGCAGGTCTGTCATGAACACCGGCAGGTCGTTGAAACTTGTAAAACCGTGGAAAATGTTGAAATCCAATCACTGCAAGATGGGGCACTATCAGCGCACGAAGCTGAAGGGAACGCCGCCCCAAGTTGTTCACGTAGCGTGTCTGGATCTCCTTAGCTGGGCAGCCTGTCAAGTTTCACTCGTGGCGATGATGAAACAGCCATGTGCACCCAACTGTCGCAGACGGGGCGCGAGCTCTGCATCGTTTTCAAAGCAGGCTTGGCTTGTCCGCGGCGGCAAACTCAAGGACCGTCTGTCTGCATGCGGCTCCTCCTTTTTGCAGCCGAGGAAGGTGCGCTGAAGCTCCATAGCCCAAGTGGGGACTCTTGTGTCTCAAATTTGCTGGAACCCTGGCTCCCACAGCTGCAGACACAAGAAGCCATTTCTGCAGAACGTAATGCCGGGATGCACACAAGGTCCAAAGTGATGAGGCTCACACGACACGCCGCTGCTGCCAACGACCGTGCATTCCATCCACCGTCATAGTCCGCCACGCCGGCCTGCGTGCAATTTTTGTGCTACCCCGAGTGGACTACCCCGATTGAACATCCTGGCCTCTCCCTCCATGGATCTTGGAAGGATCAGCTGGATGTGGGGCGAAACAGCCTCCAATCTGCACGTGCGACAGGCTTCCACTTCGGAAGCGCACGTTTGTGGTCACACGTGATTTCGCATCGGGGCAGGATCAATCTGCAATTGCTATCTGTCTTTTCAGGGCATGGCTGCTGGGTATTCCCAAAGGAACGCATCAGGAGGAAGGGGCCTCAGAAAAAAAAATGCATTGAACGACTATTGAACATGATGATCGCACGGTCTTGCTATACTGCGGTGCGCGACCCGTTTTCGCAGGGCACTTGGCGCAGGGCGAAGCTGTCAGGTCTAAAGCCGCGATGCTCACAGGAATCGCAGACTTCCGCAATAGGCCTAGGCTAAACAGGTCGGAGCCATGCCACAGAAAACCCCGCTCTTCAAACAGCCCTGGTTGAAGACATCTGCCTTCCAAATCTTGCAGAACTGGCAAAAAGACCTCAGGCCCAGCACAAGCTGGCCGAAACTCTCTGGCCACGTCAGCATGCTCAGCCATTCTGGCGACTTCCAGGCTGCCAGCTTTTGATGCCAACGTGGCCTGACCGAACGCTAAAAGCAATCAAAAGTATTCGCCTGCACAAGACTCCACTCAAAGCTGCACGGCACTCTGTGCGCGCAGCTGGGTGGAACAGAATCAACATTGTCGGAAAAGGTCGTTCCAACACATCTGGCCTTCGGACATGCAACATGCACGAAACACACACGCATACACAAAAGAATGAACGCTGGTGAACGCTGGCGAAAACAAGCCCAGGTTCGGACATCTGGCCAAAGTTAACAACCTGGAAATCTGGAACCTGATGCAGGCACATTTGCACACGTAGCCCCTGACAACGCTAGTCTCCCAAAAAAGGCTCCCGCGCGGTGGGCCGAGAGCGTTCTTCTGCCAGCTGCCTCAAAACAACAAACATGTTTTCTTCAATGACCCAGTGAGCAGCTCTTCCCCCCTTTGCCTGTTTGTCGTGCTCCGCCCGCTGCAATAGATATGGCAAATTGCCATGCACGATCAGGACCGGGAGCGCGAGCTGCCATTTTGAAGCTCCACCCGATTCAACGTTTAGTTGCTGGATGTGGAACCGTCACATCCGAGAACAAAGCCAACAAAAAGACATAAAGACATGCGGAGCCACACCATCGCGGCAAACGTCAGCCATGGAAGAGCCACGAAGAGCTTTTGCCACTTTCGCTCTGCGGGCTCCAACCTGTCACACAGCCGCGCTTGACAGATGAACCGACACAACGCACCCCGCTTTGTTTCTGGAAAACACGTCTTGCGCATTGCCCTCACCAGCATAGAACATCAGCTACGTACCATTGCGCAGACATGCAAGCTACGCCGCTACGCAGAATGAGCTGGGTTGCTCTGGCCTGTTGTCCGGCAGAAGGAAAGCCTGCAATTAAAACTGACGACGACATGTACATCGACTGGAAAAATGGAAGGACTTAATTTCTTTTCATTCTAAACACTCAGCGCACTGCGTGTGGGTCGTCACTGGGCAGATAACGCACAGCTGCTGGTCCGACCTGCAAAATCTCAACTTTTTGTGTTTACAACATACAATCCAGTACATGACAACACATGACTAGTCCACACGATATCCTAACTTAGGCGCCGCACGCGTGCAACCAACTCTCTTCTGCGACTTCGGGCAAGAATCGCTTCGATGGAGTTGTCTGCCTCGCCACGAATATAACACATGCACCACCAGCGCCAACTTGCCATGGTATGCCAAGCACATGTGTCCATCCTCGACTTGCCGTTGCTCGTCACTCGCGACAATGTCGCCACGAGTCGTTACAGCAGGTGGCTGGTCGGCCTAGTCACCAAACAATCGTCTGACTGCAGGAAAACACCAGACACACGTTTTTGCTCCTGATTGGCCAAGCGTGGTTACACGAAGAAGTCGGGAAAACCTCTGTACGACAATGCAGTTGAGGGGGGGAACCGTGTCTGCACGACAAGGCAGTTGACCGTGTCCTTGGGGCCCGTGGACATCCCGTGGACTAAAAACCCCCAACCGGGCTCGATGAAAGCTGGAGCAAGCTTGGGGCCTCCAACCCTCCTTCCCCAAGCATATCTCCCGCGGCGCACAAGGCGTAGGACAACATTGCTAGCTCGGCCACGTGTCCCCCCGCGGATGGGGAGAGACTGGGGAGAGAAGGACCCCGAGATCCCAGAAGGTCTACTAGCCTGGGATTGGCATGACCTCTCAGTGGGGGAAAGAGGAGATGCCGAGGAGTCGTGGAGGAGCATGTACAGCGACCAACTGCTACCAACCCAGCACCTCACGGGCTGACCGCGAGGTCGGCACACGCGGCCAGGTGGAAGGCTGAAGTTCCCGTGACGTTTCTCCGACGCCGGACGGCTCTGCCATTGGCGCGTGCAAGCTGCTCAAAAAGGCGCGTCCGTATCCGGTTGCTGTCAGCGCCCTCAGCCTACTGGCAACTGCGTCAGCGAGGATGAAGGAGGCTGCTGAATGCCTTCCTTCCGCTTCGAGCCGATGGGCTGGTACAAGAGGCCAGCGTCTGTGCACAGCTGCTCTGTTTGGTGCTTGCGCTTGTGGAGGGAGGAGCCTTCCGCAGCGCCGACGGTGGCTCTCCAAGTAGCCTCCCAATGGTTAGGCTCCTGGGCATTGACTAAGGGTCGGGGGGCACCCGGAATGCTTCCGCCAGGGAGCCTGTCCAATAGCAGGCCCGGCTGCTGCAGGAGCACATCCGCTGCGACGCAGTGCCATCCCAGGTAAAAGCTGCGGTGCTTCCAAAGCCGACAGTAGTTGAGAATGAGGTCTCGCACATGGTTGTGCACGGCCGTTGGCATCGCCACCTGCATGCAGGAGAGCGCATGCACAGAGGCCACACAAGCAGCAGGACCCCTCGCCCAGGCTCACATCGACTCCAATCGCAATCGCACTGCAATGTCACATGTGAGCGAGGGCGTGAGCTCCCACAACCGTGCTGCCCCGGCTGCGGAAGCAGCATGGTGTCGGCGCGCATCATCCGCAGTAGCGCTGGTCTCGAGAATGGCCGCGCGACCAAGGTGTTTGCCAAGCACCTGCTGCCGCAATGCGTGTCCGGCAGGTCCCCCTCCCATACGTAGTCTGGCCATTATTTTTTTTTTTTCGCGCGCCTTTTTCCGCAGCCTGTCATAGCGGGGGTCGGGGTCGGGAGGGAGAGGCCTCACTGCCGCGGCGGCACGCGGCTGGCGGCCGGGGGGCGATCCCAGCGGCCATCGGCCAGGACTTCGTGCAGCTCAGGCGCGGCATCATCGCCGTTGCTCTCACCTGCAAGGGGCAGCTCGAGCAAGGAAGATGCGAACGCGTGCTGGGCCGCAACGGCCAGGAGCGCCGCCCATCGCGCCACCCAGGCGGTCTGAGCCGCCGGTCGGAGGTGCGCTGGGATGGTGGCAGCTCGGTGGCGGGCCAGGAGGCGCAGGAAGGTGGCTGCTTCCGTGCCAAAGCGCCCACCCACTTCCAGGGCAATGACAACCAGGCGGCACCGCCGGGCACGGAGGAGCTCGGGGTACGTGCCATGTCGCTTGCGCCGCGCTGCTGCGGTGACAGAGCGCCCCGGCTCAACGTCAGCCCGCGGGTGGGGCTCGCCCGTACGTGTGAGCGGGGAGACGAGCGTGGCGTCAACCGCGAGCTGCGAGCCGTGCCAAAGGGACAAGCCGTTGGCCACGACTTCGATGCGCCTGTCATCTGCGACGGGCACGTCGATGTTCATGTCGGCAACGCGGACGTTGCGAGCGACACGCGCACCGGCTTCGCGGCAAACCCGCGCAACGGCGCGCTCAAGTGGCCCTGCACGCGCGGCGAGCACGCCGCTGGTAGCGCACGCGGCACGGTGGTCCCCGAAAGTGTCGAGCCTGCCACGACAGCTGCACGTGCGGGGGGCGAGTGGCAGGGGCAGGCGCAGGCGCCGCAGGAGCAGAATGCGGAACTGCGCATTCGGAATGGACACGGCCTCGTGCGTGGGCGCGACAGTGATGGCTCGGGCAGAGTGTGGCCCAGCCTGCGACAGCAGCAGCGCACGGGACGCAAGGGTGAGGTCAGAAAGATGCGTCTCGCACGCGCGCTCGTCGCACGCTCCGGCAGCGTGGCGCTGCCATCCCCGCAGGGCATCACCTGGCTCGAAAGCGCAACCGCGCGCTGGCGGCGCGTCCGAGGCGTCAAGCAGGGAAGCCCACGCCGGCGCGTCGTAGCCGATGGCGCGAAGGGCATCGCGTGCCTGATTCGCAGCGGCCGCCGCGGGCAAGGGCACATGGCCCTGCAAGGCATGGAGCAGCCGGTCTGCAGCTACCGGCGCTCGGGCTTGGATAACGGGCAGCGTGTCACACCAGGAGGCCCAATGGGCAGCTTGGCGGGCAGCAACAGCGGAGCGCAGACCAAGCCCCCCAAACCGCAAGGCCAGCTGCGCCGTTCGCAGGCTGGGATCAGGCAGGGGCGCGGCCTCCAGCTGCAAGAGGCGGGTGAGGCACTGGGCAACTGCCGCGTCGTGGTCCCGCGCATACGCCTCGGTCTGGTGGGGGGGGAGGACCCGGAGGAGGTGGTTGGCCCGTGGCGCAGCGCAGAACAGGAGCAGGAGCCACGCTGCCTGCAAGCTGGACAACTGCGGGATGCGGCCGAGGAGTCGGTCATGCTGCGCACGTTTGAGGCGTAGCTGCGCATGGACGTACGCGTCATGACCCAACGGCGCGCCCAGCACGGTGAGGCCTTGCTGGTCGGGCGGGAGCGACCAGTCGCCGACCCACGCTGGGTCCGAGGAGCTAGCGGCGGCCAGGTCGGCTATGGTCGGGGGCTCTTCACCGGCCGCGTTCCATATGCGGGTCTTGCCCGCATGCAATCTGACCCGCGCATGTTCCCACAACGCGGCGGACAGAGCATCCAGCAAAGGCCGAACACGCTCAGGTTCAGCGACGACGTAAATGTCGTCTAGGAAGGCGAAAACGGCCTCACCCGGGAGAAGCTGGCCCTGGAGTTCGGCGAGCGCAGGGTGCTGCGCGAGGGCGTAGAGCGCTGGCATCAGAGGGTCGCCTTGCTCGCCGCCTTCGCCTTGCTGGATGCGATGGCCGTGCCCGGCATCGTCATACCAAGTGTAGGAGCTGCTCTCGGCGTAAAATTGGCGCGCGTAGGGCAACAAAGGCCGCAGCGCCGGGCGCTCAAGCAGCCCCCGCAGCATGGCTCGACGGGAGACGTGGTCGAATGCCCCAACAGCATCAACCGAAAGGATTGTTGCCCGCGGACTGGCCTCAGTTGCTGCGCGGAGGAGGCAGACGACGGCTTCAGTCCCAGCAGACGTGCTAAGGCCGAATTGGAAGGGCAGGCACGCCTCTTGGAGTTGGGGGCCGAACTGCTGCGCCAGAACCCTCCCGACCAGGCGGCGCAAAACGTCGCCAACAACTAGGGCCCGGACACGGCCATTCGGCTTTTGCAACGCGACGACTCTGCCGACGCGCACGGCCGCAAGGACGTCGTCCGGCACCTGCGCACGAGCAAGTAGCTCGGCTGCAGTGTGAAGAAGGCGGCTGTCCTCCTCATCATCAAGCATGATGCGGAGATGCTCATTGGTGGCGCCGCTCGGCCCGGCCGCAGAACCGCGGCGCGCGGACTGGAGACAGGCGACGAAAGCCTGTTGGGGGAAAGCGCACGGCTGGTCGGGCTGAAACCCCAGAACATCAGCATCATGCGGGCCGTATGCCTCGGGAGGGCGGCGGTCGGGGTCTGTGAGCTCGGCCAGGGTGGCCGGGGACCCCACCGCGAGAGGCTCGGCGGTGAGCGCGCGGCTTGCCGCGGACAACTCGCCAAGTTGGACGAGAGACTCAGCCCGGTACGCACGGGCCTCGTCAGTTGGGGTCCGCGCAGCGCCCCTGCCGCAGGCTGGCAACGTGAAGGCCATGTCGGCGACACGGCCCAAGCCACCAGTGGCAACATCGCCTGCTCCCAGGCAAGGAGCCCGAGGACAAAGATGCTCGAATGCAGCTTTGACTCCAGCATCAAACGAGTGGTGCGACTCAGGTAGTGCATGCGGGAGGCTTTGCTTTTGCTTTTGCCCGTGGGACAGGTTGCTGGAAAAGCGTTCGCGAACTACAGGAATTTACATTTCCACTGTGAACATGTCTATGTACTCAGCTAGAAAGCTTCCATCGCTCAACATCACATGCAGCATCAACCCAATTCACATCGTTTGGGAAGCATTGGACAACAAACTTTGACAGTTGATCATCCCATTTTGCACGAGGCCGGCCCACAACTCTCGTGGGTCGTGTTGTCGTATTCGCTAACCACCGAGTTCTGGGATCCCATTTGCAAACCAAGCTCGGCCACTGACTTCTCGTCACGATTGCCGCAAAAGCGCACTGCCTTGACAGCAATCGATGATCCCAAGCAGTGACAGGGTACTGTTGGAGGGCTGAGGCAACCCGTTGGTTGTTTTTCTACGCACCTTTTTCAACGCAGCATGTGTCTCCAGTCAATGTCAGGGCTCGGTGGGCGAGCGGGGACAACACCGGCACTAGTGGCCGGACGCACGCGCATCATGGTGTCAGACCAGGCTTCACCATCCACCCGTCGCCAACCAACAATTGAACGCAGCATACGCCTCTGCACGATGTTGAGGTCATGAAGTTGCTTCTGGGTCAGGGGCAGCGTGTGCCAGCTGAACAGCACAGTGGGAGTAATCACCGCATCGACATACTTCGGCCGATTTCGAACTGCAACATGTTGGTTCTGCAGAATGTGTTTGTCTTTCATGAACTTCCCCAAGCCACATGTGAATGGTGAGCGACTTCGACTGCTGCCCTTTTTGTAACATTTCCGGATAGGGAGCGCCCCAGGTATTTGTGCGTCTTGTCTTCGAACAACACTTCCAGCACATCGTCATCAACTTCAATGTACATTGGTGATTCGAGAGACGACATTGTGAATATCTTGGTTTTGTCCGCATTCAATTGCAAGCCAATTTTGCACAGCTCTTGCTTCAAGAACGTGATCATTGTGGTAAGTGCATAACAAGACTTCGCATAAAACCGAAGAGCATCAGCAACACGAATGTTCAATGGCACTGAACATCCCACCCATGATGCTGAGACGCTGCTTCCATCTGTCCAACGCATATTGCAAGGCAAGGTTGAAGAGAAAAGGGCTGAGAAGACCCCACGCCGTATATGAAATGGCCGACCATCTCTGACAGCGCCCGTTTGTGACGCGCATCAGGATCTCAGCAAAGACTCGTATGCACCAGGCATGCCAACTGTATCCAACGCTGCAAAAAATGACACGTGATCAATTCGATCGAGAGCTTTGCATAAATCAAGACTTGCACACCACAATGCGCATAGAAAACGAAGCAAATACTGTAGGGTTCCCCTACTGCATGCCGCCCTGGGGGCGCTCTCCGCGCGAGCCTTGAAGCTTTGGCGCGCCGAGCCGAGCACATCACCCTGGTGGGAAAATGCGCGGCGAGCCCTTGCGGCCTCCCGCCCCGTCCCCGTCCCCGTCGCCGTCCTCACCGACGCGCTCATCGCCTCTGCGTCTCATCGCGGTGATGCCTTGCCCGCCGGCTCCTCGCTGAGGCGGCCGCGTTGCCGTCTAGCACGCTCCTACACCTGGGATGGACGGTGCGCCTACTTGCTGAGCGCGATGGGTACATCGCTGCCGCTGCCCAGGAAGTTTTCCTGAAGCTGTTCGGGGGCCCAGCGCTCGCCACTCAGCTCGACCGGGCGTCCGACGCGTTCCGTCAACAGCCCCCCGACGCGCGTGGCCTGACGCGGCCGCCTGCCGCCGAACACGCTCCCGACCGCCTTCGCACATGCTCAGGCTGACCCCGCCGCCGACCGGGCTGCCAGCGAGCCGGACCCCGCTGCTGCTGATGCTCCGCTCGCCGCTGCCGCATGCCGTGTCGCCGGCGCCGAGCGGGCGCGGGGGCGGGGGCGCCGTGGAGGACGCGGGCGGACCAACGGCCGCGTGAGCCTGGCGGCACGGCCATTGCGCCTGAGTATGCGACTGAGCCGGAATGCGCACCTATCGGTGGCACACAGCGCGAGCGCAAGGTCGTCGCTGCCGAGGCCGGACTTCGCGCAAGTCTCGGCTCGCTTGACGACATCTCCTTGGAAGAGACCTGTCGCGCGTGCGCGCGGTGACGCTGCAGGCTGCGCCCCAACACCTGCGCGGCGCACTGCGGACTGCGCTGCGAACTGGCCTGCGCCTCGCCACGGCCGGGGGTTCGCTGCCGGAGCGCGTGCGGGGCTGGAAGCTTTTCAACAGGCCTTCGTCGCCTGTCTCCAGTCTGCGCGCCGCGGTTCTGCGGCCGGGCCGAGCGGCACCACCAATGAGCATCTCCGCATCATGCTTGATGATGAGGAGGACAGCCGCCTTCTTCACAATGCAGCCAAGCTACTTGCTCGTGCGCAGGTGCCCGACGACGTCCTTGCCGCCGTGCGCGTCGGCAAAGTCGTCGCATTGCAAGAGCCGAATGGCCGTGTCCGGGCCCTAGTTGTTGGGAACGTTTTGCGCCACCTGGTCGGGAGGGTTCTGGCGCAACAGTTCGGCCCCCAACTCCAAGAGGCGTGCCTGCCCTTCCAATTCGGCCTTAGCACGTCTGCTGGGACTGAAGCCGTCGTCTGCCTCCTGCGCGCAGCAACTGAGGCCAGTCCGCGGGCAACAATCCTTTCGGTTGATGCTGTTGGGGCATTCGACCACCTTTCCCGCGGCCTTTGTTGCCCTACGCGCGCCAATTCTACGCCGAGAGCAGTTCCTACACTTGGTATGACGATGCCGGGCACGGCCATCGCATCCAGCAAGGCGAAGGCGACGAGCAAGGCGACCCTCTGACGCCAGCGCTCTACGCCCTCGCGCAGCACCCTGCGCTCGCCGGGCTCCAGGGCCAGCTTCTCCCGGGTGAGGCCGTTTTCGCCTTCCTAGACGACATCTACGTCGTCGCTGAACCTGAGCGTGTTCGGCCTTTGCAACATGCGCGGGTCAGATTGAACGGCGGGCAAGACCCGCATATGGAATGCGGCCGGTGAAGAGCCCCCCGTCCATAGCCGACCTGGCCGCCGTTGGCTTCTCGGACCCAGCGTGGGTCGGCGACTGGTCGCTCCCACCCGACCAGCAAGGCCTCACCGACGCGTACGTCCTTGCGCAGCTTCGCCTCAAACGTGCAGAGCATGACCGACTCCTCGGCCGCATCCTGCAGTTGTCCAGCTTGCCGGCAGCGTGGCTCCTGCTCCTGATCTGCGCTGCGCCACGGGCCAACCACCTTCTCCGGGTCCTCCCCCCTCACCAAACCGAGGCGTATGCGCGGGACCACGATGGAGGCCGCGCCCCTGCCTGATCCCAGCCTGCGCACGGCGCAGCTGGCGTTGCGGTTTGGGGGCTCCGCCGTTGCTGCCCGCCAAGCTGTCATGGGGCCTCCTGGTGTGACACGCCGCCTGTTATCCAAGCCCGAGCGCCGGTAGCTGCAGACCGGCTGCTCCACGCCTTGCAGGGCCATGTGCCCTTGCCCGCGGCGGCCGCTGCGAATCAGGCACGCGATGCCCTTCGCGCCACCGGCTACGACGTGCCGGCGTGGGCTTCCCTCCTTGTCGCCTCAGACGCGCCGCCAGCGATGGCAGCGCCAAGCTGCCGGAGCGTGCGACGAGCGCGCGTGCGTGGCGCATCTTTCTGACCTCACCCTTGCGTCCCGTGCGCTGCTGCTGTCGCAGGCTGGGCCACACTCTGCCCGAGCCAGCACAGTCGCGCCCACGCACGAGGCCGTGTCCATTCCGAATGCGCAGTTCCGCATTCTGCTCCTGCGGCGCCTGCGCCTGCCCCTGCCACTCACCCCCCGCACGTGCAGCTGTCGTGGCAGGCTCGACGCTTTCGGGGACCACCGTGCCGCGTGCGCTACCAGCGGCGTGCTCGCCGCGCGCGCAGGGCCACTTGAGCGCGCCCTCGCTTGCGCCTGGCGGCACTGTCAACGGCCCATCTGGGCAGCGTGTCAGCACGCGGGTGTGGGTCGCCGGACCGGGTGACCGGCGAGACAATGGTGGCGTCGAGGGCGAGTTGGGCCCCATGCCAGAGTGGGAGTGGCGACGACCTCAATGCGCCGCCCGTCCGTGACCTTTTATGCGCATTCCAGTGCATTTGTATGCAGTCTGCGGCGAGGGCGCTTCAGCCCGAGCTCCCACAGCAAAGCCACGAGTGAGTCTTTCATGTTCTTTCTTTTTTTAGGTGGGAGCACGCAGTGGTCGGCTGCGATGCCATGCCTTTCTACAAACCTTTAGAGGGGGTCGTCGTGCTGATCGAAAAAACGCGGCGCCACCTGTGCTGCCCGAGCGGCGACCCCACCCTGCAGCATGTTCCGTCCTTCCTACGCCGTCGGGATCTCGTGTTCGCTTAGCAGGCGGTTCGCGACATTGACGTGGGCGGGGATGCGGAGGTTCTTGTTGACATCTGGCACGTTACGGGCGCGCCCAAAAGCAGCGGTGCTCGAGCGCGTGGAGTGGTACACGCGAGCGTGGATGGCCCTGCTGAGCCGGGAACGTCATCACGCTAGTGATCTGAAGTATCAAGTCAAGTTAAGCCTGAAAGCCTGCACGCAAACCATTGCAGGTTCAGGCAAAAGGGCTACATATTGCGCAAATCGCCTATAAGAGAACCAGCATCGATCAGACCATGTCGAAATGTTGCATGCTTGCATCCGCTTTGCAACACGTCTGTTGCAGCCATGCAAGATCACATGCCATTCTGCGGTCCAGGTGTCACTTGTCATGACGTCGTATTTCGCGAGCGCATAAGGTTGATTGTTGCCGCCTGATCTCTAATTGGATGCGCCGAACTTCTGCATGGCTGGACGCAGCCCCGGGCCGAGCAGCTCCTCTGGCGGCGGCAGCGACTCCTGATCAACCCCCGCATCGCACGGCCCCGCATCGCACGGCTGCACCGGCAGACCCATTTCACGCGGTTCTATGCGTTTCACGCGATGGTATGTTCAACGTGTACAGAACATGATGCATGTTCTTGCTGACATCGGTCGCCCAAACTTGCGTATTGAAGGCCCGATTGTCTCATTGTGTTTTTCCCCCACTCCTTTTTTCCAACAGCCAGCGTTGTCCCAGCGCAGCACTGCAGAGCGCAACCGCTGCGCAGGGTGGAGGCGGCATCCCGATTGCGAGCCGGGGCAGAGTCGGCGAGACGGTCGCTGAGCAACGGGGGCCTCCCGATCGACATTGGCGGTGCCCGAACGTGTAGGGAGAGCATGCCGCGAGCTGTCTCACGAAGGAGGCAACCTCGGAACTCCACCAACCTGCAGCGTGGCGATGGTGCGAAGCAAGTGGTGTTTGTCCTGAATGTCGGACGGTTCACAAGGTCGGCAGATGATGGGTTTCCTCGCACCTGCAGTGGGGTAGGCCAAAATTGGCCGGCATGCTGCCGCACGATAATGGCAGATTTCCCGCGCACTTCCTGCTGTCCCAAGCGCGAGCGTGTGCGGCGCCAGTCAGACAAAAGATGTCTCACTGAGTTGAAACAGTGTGTTGTTGCCATGTTCCTGAAGTCAGTGTTAAATTGCCATGAATGGCCCCGAAATCGAAAATCTGTTTCATCACGTTGACCTATATCCAGTATGGATGCACACGGGAGGAGCAATTTGCAGCCCAGAACGATGTAATACGTTACGACCAACTGCTGGCATAAACGTTTGTGACACATCATTCCCACGCGCAAAGTTAGGCTGCCGGAACTTCCCGTGCGCATGGCTTCTGTGCTTGAACTGTGGGTTGTCACATCCCCCGTTTCGCAAGGCGGCCTCGGTCTTTCACCGTGTTCGTCACAGTCGGTCATTTGCCAGAAGCCCGAGTAAATTCGGGGGTTAAACCCAGGTGCCAACGATCAACGGCGCAAACCAGGATGTCATGGTTAACACCACGCAGAACATATCTGCACCGCAAGAAGGATGCGAAGAAAACACAAAGTGCCGCACATGATTCGGAACGACTGTCTCCTGAATGGCTACCTTCGCCTCCTCAAAAAACAACATTCTTGCACTCGCCGTTCCACCAGCAGTACGTGGACAAGGCTTTCCCCCGCCATTCCTTTCCACGGTGGTACTACGACACGGCACAACAGCAATGTGAAAGGAACGAACAAGTTCAGCGTGTCCCTCTTGCCGGCGCAAATTCGACAGGTCACAGGGGCGATCGCAGCCAGAGATAGCAGGCTCTGGCAGATGGGGACGTGTATCCCAACACGACGTAGTACGTACCAACAGTAGTAAGCGTTTGAATTTCTGCTTCGCCCAACCCCTACATGGGCTGCTTTCGAGCTATCAGGCATGACCACTGACCAAACTCGTCGTTCACCATCAGCACCTCCCACTCCACAAAAAAGCACAGGCTCCCCAGACCAGCGAACTGGTGCCCGCTTTGACCTGTTTGCAAAATCAACAACCATGCCACTAAAACCACGGCCAAACATGTCGTGCTCTGCTTGGTTTTTGAGCAACGTTCTTGGTTCATGCATCAGTTCACAGCAACGCGGATATTGCAACCTGATTCCATGAATTTACCTCTTGCTCTATACAAGATCGGGCAATGCCGGTGTAGCCTGAACAAGCAAGGCCTTTTTTGTACACTGTTTTTCGCTGCCCTGCTTCGGAGGCGTCAACAGCACACGTAGGTTTGCTGCCAGTGAACAACACAGTGTCAATTTGTTGGCGAATGCCTCCCTTTCCGATCCACGGCGCCTTCAGGTTTCAAGCATTTTCGCCAAGCTGATGTACAACAAGAAACATCGGCGTCTCTTGCGGACATTGCGGACTGTTGCCGGGCCACAGGTGTTGGCCGTGATGCGAAGGAAAGCATGCACGCCGGGGGCAACTGTCAGGAATAAGGGAGCCAAAAAAATCGACAGCGTGGAGCTCTTCCCACAGCCCGGATAGGGAACAATCGGGCACTAATCACGACGAGAAGAAGGGAACTCTGGCCAGGCAGCGGCTGAGATCAAGGAGCGAAACACAAGTTGCAGCCAGGACGGTACATTTCCCGCTTGAACCTCGAACCTCGAACGGTGTTCGACGTCGTGGGTGCGTGTGGGTGTGCGTGGGTGTGGGGTGCGTGTGGGTGCGTGTGGGTGTGCGGCTCTGTAAAGCGGTACTTCTGCTTTGGTACCCGCATCCTCGATGTTGCAACCCAAACATCTCGGTCATCTTTTAAAAAAAAATTGTGGAACTCGGCGGCACAAAAAAACCCAGGCACCACACATCCACAACAGTCACACGCGTGCAGCCAAAACCACACCTTGCTGGACGATGTACTTGACGGCCTGCACCTGCAGCACGACAAAACTCATAAATTTTCAATCAACTGCCAACCGACGCCGCACCGGCCACAACGAAAGCTGCCGGAAGCAATCGGCACATGTACCTGGCACACCGAATCAACAAACAAGATGCATCCATTCCACCACTATTCCCCAATGCACAGGAGTGAGGAACGTTCCAAAAGGATGATCTGGAGACTAGAAAAACACGTCGAGCCATTGTGACCTCAAGCTGGTACTCAACAAAAAGTTCTCAAATCAACACGTGCAAGCACTACAAGGCTCCTGCCAAGACAAGCTCGTTGATTCACGCCGCCAACGCATGCTTTAACTGTTGCACAACAAAGGTCATCTTACTTTGACATGAACATGGACCTCAGATCATTCAACAAAAATCGAGGTGGAATGCATTTTCCGTTGCAAAAGTACATGTTGGCATGGACACATGTGAGGGTTGCACCGAAACCGTTCCAGATTCTAAATTCCGGGAAACATGCAGATTGCGGACGACATATATCATGCATGTATTTGGAGCCAAAGTAGCACCTTGTCCACGCCGTGCGACGTAATGCAACCAAACCTTTGCGATTGATCACGACTGGCATGTCGACAACTCGTTTGTGATTGATGGCAATTTAAACCCTTGGCAAACTGCAAACCAGCACGCGGCCCTTCTCACAAATTTTATTAGCTGCAAAAAAGCTGTACGATGGTTTAACATGGTTTAACCGGGTTGACTTGCTCGAAAGCGCAACATTCAGCCTGCCAGCTATAACTATATTGCATCCAGAATTTCCGCATCCATGAATATTCGACGTGCGCATCTGTACGGCGTAACCCCTATGCCAAGCGGTCCTCGCTCCAATTCGAAAGATTAAAAGCCTTGGACCATCTACCTTATCTACAGGTAGTTGCATGGGCCCTTGACAGGGTCCCTTGCCTCCTTACAGGGTTCACAAGTGGGCCCTTGATTTGTGCAGAGTGTATGAGGGCGAAATAAGGGGCCAACTTTAAGGGCCCAAACTAAGGGACCACGAAACTACCCCAGGTGCCGACTTGCTTCCCTCATAAAACCAAAACTGACTCAGAGAGACAGAGAGAGACAGAGAGAGACACAGAGAGACACAGAGAGACACAGAGAGACACAGAGAGACACAGAGAGACAGAGAGAGACAGAGAGAGACAGAGAGAGACAGAGAGAGACAGAGAGAGACAGAGAGAGACAGAGAGAGAGACAGAGAGAGACAGAGAGAGACAGAGAGAGACAGAAAGAGATAGAG